>CM057089.1:18295000-18817500 GCA_029959045.1 Taenioides sp. WSHXM2023
TATGTCAGAAGGCTCCAAAGATTCTCATTATTTACAGGGCTACCATCAGACCAGAAGTATATGAAGCCTACTGGCATAATAAATGATGCCCATTGGCTACAAATTATAATGAAATTGCAGTTTTAATGGTCAGTGGACTTTTTTGTTGCTTCTGTGGTTATTCTGGGTGTGCAGGCATAGCAACAAGCTACCACATAGCAACACATAAGGAAGAAAAGTACATCTATGAATAGTGGTTTTATTTTCGGATGTTCATTTACTCAACAATTTATGACAGTGATTCCCAACCTAGTCTGGACCCCTGAATTTGGGTCCCTGAAGATTCTCGGGGGCCTCAGGGGTTTGTAATGAAAGGATGGCATTTAACTGGTTCTGAATCATTCTATAATGAGTACTAACTCTCTAACATCTTTATAATACTGTAAAAAAAAACAACATTTAATCTTATAAAATAATTATGTGGTAATAATTTTGGTAAACTGGTTAAATGTTAGATGTTATGCATCTTTACTGTTATATCTCTACAATCATAACACAGTAGCTAGGCGTTTTACAGTCTTCTTAGGCCAAAGGAGTCTGGGCTGTCTGACCTAGCTATCCTTCAGAAAACTGAAGACAGACATCTGCTGGCTGAGGCTGGAACTGGCTGCAATAACAAAGGAAACAATGAAAAGCCCTTTTTGCCTATATGTCTGCAATTTTAGGTAATCTATCCCGCTAGGTTAAATCAGGACAGGGTGAAAATGCATTTGCATATTTTGTACCCCATGTCAAAGATACGTCGCACTATACCAACAACTGTATTTAGAGATAAATATGTGGAATAAGATTAAAAAATAGTAATTTAGATACAATATCTGATCATCACAATTTTGTCCCCTCTTTTATGATTTCATTCATATTTTCTCTTTTTTTAGTTAGGACCAAGACCCTGAGAAAACAGTGGCCTTTGCCCAGCCTGGCATGGTCCAAATAAAACAGCATGAAAGATAGGCTGGAATGCTGCAGAAGTAAATAGGGCTTCCAATGTGCCACCACCAAAAGCTCTTAGAATTCTGAAGAGGCAGCCCCTTTGTCCAGGAGATGTACTTGTAAAGGAATTCTCAAGCGGGACAGGCTGAGGTGATGTCTGCCTTTTCAGCTACTGTAGTAAGGAGGCACTGTGGATCTTTGTATATAAGCTTTATCACTCTTTCATTAACTGTGTGGGAAGCTGACTCCCACAGGATTTGCACAGTGGAGATTAAAATTGGGAGAATGAGCTGAGGTCACTCCTTGGCATGGACACCAAGAAACCCTCAGACAAACAGCTTCAAGGGGGAGACCAAAACATTCATTAACACATGCTTCTTATAAGAACTGGCATCTATACATGAGTAGTAACTCTAAACAGCTGCTATGTGATTTTGGTATGTATTTACATTCACAACCTGTCATATCGTGTGACTGAAGCCATTGTGGTTGAAGACTTGTAAGCTCTGGGTCAGAGCAAGAATTGACTATCAAACTTTAGTGTATAGTAGGCTTCACTGTCCTTTTAGCTAGGTAAAATTCAGTATTTTACTTTGTAGTAATTGTCATAGTGGAGCAATTCAATTCAACTGTGAGACAGGACTTTAAACTAAGATTGCAAAGGAACAAATGAAAATATTATCTCTATATTGTACTTGTATTTGTATCAATAAAGCCCCTATGCCAAAGTTGATTTACTTGTGTCTATCACTGCTGTTGTGACATCTGAGTGTTTCTTATATGTGGGAGATTTGTTTTTTATGATTTATGATGCATCTGCCGGGCAAGAATACAATAAAAGTAAATCATACCAAAAGTATATACCATCAGTGTCCACTCCTCCACTGGCCTTCTTCTGACCTCTTTGAATTATCAGAATATTCAACAGAGCAGCAAGCCCCCGTGCCAATACTGCATTGGAGTTGCTCTAAAGCTGTAAAAACACACAGCTTCTCACACTCCACGCGTCCACCAAAACCCAGCCCTGTACACACACCGTCCCAAACACACACAAGTTACTCGCCACACAAGTAGGTCAGAGCTGCAGTAGGTCTTCAGCACCCTGTAGCCGATAACAGTATCAAAGATTAAATTCTACATTCACTGGCACATGTATCACATGTAAGCAGGGGTCAGTTTCATTAACTTGTCTACATGCAAGAGAACAGTGTACCCTTAGTACCTGCCCCAAACCTTGATAAATGATCACGGCATTTTAAGAGGAAGATGTTGGTGATGTGGCCACACTAGTGTGGACAAGCCAAAATAAATATATAACAATACATGTTTTTTTGTTTTTTTTTGTTTTTATTTTTATTCACTCAGCCATTCCTAAGTCAGAATGATTTGCAACAACTGCACTATTAGGGCATAGCAAAACATGCCAAATTATTATGCCAAGCATGTACAAATAGGAAACAAAAAGTTTCAGTTGAAAGCCACAGAGAGAACATACACATCTTGTGTGGGAACCAGCCAGCCTGAATATCCAAAAGACAAAACTAAGCCCCCATATAAAGTGTAATGTCCCTCACTGGGACTGGACCCCTTTCTATCCTCCTCTCAGTCTCTGGCCCTGTCTCCACACACATGCATCGTTTGACACACACAAGTGTCAGCAACACTTTGGCATGAAACAGAGTGTGTTTTGTGGCAGCCTGTTTAGAGACAGCTGATAATGTGCATGTCAGTGCTGAGTTTAAGAGAAAAACAACATTCAGCAGTGAGATATAGGGCTCCCATTAAATCAGTACAGAAACGTCTGTAGAAGCAGAGAAACAGGCCGCACTGTTAACTTATCTGTGGCTGGTCTTATCTACTCTCACTTCTGCTTGTGCAGCTGCAGTTGAATCATTACTCTTAAAGAACATTTAAACATTTCAACCAACAAAAATTGGTGAATTGGGTGAAATTGGTATTTTACACAGAACAGCAGTTTAAAATATAGCCTTTTTAAATGGAACTGCTTCCATGAGTAGAATCCATACTTTCTATAGAATGCCATAATACTTCAGTAGTAATAATATACTGGACTTGAAAGATCACTTGAACAAACAAACATATTGCAACTAAATATATACTTGTAAGGTCTGCTGTTACACTGCTTTTTGCTTGAATTTCACATTTCTGCTTGTTGCTCTATTATTTTGGGACCTGCAGCACACATGATGACAGTGAGAATCTTGCTCCCAATCATAGTGATGAATGAGGAGGTCATATGCTGTGGTGACGGCAGAATATGTCGGGAATGTGAAGTGCCTTGGGCTCTGGAGTAAAAGCTATGCAGAACATGTTCTGTCAAAAAAGCAGGAAGAAAATAAAAGGGGGACTACAAATGTATCTAACACCAAGAATATTGTATTACAATTTACCAAACACATTATGTGAACAAAACTATCATACCTGAAAATAAAACATTAGTTATAAACAGTTTAAACAACCAATATGTTGTCATCCTATTTGAACAGCGTCACACTTTTATAGCAGATTGTCTGAGGTCATAGTTGATTAGATGCTGGGAATTCCCTTAAATCTTTGGTGATAAAGATTAAATGTTCAAAACAGTGTGGCCTAAAATGTCATCATGCACTCTTCCCTCTGCACAGATTTGTTCTATGGAATGAGCCTTCCATAACATCATGTATTATGCACATTACAGTCCTCAGGTCAACCCACAGCCTTAAAGTGATGGGCATATACTACACAGGGGTCAGGAAAGAAGCTTCTTAATCCATGACAGTCCGGTAATCTGGTTAAGTACAATTTGTCCACAGGTCTAAAGTCTAAAATAGTAACACTAAAAACACACTAGAACTAGGTAAATGTACCAAACCATTGACAAAAGTGTGCACCCCTCTTCACTTTGTATGCATCACCTCTTCCACCACTGTGAATCATTCACAAATATTGAGCACTCACTGCTGCTTTGATCATTGACCATTTGGCTAGCTCATACAAACATTTATGGTAAAAACAAACATACTGCAGCTACATATTGTCTAGTAACACATGCCGTAATGATGAAATTCACTTTTATTACTGATGTTATTGTTGTCATGCCTGATAGGTGTTCTTGCCCGTTTCTGTGGCTGCAGAGTCCTATGATGGGTTACAATAAGGCTGTATAGGTCAAGGGCTTTGCAGGACATCCACAAAGAGAATCAGGTTGAGAAATAGGATGATCAGAGGGATCAGGAAGTGAATATAGCACCGGGGCTATAACAGGAACAAGGAGACAGAATATAGGTTAGTAAACAAACCTGGAGACTGCCTGCTGGGCTGCACACTGAGATACATCTTCACACAGTAACCCAACAGTATAGTATGAAGAATGATGCTAGTGTCTGGCAATGAATTATACAATGATTTTGCATAACCTTATTACTGAAGGGCAAATGCATTCAAATAAATCTGGATCCGAAGTATATGCTATTGTTTTACTTCAGATAAAAGGTGTTTATATCTTTTGATATATCATCTATATATGCATCTGCCCTCTTGTGGTCAGGTTAATGTAGCACTTAGTACAAATAACACAATAGTAGAAATAAAATTGAATACTATCTCTTTCTGCTATATTCATGGTTTTATGTGGAACGCAGAATGCAAACACATGACTGGATGTTTTTCTCTCTGGACAGAACAGCTTCTATATTCAGGGCTGGATTATGCAGAGGCAAGGCAAGAAGGCTACCAAAGAAATGTGCCCTTTCCTATTCAGTCAAGGCAGGTTACATTTAAAGATTGTATTTAAAGAGATTATGGGCCAATGGCAAATGAACAGCATTCAATTAAAAGATAGAAACGAAAACAGTGCAATGGTAGGGGTGCACAATACACTGAAATCAAATCAAAATTGCTATATGAGTTGAATTTAACATTGTCATCAATTAAGTACATAGTATTGGATATACGTTGTTATTATCGGCTTAAAATATATTTAAAATGGTACAGACCTGCGACTATGGTGAAGATTTGCAAAGTGAGAGGTACATTTGGCCTACGCACCGGTCGGTGAGTATTCCAGAAACAGGCTGATTAAACAGAGAGTGAAGCCAAGCTAAACAGCCCTGGACTTCACTCGGGCTCAGAGGAGCAGAGCTACAGCCTGCTGAGATCACACTGCACACAGCCCGAACACTGACCTTGTACTGCCTGCATTAGACTCTATAGGCTTCCAAAAGTGCAGGCTGATCGATACATTAGTGGATTGAGATATGAGGAAATTGCTATTATAACTGTGTAGTGCACTTAATGCTTACATTTCACTACAGAAGTTGATGTAATTCTTGTTCCAAAGAGAATTAAACCAACATTACATATCTATGACTTTCACAGAATAGATAAGCAGCTACAGTTTGTGGAAAAGTTAAAACAAACATCAAGTGTTTGAGGTAAGAGTAGGGCCAGACCTATTTGTACACCGGAATAACCTCTTGTCTTACTTCCAATAGACTGCACGTTGCATTGGTATGGTCAGTTCCTCATATTGTGCTGTAGCTGCAAAACAACCTCACATTACACTGCCTGCATTAGCCACCTTCCTACTATACAAACAAGTTCGGTCATACAAGTTAATCCATGGCCTTTTCTCTATTTTCAACAATGGAAATCCAATGTACAGGAAATGTATGGACAACAATATGCCTAATCATAGAATGCACCGTAGGCATCCCGAAATAGTGTGATGGAAAAATCTATACTGGTATCTAGTTGTTTCCGCACTGCTGCTCAATGGCCCAATGATACAAGCGCCATGTAATAGTCACCACACACTGTGACCACATGTCAAACCCTCCATCCACACTATCCAAAGGCTTTAATCATAGAACAAGAGTAAGGGGCCTGGGCTAGTGCATAATAATGTAATCCAGATCAGTGATGTTCAAGTTGAGCTGTTTAAGTGGTTTTGATGTATGCTTTGCACGTAAATACAAACAGATAGTGTTTGACCCCGCTATAACTGATTCTATTGAATGGACGGCAATCTGACCTGCAACCATAACAGTCATTATGACGTATGATAACACTCAGTAAATCAATATTTGTGTATAACATGACCCGTGCTGAGGAATGTAATAGCATTAACCATCCCATAGTGTAATACATAAATAGGCATGATATACTGGTGTTATTAATTATTTATTTTCCAATATACCTAATGGAAAAGAGATTTCTTTAAGAGAGTGCTGTTGTTCTAAGATCACCACATGAGATTTACCACCAGAACAATTAGGATTTAAAACAAAATAAATGTTCAAATGGCAGTTCCCTGTTCTGTGGCATTGGTGTGTATCCAAATATAGATCAGGGCTGAAACAGGCAAACCAAAGTGCATAATATGTAGTGAGTCACTTTGAGAAGTCTACTGGATGTGTGAGCAGACCGCACAGACTGGAGTGATGACACGAGGTTGTCAAATCTGATTCAGCCTGTTGTCTGTGGGTGCTCTATGTAAGTAACACCAACACAAGAGCAAGGGTGTCTCAACTACCTAAACTGTCTCTCATTCACGAGTAACACATGTGGGTAAAAACAGATTTGGCCAAAGTTAAAGGCAGCACACAATTCAAACACACAATTATAGATTAAACCATAGAGTCTTTATAGAGTCTGTGATTAAAACCCAGCTTCTTTGATGACTCAGTGAAACCTGTTTGACCCTGATGAAAAGGAATGCCATACTTGGGTGTTTCTCTCACTATGGATTACTTATAATAGCTGTCAGCTATAACTAGAAAACAAAGAAGACATGATTGAAGAGTTGTGTGTGGCATTATATTTATGCTATTATTCCAAGTTTGCCTTGGAGTAATGTGTCTATGGTGAGTTTTAACATTAAATGTGATATGAACTACAATGCATGCACATATCAGCATCATTGCTTGAATAATTGACTGAATTAAAACAAAATAAATAAATAAAAATAAACAAATAAACTAGTCAGACATACGGTGACGATATGCATTGATCTAAAATATTAGGTGCAAAGGTCAAAATCCCCTGTACATGTAGGGAGAGGGGAGTGTAGATGTATGAGACAGCTCCCCCCATCCACAGTTATCAGTATGGAAATCTCAGAGAACCTCCAAAGGTGTGAAATGCATTGTGTGATTTTGTAGCGCTCTACGTCCGGATGTCTACATGCCAAATCAGCCTTCATATGATTGGCTTTCCACCCTAAATGAGAGAAAGAGATGCTAGAGAATGAGATACTCAAGGATCACCTTGCAAACATAGTTATATGTATGCACAGTTTAATATCCATATATAAATATGCATATATGTACGCTGTAGAAGTAGTCTGCTGGCTTTATTTAGCATCACTGCCCCCCATGTATTTGCCCCCATTCAACACATACTGTAGTAGCTACTACAGATGCCACATCATAGGTGAAGTAGAGGACACCCCTGCAAAGGGACAGTGGTGGTCAATTACAGCAGTCAATCAAGGAGTAATTTTGAGTCAACAGTGAATTTAACAACACTTAACAACATTTAGCAACACTCATTGCATAGATTACATCCAACAATCCAAGCTGCAGACTTGGCACACACAGTTTTTTCCAACATTCCACAAGCAGGAATGTTTGCTACAGTCACAATGGAAAACCCTTGGGTTTACATACACAACGGTCCTCTCTTCTGCAGACAAGCACCTCCTCTGAGCCAGAGCAGCAGACAGAGGGCCGGGCCTCACCCCAAAGGAAGAATGGTTTAAATTCCACTGCTGATAGAAAAACACAGTCAAGTGGGACAAAGCGGAAGAGCTGAGGTCAACTTTGTCCACAAACTATAACTGTCTCTGCCACCTGCTTTCTTCTCACATGTACACATGGACACATGTCCACAAAGACCACTCTTATTCTTTACGCTGTTGTACATAAGTAAATCCTTGACAGCTGTTTGGGTCTCTAGAGTACATTCTTCTAGCTTCTGCAGGTGGAGGAGAAATAGTTGCAGTTTTCGACATGGAGAGCATGGACATCCACCTACCACATCAAATCTTATTCACAGTAAAACACACTGCTGCACAAGTAATGTTTCCTTGCTTTAAAAGAACCGCATTCTTTCAGTTTCCACATAGAGGGAATGCACTATACTTTTTATAGATAAAATTAGAAGTTGAGTGCGTGCGTTGCTGCTCACACCAGTTCATAGGGACCTGTAGGCAGCGAGACATCAGGGAGAGCTGGGACCATGACACAACACAAAGCACAGAGACGGATCAGATCTAGAGCTTCAAATCTGTGTTTATTGGCCTCATATTTGCAGAGAAATTTTGAAATGAAATAAAACATGCAATGATAAACAAAGTGATCCAACAAGTATATCACCATATTTTTCTGCTTTTCAACAGGATTTAATTTTTTTTGCTTTAGGTATAAAATTAAATGTTCAGGCTAAAGTTTAAAAGACCTGTTGTCCACTGGCTTTAGGTTGTGCAACTTTTTCAACTTAGTTTGATCCGAAACATCTGTGGACTAAAATATGCTTCAAAGAGAATAATGACACTTGTTAAAATTTTAAACTTTGTTAAACTGATCAACAGTGTTACAACATATTGGTCTTACATAGGCCTATTTATAACAGCACCAGTTGTGAAATATGATAATGGAGCTTCTTGAGAACTCCTCAATATAAATCTGCTCAAATAAACATCTTCATTTGCTACTGAGGCTGATAATTTTGAGGATTTAATAATTTACAATTCATACGAAATCCTAAATGCAAATATTAATAGTCTACAGGTTGCACAGTTAAATGCAACACGTGGTACACTTTTTGCTGGTTTCCCAAAATCTGAAGGTTCTCAGACTCAGCTGGTAGATGTGTTCAGCTGCTATCCCCTCGCTGTCCACACATTTCTTTCTCTTTATTCTGGATATTGTTTCGGTTTCTCGCGCCCATTTAACCCTAAGGCACATAAACAAATGCGATCACTTGGAGAGCAGTACGTTTGAGGACAACACCTCAACTCAACTCTCGCTTCGCCTTTAAAAAATAAAATAAAATAAAAATTAAAGCCTTGTTTCTACGTGTCCGTTCTGACAAAGTAAAAACGGCAAATTATCCCGCCTTGGGAAACCAAAGAGACGCCAGGGGAGCGTAATTACAAGAAGACAAGACAACTGCATGTCTCATAACACGGTGCAGACAGACGGGGCTTGCTCCGCTATTGTGCCTATAGAGCCCGTCTGGGCTGTGGTCCTGATGCGAGTTTTTTCCACGTTCCTTTGTTGGTTCAGACGCAGCGTGGACCTTCGTGGACAAATGCACGCACTTTGGGGTTTGTTTGGGTGATTTTACGCAGCGCTTGTCTCGTGTCATAAATCGTAGTTTAGTTTTTCACAATCTCGCCGATTTTAGCTTACATTTCATCACACGTGTCTTGCGTGCTGATGAGCGCATTTCTTTACAACGCTTACTAACAAAAATCACGGATTGTTCTTATTTCTATCGCATCCTTGTGTTTTTGTCACGGGGCCCTGTCTCGTATCTTACCGGATTCTCGCCAGAAGTTTGCTCTCTCTTGTTGGAGTATGTGCGGGTCTGACTCGGCGCCGTCTCTCCCTCCCTCTCTCTCTCTCTCTCTCTCTTCCTCTCCTCCCCTTCCCTTCCTTCTCTCGATGTCTATCCCAAGCGGTGGCAGAGCTCAGTTATGTTCACTCTGGGGCAACAGCCGAGCGCGACAGCACGCACACCAGCGTCTGTCAGCGTGCGTGGTGACGACAGTCTTATTGCTTGTCAGCTGTGGCACACCCGTCCATTCATAAAGTGGAGGCAGTGGTGGCTCCCTGGAAGGATGGATGACAGGAAGAGAAGTTGTTTATGACTGAATAAATCTATGCGAGCGCTCATGTATGTAAATAGCACAAATAGCCCAATGCATTATTGTACAGTCTGACCTAGGCTAATTCTGCTTACAACACAAAACTAACCTATCCCTTTACAGTAGGGCCATCTCATTACAGGGTGGTGCAAACGTCAACAAAAATTTACAAAAGAAATATTTGAGGAGGGGCAGTTATGCTTGAATAGTGGACATCGTAGGCTTAGGCTTCTTAAAAGGTGGTCAAAGATAATTCAGGCCAATATCACATTCAAGTTCAGGGGGGCAATAGTAACAGGCAATCATGGCAAATGGTCACGTTTATAGAGTACATTTCTCTAAAGCTTTACATCAAGGAACCACTCACCCATTCGCACACATACACCAGTGTACATTGGGAGCAGAGTGGATCAAATGTCTTGCCCAATGACACAACAACAGTATTCATCTGAGTGAGCTAAGATCAAACCACTAACCTCTGGATCAGAAGACAAACATTCTGAAAAGTTGTAACCATCATTACTAAATTAACCACTACATCCTGTGATGCTGTAGGCCTATTGTCAACCAGGGTTAGCTTTATAAGCTGTTTGTTTTCCTCACCCGGATGGAAACTGTAATGAAAATATAAGTGCGAGTCCTGTTTGAAAAGACACATGACACATGATGGCAGGCTGGTTCAGTGTAACTTGACAACACCTCATTCCTTTGCCTCATTTGTCATATCAATGCTTGTTTATGCTTTCAGATTGTTTGATTTGTAGTTCTATGTTATGGACCTGTCACATCTACACCCACATTAACAATTCTGGGTGGACACTGAAACTTTGCTTTCAACTACACCCTTTAGCACAAACAATAGGCTTGCACTTACACAGAAATTATGATTAATTTGATATAGTCAGTTGTCTATATGTCGATATAAAATACATAGTAAACATATTAGAATTATAGTAATTTAAAATGATTGAATCATTGGAACCATTCTCCTGACAAATACTGGCTAAAGATAGACAGTGATAATTCATAATAATGCACTCTAATAATCAAACTGCCTATGTCAGAAGTTATTCATTTAGCTATTTATAAACATATTGCATAATAGTACCTTCAGCAATTTCTTTAATAACAAGGAGGACCTGAAGGAGCTTGTGTACTACAGTTTGAGAAATACAGTTTTAGAACTTTTTAACTTCAGTAAATTATTACAGTAATGCCCAGTATAATTTTCTTGTTGAATGTAAAAAAAAAAATAAAAAAAGAAAAGAAAGAAAGAAAGAAAGAAAGAAGATTTCAGGAAAAAGCCATGTTGTGAGCAAAGAAGATGGACCTGTCTGGGCTTGTTCTCTCAGTGAAGCAGGTCCTAAGCAACACTGTCTGGAAACATAGATAAACATTCATGGATCAGGCATAACATTATGGTCAATGACAGCATGTCTACTGATCCATAGGTTAAAGGTTCAAATCCCGCTCTCACAAATCAATGCTGTCATTGGGTCCTAGGGCAAGGCACACAGCGCCAAATAAAATGTGACGATTCACCATTTTTACAATTTATTTATTATTATTTTATTGTTTGCTCTTATTTGATTTTACTGATCTTATTTTTTGAGAATACGTGAGAGTTTGAGCATTTATTCATTTTTGTTTATTAGTATTGTTTCTTCCTGTCTCTGTGCAGCACTTTGGAAACTACCTGTGTATAAAATGTGCTATACAAATAAAATGGACTGTATAGGGAAAAGCACTTATAGTAAATACAACTGCTGATCACATTTTTGTTATTGTAATTTCTCTGCTTTGGCCAGGTGCATCTTTTTTCTAAAAGGACGTGTGAAGCACTTTTCTAGTGTGCAGCTATTGCTTTTCCACAATTGTTGTACAGACTTGGGCACAAAAGGGGAATAATGGGAGAGTCCACATCGTTCCATCCACTGTCAGCTTTTCTCCTAAGGGGCCAAACTGCTGAACTCAGGTCCATGTAAAATTTCCATATCAGCTGATTTCACAAAAACAAACAAAGCAGTGTTTGTTACTTATAACACACTTACACAAAAGGTCACTACACAGAAGTGACACAGACATAATACACACATTAGCATCCACAGGGTAGTATCTGTCTGAGCATTACATAATAGTTGACAGATTATTTCTTGTGCTCAAAAGCTTAAAGAAGACATATTAAGCTGGTATTCTACTAATAATCCATCACAAGTGTAGACACTTATTTTACATGTTCTTTGTAAAATACATAATCCAAATGACTTGATAATGGAAACTGCCCAGCCTCTTAATAGCAGCATTTTATTGTAGAAGCAGCAGATATTCTTTGTTTTTTTGTTTGTGAAAAATATGTTACATTTGTGTGTGTTTGTTTTTTTTTTTTTTTTTAATATGTTTTTGTATGTATCCTGTACAGGGTTATGGGCGGAGAAAAGAGGCAGATATAAACTTTTCTGAGCATCATACACAAGACCATACAACTCTTAGTAAACTGATGTGGGAGAACTAATATAACATGGTTAAAAGCTCTTGGAAGTTAGTATTGTGAATATGACTCCTTTAATGCATTTGTACATTGTCCTGATTTATAAATGTAACAGAAATTAAGTTGTTGTGCCAATACTAGAAACCAAGTCTTCTTGGATATCAGTCAGACATTAATTTTTTTTCAATGTGTGTGATGGCCTAAAATATGTTTCTAATAAAGTCTCCAGCAGTGTTAAAGTGAGCACTAAGTGAGAAGCATCTTTGTAGTGTTGATAATCCCTTATGCATCTCATGGATACAAGTATTCATCATGATCTTTTATCTTGTCTTTCAAAACTGACCCTACAGATGGTATACAGTGGGAATTCTAGGATTAGGATTATATATATAGCAGGTCATAGCCATCCTCTTGTTGTACTTGATGGATATATAAAGCTCGTAAGCAATTAATAGTCATTTTGTACCTCATCTTATTTGGACAAATGAAGCATTTAGATTGAGTGACTGACCTGCAGATTGCACATTGGAGCAAAAGTCACTTTGCTGAGGTAAGACATAAAATTGTATTCACTCTTTATAAATCTCATTTTCCTTCAGAAGTCTGTTGTGGGTTAGGTGTCCCGTTTGGCCGTCTGGGTGAGTGTCCCTGTTGGGCGTCACCGAGGTGCTATGAATAGGCTCTGGCGTACACAGTTAGCAGTCAGCTGGGCATTGGCACGTATGGCTCATGTCAGCACGGCTGCAGCACAGCACTCCTCACTGTCGTCACCATGCTGACAGCACACACGGGTCACCATGGAAACAAAGATGAGCACATTAACTCTCTCTGCCCTGGCATACACTGCATGTGTGTCACAACTTGATTTCAGTTTGTGCATATATCATGGACAGCCGTGCAATACATTCAAATGAAGTATATATAACTCCACTACAAAAGATATTGTAACTTGCATTAACAATATTATTGTTGCTCTTACCATAACTTGAATCTAATTGTGACAGTTTTATAAAAAATATATATATATTGTCTTAAAGGAAAATAAATTGTCAGTGCTGCAGTCAGTGCTAAGAAATGTCCAGGTCACTATACTTTCCAGTGATCCCAAAAGCAGATTACAATGTTTGGACTTCTGCTCCATTTACCACTTTGTGTTTAGGCTCATATCACTGGCTGTGTCCTGGCAGGCTGTCAGGGAGCCAGATGGGAGGAGGCACCAAGTACTCAGCAAAGAAAACAAAACCAAGGTTATGTGTCAGCTAAAGCTCTTGCTAAATCTTGTGGATCATCTGTGTTATTTTAATTCATTAAATCACCACAATGTGGAATAAACCAAATAGCCATTGCATCAGTCTGACTATAACAGAAGATATTTTCACAGATTACTTTTTACATTTTTACCCTCTGGGAAGAATATGAAGCAAGTAAATTGCTCAATATGGTGCAGCTGAATGAGACCATATTTGGTTTATCAATTGCATCATTGTTGATGGACAGAACAGCTGTGGAATGTGTTTGGGTAAAGAGGTCAGTGGACTATCATGTGAACCCAGCCTTACTATATGCAACTAAATATAATCTTGGCTCACCTCCCTTCAACTCATGTCAACTTTTGGGATCAAAATACTAAACAGGAGGGGGTAGTAGTAAAAATGTATCAAAATCTGTTGTTTTAGACTTGCAAATTAAAGTCTTAAAGCAAATATCTAAAATGTAATCTACCTTTTTTCCTTAAACTATAGGCATGTCAGCTTCACATGAGAATAGGATCTTTACGTGCCATTATTTATCAATAATTTAAAGATGCACTATGTAACTCTTTTGGTGCATAGTCCGCCACGTGCCTGTCTCCATAGAGATGTTGTTGCTTTCCTGGATTGTTCCACAGTTATTTTTCTCCAGTTATCTTCTCTTACAGGTCAAGTCAGATCTGTGTGAAGGCGGGCCCACACAGAAGAATGCATGTTTTTCAAGATATATAATTTTTAAGCAGTAGAAACACCTGTAGTGGAATAACGTGACAATACAGATAAGTTTAATGCCATACTGTGGGACATTCCTGGCAAAGCAACATCTCCATGTAATCAAGCAGGTGGTGTACCCTTCAGCAGAAAAGCTACACAGTGTATATCTTATCTGTAAAAAGATTTCAATACTTTTTTTGTTGACAACTGCATCCATCCTAATTTGACCGGTGCCATCTGTGCATATAGCCACACATACACAAATCACGTCAGCACATCCACATCAGGCAGTCCAAACAGTAGATGGATGCTAAGCAACCGTGCCATCTCAGTGCAGATGGTGGGGTCTGATCATGTTTATTTTACACTAATGCACCTAAAACCTATTGTGGGTCCGTGCCTATGAGATGATGACACTAAGAATATGCAGGAGATAAACCCATATAGCATTTTCACTTACCTGGTTTAATGCTATATATTATAATATCAGGAATAGCATAAATAAGTGCAAAAAGATCTGTATTAAGCTTAGTTGTCCCAGAGATCAAAGTTACATAATGGGTTTTAAAATAGTAAACTTAACCTCTGGCTTTCATGTTGCCTGTGTTAGTGGAAACAGTTTCATCTGCCCTAACATGATTGGTATATCCTTGTATTTTATTATTACAGAAAAACATGAGAGACATGAAGACAATCACAAAAGAATATCACTCTGTGAGTTGTAAAAGATAAGAGGTACTGTAATATATCCTCTCCAAGAGTTAAAGACTAAATTTAACTTTGATGACATTCTTCAGTATTTTCGATTAAACACAATTTTATGCAGCTACGTCTTTACTCGGGTAATTTCTATATTCAATTAAGGGTTGAAGATAACAGTAAAGAAATATAACCCAGGTCAAACTTGGGATCAGTTGTGACCTTGCATGAACAGAAGAACTCATGTGTAAGGTGAATTATTGACACTGCTGGTATGTGCTATATATGTGTGGCATACGGCAGTACTGCAGATCCCATTGGACAAGTAGAAGAAATGTGGATAGATGTATTAACTTCACTCATTAGAATGTGTATCACACCCAACTGAAAGAGCAAATACCTTGCACGCCCAATTCAAAGAATAATATTTCCAAGTTACTTTTTTTCTGAGAAGGGTGTTTCTTGTTCAGCAAGAATATTCAAAAATCCTGATTGACAAGATTACAGTCCAAGAGACGGTTATTAGTTTTGACTATAGATAGCATTTCTGGATGTGCACCTAGGCCTGTCTCATTGTAGTAGCTTGTTTATTTCAGGCAGAAGATGTCTTTATGCAAGGTGTCTTATAAAAGCTGGTCCCCCTCCAACACACAAATGGCCGCTGTGTGGTCACAAACCATATAGAGATTATAATCCATATCCTACTTGGCGAGGATCAGTTCCAGCAGGGTTCAAGTCTGACAAGCCACTGCCACTAGAGCAGACAGGCTAGGATAAATTGTTCCCTGACTATAACAAAAAAGATTCCTCGTTTACAAACCAAGACAGTATGATACACTTACATACACTTATAATTTTCTATAACATGCTTGCATAAATTATGGTTTGAAATAAGTAGGGATGCTGTCTTCTTCACCTAATCAGTCAGTCTGTACTAAAAGTAGGTTATAAGAGGTAGGAAATGGGTATAGGTGTAGGGTACTGGAGTGGATCTGGGTGATAAAGTAGACTTGATTTAGTTCATGAAACTTGTGTTTGAGGAATGCCCTGATGGAAATGTACTTAACTAAATAAACTGAGAAATCTCATTACAACTTTTAACATTAGGACTTCAAGTTCCTCTGCATTGCCTGGAATCATAAAAAAACAACAACATGAAATTGAGAAATCAAATACTGTCAAATACTGTCACTATGTCCCCCATGTCTATAAGGGCAAAACAATTGTATCTACCAAATTCAGATTATGCAACCTGTCATGTGTGTGGGCTTAAAACAACCTTGTCAGATGATGTTATGTGATCAGTGTTGACTGCAAACCAGCAAAGCTCAGGACCAAGGGATTTAATGCTTAGCCCTGCAATGATAAACAAGACGCTTCAGTGACCTGCTTCTCTAGCGTGTCAGAAAGGTGGATGAGATGATTACACTCATGTCTGTTAGGGTAAACTACATAACTGATTTTGCCTACAATGATGAGTGGGCAGCACCTGTCTACAACTGCTGAGTCTGCAGTTTTATTGTTGTTCCTAGAGTTCATGTACATATATCTCTTGGTGATAATGCAAGTACTATCTGTGTCTCTAAACATGAACACAGCAGTCACAGTAATAGAATGCTCTGTTTTGTCAAGGCATGATCATGAGATATTATAATAAAACCCCATTCATATGTACAGTTCAAACACGTCAGGCATAACATGACCCGATGTACACTTACATAGTAGAGTATAAAGGTTTACATTCATCGCCATCTAGTGGCATTAGAGAAAACGGGCTTTTCAGTGCAGTATTGAACTGATTTTCCAGTGAATGTTTATAATTGACGATGATTCTGTATCCAAAATAAAATAATGAAAACTGTATTATACTATAAATATACCCTTTCATTCTTAACATTCTTGCTGTAACCCATAACCATTTTAAACATTGCACAAAGGTCGAATCTATGTGGAATGAATTTGAATTTATTTAAGAATATAATTATATATACAGGTAAACATTATTAAATTAAGTATAAATGTACAACAACGTACCTATATAGTAATGTTTTGCTTTTTCTATTAGAACTGTACCACACATGACAAACATGTTGCATCACTACAGTGGACAGCAATGATCACAAGAGCTTATCTTATGTCTGCGTGTATCGTATGATCTCACTCAGGTCGTAGCCAGTCACTGCAAAGGCATAACCATCGTCGTCACAGAAGCGAGCGCCACAGATTTGTGTGTCTGTCACGCATTCATTATGTAAATGAGCCACCTTTAAAAAGGGAGGATCCATTTAAGAAACACATACACAAAAAACTGTTTTTTGAAAGTTTTTCAAATAAGAATACCTCAACACTGTTGGTTTCAGGAGTTAAAGATATGTGCCATACTCGCACTAGGGAATCTTCAGCAGCAGACAAAAGCTATACAGCACAGGGAACAATTATTTAGGACTTATATTTTGAGATTTTTAAGATGGTGTTATGATAAAAAGTTATCAGGGTAACTTACTAAACCAGAAAATGGAGCAATGTCCAGAGAGTTAATCCAGCGAGCATGAGCATTAATTTCCACATGGAGAATTCCAGTCACAGCCTCATACAAACGGATTTGGCCTGTGCCATAACCTGCCGCTACAGTGCCCTTCCACAGCTTCACAGATGAGCAGGTCATACTGAAGGGAGGAACAGTATCATTAGAGATCAATGACAGGACACAGACTTCTAACCCATAACTACTACAACTGAAAAAACTTACTCAAAACCAGGTATCTTGTTCAGTAAATGAAACTCCTCGCCAGCTTTCCACACACACAGGTTGCCTCTATCATCAGCACTGACCATATCAGCTATACACTCCTGGTGCAATAAAATGTAACAATAGATACAGGATGGTCCATTGTTCAAAATGATATTTTCACTTCAGACTTACCTGGCTACCAGAGCACTCTGAAGCCATGTCAGTGATAGGCTCTTTATGCTCTTCCAGGACCTCCGATAATGTGATGTTACTGCCTTTACTAGGAATGTCAAATACTAATATAGACCCTGATGAAACACCTGGATGGAGGAAGACCAGTGTTGTGTTATAAGATATGCTTTTTGAGCTGTTCAAAATGCATAGCTTATTCTTTCTTTAACAATCAAGGTTTGCTTGATTACACACACACACACACACACACACACACACACATTTGAGAGCATGTGCTTTAAGGAAACAGGAAGGTGGAGGTAGTTGAGCATTTAAAATCACAAGAAAACTCAATCTGGAGTTCAATAACCTGTCCATTCACTGCTGACAGGTGGGTTTACAGATGGAGCCCCAGCTGAAACTACACTTGAACTATAGCAGCTGTCTTGCACCATGGTAGTCAGGAGCAAATAGAACCAACATGTAATGTGCTAAGAAATTTTATATATTTTTTTTTTAATACTTGCCCACACAGACGTAATTATCCCATACTGCTGAAATTCCTCGAGCAAATACTGCCTGGGCTATAACAAAAATATGTTTTTTAATGACATTATTATTATATAGAGATATTAAAATAGACGTTTCATGCTTACCTGTGGGTGTTTCAGGTGTGTCAAGGGCATGCCAGTAAACCATTATAGAACCATCAGATTCGTACATCTGAAATGATGCAGCAAAATAACAACATGGCACAAAGACAAGAACATGGAATAACTGAATGAATATTAATCATAGATACCTGAATGCCTTTCTGGGAGGTCACCACAAGCAAATCACGCGAAGGCAAAACACAAAACGAGGCCTGTATTATAGATACGTAAATAATACTTATAATAATGATTACAAATAAATAGTAATAAAGATTGCGTTAAAAAACCGAATGGCATAACCTGCATAATGAGTGATGTGCTTGTTGCCACATTAGGCTCCTTGGACTGTAGCTGGCGGTGAGAGTAATTCAGTCCGTCCCAGGATGCACTCACCATATTCACCACATTTGCATGAACCACTGTGAAGTACGTGAGTTTCCGTGGAGAGATGCGCAGCACACTGAGGTTGTTGTACAGCGCAGATGCGCTGTTTTTTATTTGGATACTCTTTTCTTTGTGAAACATTGGACAGGTTTATGCGTCCTCCAGTGACTTCCTTGACTTGTTATGGGTGTTAACTTAACTACGGTTGTATAACACGTTTAAAACGATTATTGTAACACAGAGAGCACACAACGAAGTTAACACGTTAGCGTTGTGTTTCTCCAAGGTTTTCCTAGCCGCTAGCTGACTGCTATTGCTCTGCACTGGCACACCGATCTACTGAACGACTTCACTGTTGTACAGCTGTAAATAAATTAAAGTTGAAACTATGTTCTACAACACTGGACTTCACTATTCTATTGGTTCAACTGCTTAACAATTGCTAACTAATGCTTAACCTGCCAAAAAAGGATATGCAGCAGTAGATTCTTTAGCACTGGATTATCTGGGCGTCCGACGCAGCCATAGAAACCAGCGTGAGCTTGCACGTTCTACGCACGCACTGGTGGTTGCTGAGCAACAGTCGGCCAATCAGAGATCTCTGTTTTAACACCGGCATTACGTAAAATAATAGTATTACTTTGAGTTTGCAACGGGTTGCTCAAAGTCCTCAACGTTAAAGTTTATAATCTGACCACATACATGTAACTAACATGTTGATACAGCGATGGTTCGTGTGCTCTTGTGCATGCAACCAAACTACTAAACGTGACAAAACATGTTGGCCAATCACATGGAGGTTTATACATTCTAACCAATCGGGATCTAGATGCTCTGGTAGCAAGGTTGAATGACCCTTTTCCGCGTGTGCGAGTTCTACACACGATAAGCAGGCCACATGAAACCTTCTGTAAACTATGATCATAAACGCAAATAAAACTCCACCAATCATGAAAAAAAATCAAAAGGACGTAAATGGCTCAACTGAGGTAAGAAGATGTGTGTAATTACTCCTATGCTAAACCACTGACCCTTTTCTGTAACCATAGACTATATATAAAGAGAGAATCTAATGCTGGCTACTGAACTCTTTATCGAGTGAATTCGGATATGTATATTATTTTAACTAAATGCCACGTAATTAGTTTATACGTTAATAAGTTTTGTATTTCACAAAATGTCTGTAGTTCAATTAAAAAAAAAAAAATCAACTTAATTTCATAATAAACAGTTCGCCATTTCTGTTTTGCAGATGATAACATCGGTCTCATTCCATGAAGACAAGGCTTTGACCAAAAGATCTGCCCCTGTTGATGATGATGCTGCTACAGATGAGGAGATGAAATATCATCCTGTAAAGATGTCCAGAAGTGACCTGTACAGACCTCCAACAGCAGAAGAACTAAAACAACTGAAAGAAGCGGAGAGTCTTTTTCATTGTAGTATACTTAAAATGCAGGTAACAAACTTAGCCAGCACAGTAAGCACACTTCATGGTTGTTTGGTTTCCATATGACTCATTTTCCTTCTGCTTAATTCCCAGATGGAGGAGCTTTTAAAGGAAGTTTTCTTAAGTGAACGAAAGAAACAGCAAATTGACACATTTGTTCAGACTTGTTCGAGTCTTCTCAAATCTGTGCCAAAAACTGAAAAAGTTGAGGTATGTTGATGAGATGAGTGCAGTTATGGATTATGGACACTGGAAGTTTACAATTCTATTTTGGGTTTCCAGTATCTGAATTCCTATCTTTCAGATGACTGATTTGTCATGGTTGACTGGAGCTGTTAAGGTTCCCTTCCTTCTCGTTCCTCAAACAACCAAGGGCAAATTTCACATGGAACCTCCATCTTCTGTTGATCTCATTGGCAGCTATCCACTAGGCACCTGTACTAAACCACATATCATGGTCGACCTGGTTGTTATAATCCCATCTGTAAGTCCAATATTTAAATTTCACCATAATTCAACCTGTATAATGGCAATAAAAAAAGTAAATCAAGCCATTTCACTTTTAGGCTGTCCTTCAAGAAAAAGATGCATTGAATCAAAGATATCCCAGGAAAAGAGCTCTGTATCTGGCTGGTCTGGCTCAGCACCTGTCTACTTCTTCTCAAGTTGGAACATTGCTTTACTCCTGTCTACATGGCAATCGGCTTCGACCAGTTCTACTGTTAAGACCACCAGGTTGTGATTATAACCATATTAGTATGTGTGTATATTTTGCTACCGTGCTTGACAGAATGCATTTCACAGGCAAGGAATCATCTAGTTTTAGTGTACGTATTCATGCCTGTCCACCTCCCGGGTTCTTCAAACCAAGTCGTTTCCATCCTCAAAGAAATAATATTAGGATGGAGTGGTACACTGGGATCCCTAATTCTGGTAATAATAAAAGATGGGTGGAGACAATGTTAAGTTTTCATGTTTGATTTTATTTTAGTTATATTTTCACAGAGGCCAATGAGTCCCCAACACCGCATTATAACAGCACCCTTCTTGGGGATCTTCTGCCCAGTGCTCACCTTCAGTTTCTGTTGGCCATTCGTTCTCAGTGCTTTGCTTTTACAGAGGCAGTTGCCTTACTAAAAGTTTGGCTTCGTCAAAGAGAACTTGACAAGGTAAGGTCATAAATCATAAACCTTGTGTACTTGCTTATTCTGTTAATTCAATATATGAAGTCAATCCTCCCTCATAATTCATGTTTAGGGCCCTGGTTGCTTTAATGGCTTTCTGGCCTCAATGCTTTTGGCCTATTTGCTGACAACTCACAGAATCAGTAACAGTATGACGGCTTATCAGTTGCTTCGGAACAGTTTAAACTTTCTTGGTAGGATATACCCAATTTATATTTTAAAGATATAATACTCGTCTATTCACCTATTATTCTAATTACAGCCTCCACAGACCTGACTGAAAATGGAATTAGCCTGGCAAAAAATACAGATTCCACAGCTGTAAGTGTTTTGGAACAAAAAAAAATTATACTGGATGTACTGAATAACATTTTTAATTTCTATGCAGCCATCACTTGAAGAGTTCCACAGAGCATTTCAGGTAGTCTTTGTGGATCCATCAGGGCATCTTAACTTATGCGCTGACATGACTGCTTGTACCTACAAACAGGTATTGATTATTAAAAAAAAAAAATCTGAAAAGATGTTAATAATGCCCCATTAAAATAAAAACTTTTATTTTTATAATTATGTCTCATTTGACACCTGTCTCTTGCTATCTTTTTGCTATACCATCTATTTTTGTTACTCTCTGTTATTATGTTATATTGTGATGTGTGAGCTACTGTATCCAAATAATTTCCCTTGTGGACCAATAAAGTTTGTCAAAGTCTAAAACCTTTGCTTTTGCTTAGTTGCAGCACGAGGCATCTGTTTCAATGGAGTTTTGGGATAATGCAACTGTGGATGGATTTCAGAGCCTTCTAATGACCCCAAAACCAATGATAAGGACAAGTGATCACGTGTTTCAGTAAGTATTTATTTATAAGCTAGTTAGTGTCATATTATTTAATAGAAAAGAAGACAAAAACAGCATACTTTGTAGCATACAGTAATTGCAAATTTTAAAATGCTTGTTTTGCAGGTTATGTGAACTAGTAAAGCTGCAGGCAAGCTGTAAGAAGCTAAACCTACTAAATGAGTTGATGGACTTCAGTGGAAACTACATCCATGCTTCACTTCCTTATATTTTGTCACTGATTCAGCGAGGACTGGGTCAGAGAATAACACTTCTCACACACTCTCGGGATCCTGACCCAGAGGTATGAAAAATGAGTATGGTGGGTTAGGCAGCTTTGCTATGTGGCATTACTAATACACTTACTTAAATCCTTTTTTATATATTTATAAAAAAATGTAAATGTCCAATCCCAGTGGTCTATACAAAATGAAGCACCCAAGTTTAGAGACCAGCCGCCTTTGTCTTTTGGCCTGCTCTTGAAACCAGAACTAGCAACTTCTGTTCTAGAAAGGGGCCCACCTGCAGACAGCCACAAGGTTAGTGGTATTGCTCGGTCAGACTTGTACTAAGAAACATTCAAGTTATTGTCACATGTTTGTGTTTGTATTTTAGGCTGCTGAATTTCGCCAGCTCTGGGGTCCTCGCTCTGAGCTGCGTCGGTTCCAGGATGGTGCCATCACGGAAGCGGTTTTGTGGGACGGAGAGACCATCTACCAGAAAAGATTGGTCCCCAAACAAATCATCACACATCTCCTACAGCTGTATGTATTAATACAGAAACACCGCAATAACAATTACTTACTACAAAGCAGAAACTTGAAATAACTTAAAAGTACATGTAAAAAAAAGATCTGGCACAGTGTAAATTGTGGCTTACTCTTTTTACTATTTGTACCAGAGACAATAGCTTCTAAAAAGTGAATTAGTATTGAAAACCGTTAATGAATCACATTTCTGTTTAAAAAGATGAGCATATTCACATGCTCAGGATCCAGTCTTGTGCGCATTGTTGCAAATGTCTGTCCACCCTCACTTGATAAAGGGAGCGCTACACCAGGCACACAAAGGTAGTGACGTGCCAGAATAGCCAACTTGGGAAAGCGTGGTTCATTTGCTCTCCACCAGTTAAGAGGGTTAATGTCCAAAGAGGGCGCTATGTCTCTCAAATAGTAATCTACTTGAGCCTCACAGTCTGTGGTATCTGGGCTACTATAGTTATCCCCCAGCAACAACATCATAGTATTTTTCCTGTCACTCTTCATTTGATGGGGCATCATTCCCTGAGAACTACTAGGTGTATCAAAGGTCTTGTGTTCTTCTTCATTGGTGGTCACTGTTGTACCTCTTACATCCAACTTTGACACAAGTTCATGCAGTTTTACCTTTGCAGCCAGTCTTACTGTTGGGGACAGGAAGTTGAGGTGTTTGTGACGAGGGTCAAGCATGGAGGAAATTAAGGCAGGTTTGGATGCCAGTTCGGTTGAGTCAACCTGTAAACAAAAAAGATTAATTGAAAGAAAAGAACCAAAGCATGTTTTGGAATATCAGTTGCTGGTGGAAAATTACGCCTACCTCCATACGTTTTCTTAGGGATGTCTGCACTGCCAGCTTAAATGAAACAACTTGTTCAACATCATTGTCCTTAGGCTCTAGATGTGCCTGTATGAGGCTGAAGGTTATAGGATAAATGTTTGAAATGGACACCTCTGCCTCAGCTGATATAGCGGTTGTTGCCCATTTTAGTGTTGCTAGCACAGTTGCAAAGTTCTCAATAATTTGCCAGTAGTCATCTTCGATCTCAAGTGCTTGAGCTTCTTGCCTGTTGAAAACTGTGCGGTCTGAGAGTACAGCTTTAATGGCCCACCGCTGCTCCAGCAGGCTTTCAAACATGTCACATATAGTGTCCCATCTACTTTTGTTTGACTGGATTAATTTAAGTTGGGGCAAGCACATCTGAAGCTGTTTCTGCTCCAAAGCTTCATTTGCTAGTGAGTTACTGTTAAAGTGTCTAACAAGTTTCCCTGCAGCTGTTATAATATGAAGTAGATCTTCTGACAGTCCATCATTTACTGCTAACTGCAATGTTGTGGCAAAGCAGGCAACATAGTCCCATGTGATCTTGGCACAGTCACGAGTTGGAAAGATGTCCATTGTGTTCTGAACACATGCCGTAACCTTTTGAACAAGACCCCACTCCTCTACAACTTTAAGAAGCCTCTCCGAGACACATTCTGCAGTGAGGCCTTTGTCAGAAGGGAGCTTCTCTGTTTGCAGTACAACCCACTTTCCCTGCCAGTCCTCACATATGAACGAACATGAAACTGTCACATATTTCTGAGATGGAATACCTGTCCAAAAATCTGCAATGATTGCCACTTTATCTACTTTAGTTAACTGTACTTGGAGTTCCTCTACTTTCTCATGGAAACGTCCCTCGAGAAGACGTATGATATCAAAAGGAGTTGGCATTTTAAAATTCTGGACCGTAAATGCAAGAAGATCACGAAAGCCTTCCCCACAGACCACGCTGACAGGAAGCAGGTCCTTCTCTATCATTTTACAAATGAGCTCGTTCACCTCAGCATGAGTAGGCAGTGCCTCTGAGTGCTTGTTTTTGATGTGGTAAATCATGCTGGTTGTACTGCTTTTATATTTCAATTTAGTGTCGCACATGGTGCAGTAGACTTCATCCCCTGATCTGATGAACACATCCCAAACCGAACTTCGCTTTAGGCGCTTTCTGTCGATGTTTTGGGGTAGATCAGTTGAGGGGATAGGAGATTGCAAAAACGCCTGAGAGATAATTTGTCCGGAAGTGCCTTCCTCCTCATCGGCGGATACCACCGTACAGATGATTGGCTTTTCCTCCACCTCCTCCCTAATGGGTTCTGTAAACGGTGCTGCAGCGTGCTTCTTCATATGGTGCATCATAGTGCTTGTTGCCCCGCCACAATACTTCAATGTAGCATTACATCGCATGCATTGTACATAGTTTCCGACTTGCTTGAAGCAGTCCCAAACAGAGCTGCTTCTCTTTCTACCCGAGCGCCCCATCATCATGGATATCGGAATGTGTCCAGTTTTAATGCATTCATACACGGTCAAAACATCGTCATAGTTGTAACTATGATAAGAAACAGTAACATTGTTCCCTGCCAATACCTATTCCTAAATTAAAATGTTTAAACAGGCACGCGAACCTCCCAGAATCCTCCGTTCGATATGTTGGTGCGATGGTTGATGATGTCATCAAAATACGCCGTGAGGTAAAATAGATTTTTCTCATATCGTTTTCTAACATTGTAATTAACGTTTTATATATGGTGACCATACATGTGTCAAAGTTATCGATATTACACATTATTGTTCTATTCTACAGCGATACAATTTTGTTAAAATACCTGTATTACTTTATTTCTACCACTAGGGGGTGTATCATATCATCCTATCACCAAATGGAAGCCTTTTACACATTTTGTTCACTATTTTCCTGGCAGGTGCCCAGCACTGGAGAGGAGGAGAGTTTACTGGTGGTTAAATCTTTTGATGATTTGAGTAGAAAGTTATGGCGGCTGGAAGGTCTTCCTTTGGCCATAACTTCAGTGCAAGGAGCTCATCCGGCACTCAGATACACACAGGTATAGAAGTGAATATGTGGCCTTACTGTTATCTGGCACCACCAAGTACAAGTGTATTCTGAAGTTTATGATAATTATTTACAGGTCTTCCCACCACAACTCACCAAAGTGGATTATTCGTTTTTTTATAAGGAGAAGATATCTAGATCTCTTTTACCGAAAGACGGAAAGCCCTGCCCCACCTATATAACCCCTATTACAGGTGAAACATATCAAGTCTTCTGAACTAACTTAACATTAAGGATAGACTGTTAATTAATTAACTTTTTGGTGTAATGTATTACCTTGACCTTGTAAACCAAAAGCAAATTAACAGGCATAACTCAAAACCTGTGCTTTTTACAGTTATCTGCCACATGGAAGGAAGTGGGAAATGGCCTCATGATCATCTTGCCATCCGTCACATCAGAGCAGCATTCCACATTTGTCTAGGAGAATTACTGAAGCAGCATCATAATTATACATTCAGAGCCTGCCCTACTCATCTGGATGTGTGGAAGGTGATTTTTATATTGTGTTCTAGGGACAGTGTGTGGTCTATTTAGATTCTGCATACTGTTTACACATAGTTGCAAAATATTATACAGAGTTAATGTATGCACCTTTACAATGACTTTGTCCAGGATGGACTGCTGTTCCGCATCCAGATTGCCTACCATCGTGAACCACAGGTTCTGAGGGAAAGTATCGGTGCAGATGGAATGTTGGTTGTAAGAGATACTGAGGAGGCTCAAGCTTTGGAAATGGCGACTATTCACAAGCCTTTTCTCACAAGCACGCTGCATGGGTAAACATGTTTGCTCATATTCATTCACTTAATTTTCAAGTTTGTGTCCAACTTGTTCACTTCACTTCACGTCATTAACAGGCTTCAACAGCAGCACACTTGCTTTGGCGCTGTATGTCGTTTGTCTAAACGGTGGCTGGGTGCCCAATTCTTTAGTTGTGAAATCACAGATGACACAGCTGACCTACTGGTAGCGTGGCTGTTTCTACAACCAGCACCCTTCACTCCTCCTGGGTAACTACTCCCTGTAGTTTGAAGATATGTGACCTCCTCATCAGTCACAAACATGTTTTCTTTTACATACCTTTCTTCAGTCAGTAGGTCATCATGCAAATAAAAGTGTCTCTCAGTTCTCCTCAGGTGGGCTTCCTGCGTTTCCTTCATCTGCTTGCTTCCTTTGACTGGAGGAACAATCCACTGATTGTCAACCTTAACAACCAGCTTACAGGCAAGAACAATAATACTGATAATCTGGGGGGTCAAACAAAAGTGTACACTTACCTCACTCTGTTTACATCAATATGTATTAATTCTTTTGTATTTGTCATTTTCAACTTTTTTGTGTGCTTATTTTGCGTGAAGTTGCAGACTATACTGAGATCAAGAACGACTTCATGGCCTCCAGAGAATCCCTGCCTGTCATGTTTATAGCCACGCCTAAGGATAAAAAAATGTCTTTGTGGACCAAACAAGCACCAAGTGTACAAGTCAGTGCCTTCTCAAACAATTTATATTAAACCAAGAAATATTATAGGCGTTACTGACACATAATACAAACATCTTTGTAAAAAATACACACTAAATTAATTTTTAAGTATAATATATGTAGACAAACACAATGTACTTTTACTATTACATACCATAGTTAGATGACCTTGCTTTTTTCTCATAGATGGAAATGGATTATTTTGAAGTTGTTCCAATACTTCATGTAAATCATTAATCTGCAACCACAGGAATAAATTTGAATGTCTTTCATGACAACATAAACAAAAATAATTTATTATTTTAAATAGTTTATTTCATTTACATTGTAATTCATTGGATGATGCTCACCAGTTGCTTTTCATTGCTCTTTTCTGTCATTGAGAAATAAGTTGAATATTGAATCTTGTAATCCTCAGTTTGAGTGTCATAGTGGCAAACACCAGCTGTACACAGTAATGTACAGAGAAGGTACAATCTCCAGATGCTCATGGTCCATAGCTGACTCAAATTTTCTACCTGTGGTCACCTCAGTCTGTTTAGCAGCTCATCTCTGCTTCTCTGAGACACCATTTATATCACTAGCAGGAGGCAGGAACTGTGATGTCACCATAGGTCAATTTCATTGTCCCCCTAACTCACACACTGTTTGTCTTCATCTTGATTGGATAGGCTATTTTAAAGCTAAAGTACAGATTACTTTTTAAAAAAAAAAGTGAAAGTTTTTTGTGAAGATTTTCAGAAGTACAAACTTGTCCTGCTTTGTCTTTTAATTAGATGCTTCAGCGTGTTATTATGGTTGCTGCAGAAAGCCTGAAAGTACTGGAACGTCAGATGATGTGTAGTGAGGAGACGCAAGATGTCAGGGTCAGTACAACCCAGAACGATTCTACATTTGCTACCTTTATGATAACATTTGAATATTATTAAAATTTATTTTCAGGTTGTCATGCGTCCCCCTCTGGAGGCCTATGATGTTTTGATTCACCTAAATCCAAAGCAGGTTCCTCTTCTGAGCCAGGCTGTGGACCCTTCTGCTGTCACCTTCACGAGGGGCACTACAGTGGGCTCTATGGGACAGTCAGGTGGGGCCATGCCTGTGGTTGACTACAATCCTGTCTCCCTCTACTTGAACGAGCTCAGAGTAAGTCTTGAACAAAATAAGACAGTTTGTTAGATTGCATGTTAGTAAATAGCGGTGGCCTGTATGCCAGAAAGTTTTTTAGAGTGTGTGTAAAGTGTTTAGGAACATTTTTATGGAAAAGTGTGTTCGAGCATAGAGCTACTGAATAATTATGTTGATTTCACCAAAATGGCATATTGTCATTTGAATCAGAGTACAATAAAATTTTCGCCAGCCCTTATTATGAATCACTTTTACAATGTTTTATGTCCTTAGCGAGGAAGAACAGTGCTGTGTTTCTTGCATGCTTTCTGCCAATTATAACACAATGATATGGAAGTGTAACACAAGGACAACGGGAGTGTGCATACCTGAATTCACATTAGATCAACGTCTAGTCTGGAGACGGCTTCCTTGTTTTCGTGTTTGCCCATTTTTTCTTGGAATTGGGCAGTGATACAAAGAAAGTTGGAGCAAGTTACAACTAGACTGGGATCAAGTCAATGAAAGTACATAACACAATCTGTTCCACAACGGGTAAAGAAAATATTAAAATGGATGGTTAGGTGTTTCTAGGAACAGAAGAAAACATTAGATAGACTCACAAGAGCCAAAATACTATACAAAAAGTACCCACTGCTATAATTAACTTGGCAATTTGATATTTGTTACATAAATCATTTTATTTAGAAACATTTAACATGTTTTCAAATACTCCTCTGTAGGAATCCTTTGGAGATTTGGCCCTCTTTTTCTGTGATCCTTTTGGTGGGACAGTGATTGTTGTTTTATGGAAACCAAAAGCCTTCACACCATTGCCATTCAAGGTAAAGTTAAATATAATATGAATAGAAAACAAACTGAACATTCCTAAATATGATGTGTGTAATGTGCATGTGTGGTGAGATAGAGGTAGATAGATGGATAGAACAATAGCAATACAGAGAGATGGATATAGCAGGATAGGACTAGATTCTAGTCACTGAATGAACATAATCTGTGCCACAAGCTGAAAGAAAAAAACATATGTTTGAAGCTGAACATATCTGTTTGAATATCATACAGACCTCACAGATGTCAGCCCGGACTGTGGAAGTCAATGGAGAAGATGTAAAGACAGTTCCCAATGTGGAAGCAATTCTGGAGGACTTCAAGATCCTGGGAAATGGTTTGGTCAAATCTATTGAGGCCAGAACTGAAAGATGGACCTTTTAGGCAGTGCAGATGCAAGTCTTTACTCACCCTTTTTGTTATAATATTTTATACATTCTAAAAGAGATTGTAGTGTATATCTAATTATCTTGCATATTGGAAACGGGAATACCTAAACACCATTGTACTGTCGTAATAAAGAATGTCTTGGTGTTTTGAAAATGTCATCTATATATACTCAGTTATGAAGTCTTTATTAAGTAAAATGTATATCTTCAAATATGTGTATGAATTAAATGAGATCAGCTCCTCCAAATCCGAGGCCATGGTTCTTGACCGGAAAAAGGTGGCTTGCCCTCTTCGGGTTGGTGGAAAGTCCTTGTCTCAAGTGGAGGAGTTCAAGTATGTGAGGGTGAGGGGAGGATGGAGTGTGAGATTGACAGGTAGATTGGTGCAGCGTCAGCAGTGATGTGGTCACTGTATCAGACCGTTGTGGTGAAGAGGAAGCTGAGTCGAAAGGCAAAGTACTCGATTTACCAGTCAATCTACGTTCCTACCCTCACCTATGGTCATGAGCTTTGGATAATGACCAAAAGGACAAGATCGCAGATACAAGCGGCCGAAATGAGTTTCCTCCGCAGAGTGGCTGGGCGCTCCCTTAGAGGTAGGGTGAGGAGCTCAGTCACACGGGAGGAGCTCGGAGTAGAGCCACTGCTCCTCCACATCGAGCCAGCTGAGGTGGCTTGGGCATCCATCTATACCGGATGCCTCCTGGACGCCTCCCTTGGGAGGCCCCAGGGAAGACCCAGGACTCGCTGCAGGGACTATGTCTCTCGGCTGGCCTGGGAACACCTTGGGGTCCCCCACGGAGGAGCTGGAGGAAGTGTCTGGGATGAAGGAAGTCTGGGAGTCCCTGCTTAGACTGTTGCCCCCGTGACCCGGCCCCAGATAAGAGGAAGAAAATGGATGGATGAATTAAATGGGCATCTATGACAACTGCAAGATAAAGGTGGTGGCATGTGTAGACATGTTAGCTAATTCGATGATTCTTGGTATAGCACTTTCCTGGAAAGTCTGACATCAAAAGAAACTTTGTTAGCTTAAGGTAATATATTTCTTTTTTTTAATGACAAGCAATGTGAGAACTTGACAAGGGATTAAAATAAGATTTGTAAGACTTCGAATAATGCTATACCATATGACCTCTTCAGTATTTGAGCCCTTGCTGATTTTGTAGGTTTGCCCACTGACAAAGAAATTAACAGTCTATAATTTTAATGGTAGATTTAATTTAACATTGAGAGATGGAATATCAGAAAGAAAATCCAGAAAGTTACATTATAGAAAATATATTAATTGATTTGCATTTCATTGTGTGAAATACGTATTTGATCCCCTACCAACCATTAAGAGTTCTGCCTCCCACAGACCAGTTAGACACTCCTAATCCACTTGTCTTGGAGAAGGTGAGATGAGAAGGTCAGATGAGACCAAAATCGAGCTCTTTGGCATTGACTCGACTCGCCATGTTTGGAGGAAGAGAAATGCTGCATATGACCCCAAGAACATCATCCCCACCATCAAGGAAACATTATGCTTTGGGGGTGTTTTCTGCCAAGGCCACAGGACAACTTCATTGTGTCAACCGAAGGATGGACGGAGCCATGTACCATTAAAATCCTGAATGACAACCTCCTTCCCTCCGCAGGGAAACTGACAATGGGTCGTGGATGGGTCTTCCAACACGACAGTGACCCAAAACATACAGCCTGTGTGCAAACTTGGTCATCGACTACAAAGGGTTTTACCACCAACTGCTAAGTCTTTCACTCAATGAAATTTTCTATTGTTCTGCCTATAGTTCTTTTCCATACTAACAGTGTGTTGTTTTGGTCTCTTGTGAATATGTGGTTGTCTGCAGGTGCTGATAGGGCGAGCATGTTTTCTTGATTACAGTCAGTGTAATTATAGAGAAAGAGGAGATGCATGATGGAAATCCACCACAGCCAACTTAAATAAAGGGGTAAAGCTATTTATCACACATACAGTATAACTTAACAAAAACAAGTGGTGTTCAGCATTAAATTATAGCACTTTATTTGTTGACTTTTATTATGAGTTTGGACTCCAAAAAATGACCAATTAGTGAAATCCTCCAGTTAAGGTAGTACTGACTCCTAATCAAGCCTCGCTCGAGAGAGAGGTTCCAGATGCTGTGCTTTGTTCCTATGGGTCCTGTGCTCCATTGGCATCGAAGGATGGGTCAAATGCAGAGAACAAATTTCACTATGGGGAAAATAAAGTGTACTTTAACCTTAACCTGACCCCCTCGTGGTTTCATGCTATGTCTGTCAATAACTTCATTAAGCACCTTAAGATCTCAGCATCTCAGATTTTAGCAGAAATTCCATATGAATTGACTGCTACAGAATTCAAAATTCTGTTTGTTAACTGGTTAATAGGGCTGTGAATAAATTGTATCTGCATAAAGTATGACCCCTGTCCCCAATGCATCATGCTTATAGGGTGTATGATTTAAGACACAGATTACTATTAAACCATAAATGTACAGCTTTCATTTGTGAATTGTGTGATATCTCAACTTGCTCAAGAATCTGTGGGTGCATTTATGTTGGTTCAGCAATGAATTTACCTTTGGAACATTTCAAAGATTTTTAAAAAGAGACCAGAAACTGGTATTGCCGGTTTCTGTTTCAGAAGTAGGGAGTGGAGGTTCTTCAACAGCACATGATATTTGCTGTAAATGGTAAAAAGGAATAACAAGCCTGATGCAGTAAATAGTCATGACACATTCATGAGATGAGATGTAGCAACAGTTTAGCTTCAGGCAATAGAGATAATCACAAAAACTAAGTAAGAAAATTACCAAATAAAAAAAGAAATCCAGAGTTCATTTTAATCTTACACAATATTTACTTTAAAGGGATGCAAATAAAATAGTATCACCTCCACTACAAACTGTCAATATTGTATTGAATAGAGGCCTAATGTTGTGCTTGGGGCTTCACTCACTCTTAAGCCTTAACTGGAAAAATGGATAGAAACTTTTATTCTTCATCTGCTTTCTACCACAGACTGGCACACAGCGGCAGACACACATCTGGTGCACATCTGGACACATCAAGTATTATAGACTATTTTTGAGCTTCATTGGAAGTAAATTAACAAATCTAAATTGTTAAATAGTTAAATTTACTGCAGTCATTTGGATGCAGTTTTGACTGAGTTTTCATATTGAGTGTTGAGTATGTGGCTTACTGTGAAGTTTGATGAGATTTGTAAATAATGGATTTCTGTTTAATTTACAATTATTTACAAATTTTAACATTTGTATAACTGGATTGACACTACTGAACATGTCACCAGCAACAAATTGAAACTTTTAAACTTTATAGTTCAGTTATTGTTTTAGTCTATTCACACCTGTCGTGCACCATTAAATCCACATCCATTTTACAATTCCTGTTTGGTAAGTTGCGCAATATAGGTTACGTATGTGACGCTGCACATCATGACTCAAACTGCCTCCAGCGCTGTGGCTGGTGTTGCCTGGTGCATGTTTAACCTGTGCATAGAGAAAGTGGAAATTTTTTGTTACTCATCAAAACGCATGTGTGAACTAACATCCAGGTTTTGTTTTCACTCGACTCCTACTTCACGAGTAAACAGGCACTGTCTCATGTGGACACAAGTAGGAACTGGCACACAGATTCTTACACATAAAAGCATAGCTGTGGGAATTTAATGTTCTCACATCCTTATTGAAACCAGACAAAAAGAGCACAATACAAAGTGATGATGTTTCAGACCTGGCACAAAAGAACAGGTCAGCAAAAGTGAGACAGGTACAGGCGGATAATCTGTACACCTGAGAGGCAGTGCTAAGATGTAACTAGATACATACTATGCCTTTTGTAGTACATTTCAAAAGGAAAATCTGCCATAATATGAGTATGTTTTACTCTTGCAATCGCAGTAGAAAGAAAATGTTGTAAAATAAGCCTATGTGCAAAAGCAGCAATTGCAACAGCTTTGTTTGATATAGTTATTAAAAATATATATGCTAAAATATCTGGTGTGATTTGTACTGTAATTATACAACTAGATTTTGCTAGACAATTGCACAAAACATAATCCAAACCCTATCTTTAACCTGTTTCTTATGTTCTGAACTTTAAATCATGTTGTTGTTCTAATAATAAAGGCTTTACATCATGGGGACCTGATTTTTTTTCCCCGATAAAGTGAGAGTGAGGTGCCCACAATGTCATATATATGCACTAAAAAAATGAGTTATAAATACTTACAACTCAAATACTTAATACCATAATATCACTTTCACCTCTGATTTGTCTTGCATTATCATAGTGAATGTGTTTGAACCTGCATTAAAACAGAGATTAAACATCAGTATCAGTTTACACATGGTGACTCAAATTTCCAGGTTTCGGGCAAAAATTAGCTAATACACACTGTGTATCAAGATTGTGTCAAGATATGTACTATAAGAAATTCTTATTAAAACATTAACAGTAATACACTCACATGCATACGTAATAGGTGTATGAATCATGACATGCAGGCAGGGCTGTGGTGTGTGGGTGTGGCTAAAGTGCAGCCTTGGCATTGGCCCAGTCCCAAGCCCATCATCATCACTGTATAAAGGGCAGCCCTGATCCTCCCTGTTCAACAGCCTCACACGAAAACCTCATCCATCCACCAAATAACCATCGGCTCTCCTCTCTGCTCCTTCTGCCTGAAAAAAGAAACAGGATGGGCGTGCAAAAGGTGGCCTTGGAAAAACTATCACACTTCTTCCAGATCCGTAACCTGTTGCTTCGACAGGCTCTAGCGGAGTGTCTGGGCACCCTCATCCTTGTGGTAAGTCCCATAAAACTTAAAGTGAAGTAAGGGTTCAATATGAGTTCATTCTTTGTGGTAGAAGTACTTGATGTGTATAGATCCTCTTCACGCCTTTTCAAAGCCATTCCATTCATTGCTTATCTATGTGTAGATACGGTTATTAACATTCTGTCATATACATAAGAGAAATGAATAATTGCATACTATATATCATTTCAAACTTCAAAGCAAGTACTGTAATCAATTTCAGTAAAAAGTTCAATTTCCTTCAATAGAAACTGCTAGAAAAGTTAACTTTATTTACAATATGGAGTCCATATTGACTTAGTGCTATGTCCTTTGTCAAACCATCCTTGTGACATCCAAATTCCTTTATCAAAAGCCTTTAGCTACACACAAGAACAAAGCAACACTGTTTATTATATAAAGGTGTCCATTTATTTAAGACTTTTATGAACACCAGTACAGCTCTTTCTGGTTACTTAAAATCTCACATATGAACTCAGTATTCTAAAAATATATAATATGCATTTTGTACACATGTGTAATAAGGTAATATTAATAATATTTCTGGAATGGACTGCCTGAGTATCGAGATGTACTTGATGGACACAGACAGGGTGTGGCACTGACACATACACATACTAAAGAGGATCATCAAACTAATAACTAATAGTGACACATACAAATACACCACAAATAATTCTACTTCCTATGAGAAAAAAGTTGCTTTGACATTTTATCTTTTTATCATCTTATCTTTTGGAGAACTCACCTGTTAATCCTGCGTTGTACTAGTGTATTAAAGTGTAGTAGAGGTGTTTGCAGTGTGCTGTGTGCTTTGACACACATCTATTTTAGATATTTAAGAAGAACCATTTTGTGTTTTGATGGAACTGATTAAGATGTCAATGCTAGTTTATGGTTTATTTAAATAACTGATTAGATAAGTGATTGTAAAACCATGTACCACAAGATGTTCTGAGGGTTTCTAATGGAAATTGAATAATACTATATTGTACGGAATAGTGTATTCTAATGAGATCTTAGTGGTGCAATTTGATCACTCTAAGCCACTAAGCACTTGAGAGCGGATATCTCTGGCATTTAGCATGTTTCCGCATTTAAAATCAAGTCTATTTAAAACCAAGTCCATTAGAGAGGCACATACTTTGACTAATTGACACAAACCAAACAGCTAAGTATACACTGCAGATTTATGTTGTATTTTATTTTCACTGAGCCTGTTTAGTATAGATTGGGCCCAATGACGTTTCTTGAGGCGCCAGGCCCAAAGTGTGTGGTTCCCTCAGTGGTGTGGTGTGATGGAAAAGGGTTCTCATCAGACTGCTCCACCAGCTGTAGCCTAAGCATAGACCACACATACTTGTCTCACCATACATTTAAAACACAGGGAAAATGTGACAGAGACCATCCAACAAACTCAGCTGTTCCTGTATCCAAAACAGCACAAAACTAGTTCATTGTGGTATTTTTTTTTAAATATATATATATTATTGGATTATATTTTTATTATCTCCATTATTCTTTAGTCATATACTTTAGTGGAAGTGATTGTAACGTGTTGCACATTAAGCACAGTGCACTCCTGTGTGCCATTACAAACACAATAGCACTCTTTTAGTTCCTAGAAGAGAGCATTTATGAGTTTTTGTTTTCTCGATCTCAGTAATAATGATCACAGCACTGTGCCTTACATCTTACCTTGACCAAGGCTTACAGATAAAGCAATGCATTGTATGGATTCACAAATCAATCTTTTCTCTTCAGATGTTTGGCACGGGTGCAGTGGCTCAGTATGTGTTGAGTGGCGGGACCCATGGAATGTTTATTACAGTCAACTTTGCCTTTGGGTTTGCTGCTACCTTAGGCATCCTGGTCTGTGGCCAGATATCAGGTAAGGTCAACAGTGCATGTTTATATTTGAAATAATAATCACACACAAATAACACAAACCTGTACTTGAATAGGAGGACATCTTAATCCTGCTGTGACCTTTGCCCTCTGCCTGCTTGGACGAGAGCGCTGGAGAAAGTTGCCCATGTTTTTTCTCTTCCAGACGATTGGTGCATTCTTCGGCGCTGCCATTATCTTTGGCATGTACTATGGTAAGTCATGATAAATGAACTGTACTTTATATGAGAATGCAGGTTGCTGTTCCAGAGGTAATTGTGTTTTGGTCTCTTCATATTAGATGCCCTGTGGGACTACCCTGGATGTTTCAACATGACCGGCAACTCAAGTACCGCTGGTATCTTTGCTACTTACCCCGGGAAGCACCTGACTATTGTGAATGGCTTTTTTGACCAGGTAATAATGAGTTATCAGTAACAACATACTTTAGCTTTAGATTAACTGTTCTAAGGTTTAACTTAACCTGACTATACTCTTGTGTGACAGGTCATTGGGACTGCTGCCCTTATAGTGTGTATCTTGGCTATTGTGGATCCATACAACAACCCCATCCCACAGGGGCTGGAGGCCTTCACTGTGGGCTTTGTGGTTCTGGTCATTGGACTCTCCATGGGCTTTAACTCTGGTTATGCTGTCAACCCAGCCAGAGATCTTGGACCTCGTGTTTTCTCTGCGATGGCTGGTTGGGGCGTTGAGGTTTTTAGGTAACTATAACTATGTCATGTTACCATCTCATTGTTTCTGTCTACTTCGCATCTATAAACAACTTTGTTCCTCTGCCTACAGTTTTAGAAATGGGTGGTTCCTGGTTCCCACATTTGCCCCATTCATTGGCACGTTCATTGGTGTAGTGGTGTATCAGCTGATGGTGGGCTTCCATGTGGAGGGCGAAGTACGTGATCGCAAAGCTGCACAGCAAGAGAATGAGAGAGTCAGGCTAACAAATGTAACTACCAACAACGACCACAGCAAAGAGAGCAGCAAAGAACTGCACTGAATGTCAGTGTTTTTGTAAGTGAGGAAAAAACATTTTAAAACAAAGAATTACATTAATTCTATTATAACATATTTTGTATTTTGCAGTATTGTACTCTTCATACCAATGTAATATGCTCATAGCTTTGTATTGTTTTTATTTTGTTATATTGTTTTAGATGTAAGTAGATTTTGACCACTATTAATATCTAAAATTTTGTATATTTAATCTATGCTTGAATCATAGTCCATTGCTTTTCAGTGATAACTTTCAATAATAACAATTTCGTAATTGCCAGGATTTGATTTATTTGATTGTTGTAAATTGTTGACTTAGGCTCCTGTATTTCTGTTTTACTGAGTTTATGGATGGGAGAAATGTGTATGTAGGTTAAGGGGAAATGCTTTTTGTTTTAATACAATAAAGATGTTGCAGCATTCATGACATAAAGGTGGATAGTGTTACCTGCTGTTCTACTTTCCAGTTCATGTCCAGTACTTCTCATTTTTGTGTCTGACTGTATACAAGTTACTATAGGACACTTGTTTGTAACCAAATAAAAAAAGATTTTTTTTTTTTCACTTATCAATAAATTTACTTTTTCAACCATGAGCTCAAATCCCTTCAAAAAAGCTTAAGGTGAGACACTACAGGCAAGTACCCAAATACTAAATAAGCTATCCAAAATCTCCTCTGTATATTTTTTGGTATTTAATGTGTCAACAAAAAGAAGCAAGAAATTTAAATGCGAACCTAAACCTTTTCATGTTTCTGATTTAAATGTCCCAGAAATGGTCAATTTTAGCCATTTTTACATATACAATGCCTTACTTTATATGAAAACATAATTTTTGCACGTTTTCTTACATTTACGTGAGTAAACTACAGCAGAAGTTTCAAATTGATATCTCTAAATCTAAGATTTTTCCTATTCACCTGCAGTATCTCGCCTTAAAAATGTATGATTACCACATACTACATATCTCTACAGACAGCTATTTCAAATCATAATGGACAGTGTATGCTTTTTACTATGTACAGTGTAGTTCCATTTTAGTTGCATTTGTCTAAACAAGTTCACAAAGAGTTTATGTCCAGGTAAATATCACACACGGTTATTTAAAATATTTTGGGCTTTGCAACAGTAAATTGTCTCACTTTTATGGTCAAACACAAGCAGTCAATAAGTACGTCTACCAAGCCAATACCAGCCTCAAAATATGGACATGTGGTTTCTATCATTACATGTACTATGCACTAAGATCTCCTCTGGAATTTAGTGATTAGATTAGATTTATGTGTAAGAAATCTTTCAGTACTTTAAAATGTTATCCTAAATCCATCCAAACTAACGTTTCTTGCCAAACAAGCTCCTGCTACTTATCTGTGCACGCTTATTGCCAAAAAGTTAATCAATTGTCAATGCAAAACAGCTAAAAGAGACAAGACTTGTTTTAGCAGGCCTATTAGATTTTCAGTTATAATCCAAAACAAACATTTGTGTGAAATAGCTGGTTTCTTATCAGCACAACAGAACTATAAGACACTTTACATACCAACTACATTCCCTTTTATATTTGCTGCAGGTGAGATTTGCTATTAAATCTCCGTTAAACCCTTGAAGCCAGATTGCTCACGCCAAAGTTTAGGCGAAACATCTGCCCCAGGTATATTTCATCATGGTGTAACTCATGCGCAGGAACACGTAACAGGTGTATGCACATAACGGCTGGAATTCTTGAGCTGTATGTATATATTTATGGTGAGAATATTTAAAGAGGGTATAAGAACCTGTTTCAGAGTTAATTTTGTAAGAAATTAATTAAAATGTTTGATCCAGATGCCACATGTTTATCATCTGGTTCATTCTTTGCATGAAGCACCTGGGGGAAAGGCTGCTACCATGTGCTGGCCATGTGTGATAGGTGTCCTGTTTACTCATAGACTTTGAATTCAAACCAAATACATAAAAGTCATCCTGGCTAACCTAATCATTTTACCTTCAAGAGCTTTATGAAACATGTCTAATTTAACCCAAATATAAAGCAGCATTCTTCAAATAACTACAATATTTACAATAACACACAAAGGTATACAGCCATGGTTTTATCACAAGGGACACTGCAATGACATATATTAATTTCCTGAAGACTTATGATAACAAAGCAATAATATCCAACACAATATCCTTCTGTGAGAAGAAAATACTGAAAAGGCTCAAATTCAGCGCATTCAGACCACATCTGTTTGTTGTTTTTGAAGTTATCCTTTTCTTCAGTTATAACCAAGTTTTAGACAACAATTTTAGGAGAGGAATTTCTCATTCGAGCTGCCTGGTATTTACTCCCAAACCTAACCTGCTGTTATTCTAGGTCGAAGCCGAAGGAACTAGCGGTCCCTGTAAAATCTGAAATAGCATCTGCTGGTGTGGTTAGTTTATTGCCAGGATTAGAATCATAATTCATTTTGGTGATTTGTCTCACAGTCTACATCCAACCTTTCTATAACTCCTCCTTCATGAAAAATAACATAATAAATCAGTAACAGTGCATTAAAGGCACATGGGAAAATAATTTAACTCTGGTTGTATCAAGCAGTCTGAATTACTATGCTTCAATTTAAATGATAATTTTCCATTGTCCATAGAATGTTAAACCAGAATGATCATCTACGCAAGAAGGCTTCTGAGTCAGACTACAACACACCCATTGTATTGAAAGAGGAATAAACCCTCCCATTTCACTCACTTGTAAAAACATGCTCAACACATTATATAAGTATTTGGACATGACAAGAGTCAAATCAATGTAAGGTTTTTATTGTTGCAGAATGCTGAAAAGGAGCATTAAAGGAATTAAAATGCCACCCTGTCACTTTAAAATGTTTATTGTTTAGTGGGATGCAATTTTAGAGTATAAAGAGGGGACTTAAAACTTTTTATGTTCAATCTAAACACTAGCAATCACAACAAAGTGTACATGCTGTGTATGTAAGTGCTTTATACAATATTTAATATTGCAGCAAAAGGCAAATATAGTGTAAAAATAAAGGAATAGATTCTATATTGTTTAAATAAAGTGTGTCTGTGGTTAGACAGGGAGTGTGTGACGGTTTTCACAGTCCAGTTTGCTGCTCATTAAACTTTGTGCCCTCTGATTAGTGTAAATCCTACCAGCTGAAAAGACAAATATCCATCCTTCAAAAATACACACACAATATGGATAACTACAACATGTACACATGTGTACATACAATACATTAAGTTATGTTGTTTAAAAAGCATTTGGCATTGAAAAAAAAAATATAAAAAATCACATTTATATTGTTAAGCGCATAAAATGTGCACAGTATTTGGACATCCAGGATTTTTTTTTTTTAATTATTTTTATTTAACGTTTTTTGGGCTCATTCTTTTTCTTTTCTGCTCTACATTTTGGTATAAACTATTTTAATATTTGTCTAATCTGATAAATGCAAAGCAGATCATTCTGACCTAAAAGTGTGTGCTGTTTCATTGACATTCATGATGAAGAATAGTTTTGGACACAAAAAAACACCAAAAAAGTCATTCTGAAATAAACATTCACTATTAGTAGTTGGCGACATTCCTTGATGAGAGGTCCTTGTATCATTATAATGCATTTCAGTGGGGAAAATCTGCTTAGTTTCACAGAGTCTGGACATGTTGAAAACTGTGTGATCTGGTGGAGAGCAGTAAATATGCTTACTTCAAATACTTGAGTCTGAAGCTCAGTTAGAAACCTCCATATGTACAAAATTATCAACTGATGAAAAGTCAAAAACACTCCACAGGGCTAAAGAGAAGTGTTCATATCTTTTCTTCTCATTTCTTACAAACTTAAAGCTCAAATGAGATGCTTGGCAACAGCAGCCTCGCCCAAAGACAGTAAAACACCCTGTATTGCTGCTGTAAACAGATTCCTGCTGGGAAGTTTCCGTGCTATGGGCTGAACCTCCATCAGCACCACCATTAACCTAACATGTATGTGATTATACATTCCTGCAAGCTGTAACTTCACTACAGTCCTACAGCACTGCTATGGTTGATGATGATGATGATGATGATAGGAAAAAAAAAGGCTTGATGGGCTACCCAAACTGATATCAGTAGTATCTTTATTGGTGTATTTAGCACCAAGTGTGGTGTAGTAACAAAAGCATCCCAGTATTTCAAAAATGTACAAAAATATGTCATGTTATAACACAATAACAATCAAACATAGATGATCTATGTTTTATTAACATAAACTGTAAAATAAACTAAATATTCCATTACTACTAAAAGTAACTAGTACAATCAATATTGCCAGTACCAGGCAAGTCTGTCACAAGGGGATACTATATACTTCCAAAGTTCTTAAAAAAAAAAAAATCTCAACTAAAACTATGCAATGTTACATTGGTATGGTTTTAAGTATACTTTAAAAAGACAACTATAAGTGCTTCAGTAGTTTAATGTTAATAATGTCATCTCACATCCCACCTGTGCTGGACCTCATGCCTCATACAGAGGAGTCACAGTGCCATCCTTCCATTCGATAAGGATCTCTCCTCTCTGCAGAGTTGGGGTGGACTGTGGGAGGCGCATAGCGTGTTCAGTCAGGGGTGCTCTTTCACCAGGCATCGGGGAACCAGAGACACTCATTTCTTGCCTTGGTGAATATGACTTCAAAACACACACTACCTTTTTCCTTCTGACAGGCAATATTAAAAGGAGTTATTATTGATATACACTATTTAGACATATTTTTGGAGTTTCTTATCAAGTACTTACCTGTTAGAATACACATTAAGGATCAGGATAATAGTTCCCAAAACCAAAGCCAAGCTGCTTAATACAAGCATGGTTATCTTCCAGCCCATACCTGAGCAATAGTATATAAAAAGAAAAAAAAAACCCTATATTACAAATAGCCCTCAATAAACTTTTAGCTTTTCAGCTCCACCTAGTGGTAAACTATCACTCCTACAAGACCCACTGTACCACCTAAATCAAGAAAGAAATGTAAAAGAATATTTTTTTGGGGTTTAGGTTATATTTCTAAACTTATAAAAACAAAACAGTTGTCAGAACTGTCAAAAACATATTTTATGTTTGTTTGTTAATGTGGCCCTATAACGACAGCAACATTTACTTCAAATGTGTTAACTTATGTTTTACTTACCATAGTCCATATTAAAGAATATCATGGTGGGGTCAGCAGATTTAGGGTTTACTGATGGAAGAGACACATTATTGATGGGGTACGCCTCTGTGATCTCAGAGTCTTTTAAACCTTCATCTGTTAAAACAACAGGCAAATGTGACATTAGTTTATACTAATATTTAAAATTATAAGTTTGTTCAAGATGATGGCATAATGTATGTTTAAGTAAATTTAACCAAGGTTTAGGTGGATCAAACCACATACTGCTGTGCTGAATATGTGAAAGGTCATAATCAATAGCTGTGCTGGTATATAAAGTACAAACTAAAGCTTTATAGCACATGCTGTATAGTGATGGAAATGTGATATTTCTTACATAACGGGGTTTGCCCATCCACAGCGGATATGCCAGGTTCCACTGGTTTTCCAGGATACTGAATATGTTGCTCCTGGTGATGCATGCTTCCTCTCTCCTCACACAATGTCTGGTTATCAAGAGCTCTCCATCTGCTACCCTGCATGTAACAGAATTAAACCTACGTGGTTTACCATTCACACATGCAACAACCTAACCTCATTCATATGTGCATTTTATTCTTCTTTGTATTACTTATGTATGTATCCAGCAAAAAACACAAATAAGGGTTTTTGCAAGAGGTTATAGATGCCGTGGTTTATGTCTACATCAAGTGAGTCCAGCTAAACACATAATTTATCTGTTAATTAATGATTTCCTAACAGTTATACTGTGCTATTACTATGAAATATGTGTTATGTTTACATTGTATCATAGAGTTTTGCTCACTTGCTTGTGTTCCATGGAGACAAAAACTAAAGAGGATTCCTGAATGGCACTCAGATGCAGCCCTTTCCCACTCAAAGTGAGGTGGCCTTTTTTGGAGCAGGACCATGACTGTCTGCTCATAACTTTATCTTCGTATTCTCGAGATACCTCACCGAAGACACAGGGCTGCAGCTGGACACCTTCGTATTGCTCAGTGGGTGCAGTTAGACACAGAGCTGTGTGCTGGCTCTGCAAAGCATGGTTCTCCTGAAGCCAGCGCCACAGCTGGGAGGACTCATGCACACTGCAGTCCCCGAGTGCCACTCTCCCATCAGTCTCTCCCTGCAGACACTTCCCCAACAGCTTGTTCTTGATCCTAATGCTCAAGGATGTACCTAAGAAAAAAGAAAAAGATTACACATTTACAAATCAAATTTATTTAGCCAAATAAAGGAAATGGAAGTTTGTTTGGCTTTGTACCTCATCTAATGTGACATGCTGAATAAGTGGTCAACTCCATGGCAACTCTAACCGATGTAAGCTTACAGTAGCTTATTTACAAAGGAGAAAGTAGGCTGCAGTACACGACACTAAACTTGCAGGCTTTTGTGCAACATTTGAAGTAAAAAACAAAAAACAAAAAACAAAAAACCCCACACACAATACAATCACAACTGGCACTGAGTAAGTCTTATAAACTACACATGAATGCCTATAGGCTGCCAATTATTGACCAAAATAGTATTTTCTTCATGACTTTATACAAAAAAAAAATACATTTTCTACATTTTCCAAAATAAGTAAAATTAACAACTACTACTACTACTACTACTCCTGCTGCATAATGCTTACTACAAGTTGCGTATTTTCTGTGGAAATGTTGGCTGTAGGGGTGGATATCCACATCGGTTTCAGGTCATGCGCGACGAAACGTTAATCCTGTCTCCTTTTGGCGACTAAACAGTTTTCTTTTGATGTTTCCCAAGAAAGTATCTAATTTCGCATAACTTACCGACGCAAACGATGAGAACCACCAAACGTGGATGGAGCTGCGTCCTCGCCATGGCGCACAGCAGCGAAACTTTGAAGTCTTGTTGTTGCATCTTTTTACCAACAGTGACAAGTGTCAGTAGGCGTGGCTACAGTTTCCCCAGATCCCACATCAGAATGAGAAGCAGCAATAAGTGGGAAATAAACATGGATATTTTCGCAAGCATATCATTTTTAGACCATTCAGGAGGTATGGGTCGATCCAAACACTATTAGTTCATAATCACATTGCGAATTGGGGCCTACTTTTTGTATGAATTAAATCCATTCTTTATTACTGTCAGACATCGTTTGCTTAAATCCAGACTTTTTGATTCTGCACCATGGTAGATAGTGTTGTTGTCGGTGCATTTTAATAAGTCACTGTACCCCACTACACAAATAAAATAAAGTAATTAAATAGGTCAGACTATGATAGACCTAGCCTAAATAGCAAAGCCCAAAATGTATTCTAGGAATGCAAGGAAGGTTGTTAAAAGCTACTGTGTTGAAAACTGCATGGACTGCTAATTAGATGTGAAGATCATAAATCTGTTAAAAGACCTGTTCACTCTACAAACTTGAATGGGGGTCCCTACCCTGTACTGTGAGATATGGGACAGCTTTTACAGCCAACTGGTCACATGATGTTTTTCCTGTATAATGACGCACACCAAAGAATGTAACTTGTGTTGGCTAAAATGTTTATTTAAGAACTTCATGTAAAGATGACAATGCCCTATACAGTTGTGTATGCTACGGGCAGTGGTATTTATACAAGATAAGTAACAGCAGTCAAAAACATTGGTAACATAGTTGGATGAAGTTAGTTAGATGAAGTGGACTTTAAGCGTGTAGAAACTAAGCTGTCCACCCATTTGTATTGCTACTTTATTTATTTATTTGATAATGAGCACTTAAAGCTCTGTCTTTTTGTCCATGTCACTTTGTGAAGGTGGGTAGAGAGACATGTAAGATGGCAGTGCCTCGTCTTGTGGAGTATTCATTGTATTGAGTGGAGGCTGCCCTGGGTAAGGCATTACAGGCACTCCTGGATACCCATAAGGCAGGGGCTGCAGGGGCACTTGATTGTTGTAGCCTGGTACAGGATTGTAGTAGCCTCCAGCAGAGATTTGTGGATACTGATTAGGACCGGGTGGAGGGTATACATATGCATTTGGTGGACCTGGAGGATAAGGACCAGAGATAGGTGGAGGAAAATCACTTGAGCTCGGACCACCTATTGCCCCAGGGACATTTTGGAAACCACGATCTGGAGCAGCAATGATCAGTGGAAGCGACACTTCAGGGTCAATACCAAAACTGATGTCCAAATATACCTGCAAAAACACAAACGCAGAGATAGAGTAAAATACATTAAATTGGTCTTAAGGACAAAAAAGACACAATAAATTAAAAAAAAAAAAATTAAATATTATATTGTGTAAGCTATAACTGTATAGTATAGAGCCTTTTGCAGATTTGAAAGAAGACTTGTGTTCATACCTTCAGATAGTACTCCACATTGATGATCTCACAGTTCTGAATGCTGAGCTTGATATCTACAGGAAATGTGATGGGACAGGACAACTCGCCCTCAAAGTCAGGGTCAATATTCTCTCCAGCAATTTTGCACACAGTTTCATTAAAAATCTTTGCATGGCGGTATGCACGGTACACTGTTTTTTGATCAATGCTATACTTGAGCCGCATTTTCTTGGAAGATTTGTTTCTGATTTTGGCAGTAACATGTGCAGTTTCCCCTGCGAACAAAATACATTGAAATCAGTATATGTTGGTGAATATAGGTTAATTTATTTTCTATGATATTTTTCATTTGAAATCAAATGTCAAAAGTCTGGAATGCAGTATGTTTTAAGTTTAGATTATATTTTTGAAGTCTACTTTACATCAGAGAGAAAAAAAATAAGAAATATTACACAAAAGATGGTATTCCTTCTCAAACACATGAGTTACATTTTCGGGGGTGCTTTTGGTTAACTGGGACACCTATCATTGGTAAAGTGGGACATCACAGACTTTTTCACTTTCTGTAGTGTAAACACAGAACAACATAAAAGCAACAATTGTAATTATTATTTGGTTAGAGGCAACAGATTACATTTATTTGAACCACAAATATGTGTTTCAGATCTATGAAAGACCCATATACAAGATGCTGGAGTCTGCAGCCTGCAGCCAGAGTGCGATCAAACTGTGAAAAAGTCATATTTGCATACACCTGCTTTTTATTTTACACATCTCTACCTTTCCTTATGGGTTATATACTGTTTACTGCCATTCAGTAGAAATGGACACTCTTAACCCAAAAGTTGGCAGTTCAGCCAACTACCATGTTGTCATTGCCATTACATCCTTTGGCAAGACACAACTTACTATATACATATATATATATGCATTTGTGATATGTGGTTGGCACCTAAAGACAATCACATCTGTCCATCGAACCCATAATAATTTGAGGTATATGCCCAAAGAAGGTTGCATTTGACCAAATATACACTGTTCCACCTTAGCAAATCCATCACTGAGCCACTTATAAAGTGGGACAGTGGCATAAGTGTTTACAATAAAATTACCAAAAGAAATGTGTATGTTATTTTTCAAAGGTTTTACTAATAAATATAACCTAGTAATTTAATATTTTGTAGAAATTCAATTAACGGCTTTTAGCCCAAAACACACGAGTCATTTGGCTTGTTTACACTTTTTCACTGTTGATTTTCATATCTATTCTGTTGATAATTTTTCACATTTCAGGAAATAATCTTATACTGACAAAACGTAATATTTTTTTTTAATTCTGCACATGTCAATGGATAGTATAGAAATGCATGGATTTTAAAATAAAATGAATCAAACTTAACTGTCCAATATGGACCCTATATGTAGAAATGGATAAACAATCATGCCAGGATTAATCTGAAAATGGGATTCCAAATATGAGTGGGACTATTGTTGTGTTTATATATCCAAATATATAAACACAACAAATGAAGTCTTTATGTACCTGGTGAGACAACCCGTTTGTTCACAGTTGCACTCAAGTGAACTTCACCTTTGGAGAACGTCCCCACCTTTTTATCGATTGAACCAGACTGGGGAGACTAGTAAATGACATAAAAACATACATGTTTACACTGAAAGACAATTAGAGAACATGCCAAAAATGCTCTGTACTCTTTTTTGTGAAATACAGATGCAGCAGAAACAGGTTTGGCCTGATTTTAGTGTTTACATTGTAACACAATCTGTTGAAAAGGGTTCACTCATTATGGAGAACATAATAACTCCTGGAATTATCTAATGTTTCAACTCTGAACAACTAACTAATATATAACTATAAAGTTTAAATCATAAACAGCCTTTTGCATGACATGATTTTTATTGGTTTAGTCAGGTTAATGTTGGGAAAGACAGGATGAGTAGGAAAATAGCATTATAATCATAAGTAGGCTATATCTTCTCATGTTATCCCCAAGACATGTTGGTATGCATGCTGTGTAATGTGCTGCTAAACAAAGTTACACTTAAAACAGTTGAGCAAATTGACAAAACATATTACCTGGTCAGACGGTAAAAAAGATCTAGACACAAAATTCAGTTGTTTTTTTTCTGAAGTAGATATTTTCCAGCTCCTTTTCAGTTTTGCCTGAAGCACATGGACAATATTGCCAAATATACCCTTGAAGGATGGTGGGATGGATCTGGAAGACAAGTTTCTCTAGCTGTTATTTTGATATAGAACCCTTATAGCCCATTATAGCTATGCATATTATTGATGTGCAATTTTATCTGTTCTCCAAAAAGTTTGCCTCTTACCCCTCTGGTATTTTTAGCTTGAACTGATAGTGATGGTCTCCCATGGAAAGAACAGTTTCTGCAATTAAAACCAGAGCAAATCTTATGTAACATCAAGTATTCGATTTTATACTAAACAATTTAAATTATTACAAATGCAACGTATAATAGGCCAATACAAAATGTCAATATAGTCAGTCGCATTTTGCATTACAAATTCCATAGGCTTAATGACATAGGTAGGCTACTTTTTCTTACAAGTCACTGACAATATAGCCTACATCGCATTCATCTGTAGTCACGCATTCTATGTAAATTAATATGTATCATTTTCTTTAGTCGAGGCTTACTTACCATCTTCATTTTGAGGAACTAGAAACTCTTTGACTTTGTAAAATCTCTCATGTTTAGAGTACGATTTCCGATGATCACCTTGTCCTTCTCTCCAGTGTACGTTTGCATCTCCTTTAGCCTTCACGTACAGTGATTTTATTTTTATTTCTTCGGTCAACGTGAAAGTAAGCGTTCCTTTGATTGTATCCCCCGCCATGAAAGTATTTTCCTTATTGAGAGCTTCATATTTCAATTTAAAATCCTTAATAGGAGACATTCTGCATCGATAACGCGCACTTCCTGATACGGACTGAACAAGAAAAGTCCGCGCAGAGCCGCTATCCGGATACGCCCTTCACAGGTGCAGGTGCAGGTGCAGGTGCAGGTGCAGTCTACTCCGTGTTGACATGTGAGATTATGTGAGATTACGCACCTCCGTGAAGTCCAAACCCCATCAAACACAGGAATCTTAAAAAAGCTCTAAAACGGCCCAAAATTGTTTCAGTCATTTGTGCTTCGTTTGTGCTTTTATGGCTCTTAAGATATTAACGGTTTTATTTTCGGCCAACAGGCAGAAAATTATACGAAGCGTTTGTATATCGTTTGTGCTGTGACAATTTTCATCTGTGCTAGTATATTTCTAAAATTATTAATAGTATTTTTTTTTCGGCCATTACGTATATGACGCTGCGGCTTTAGCAAAACTCCGCAAAACTAGTGGAGATGAATGATCTCAGGCTGTGGAAAAGTATTTATCAGCCTTTAGTAACTTGCTTTTATATAATAATATAAATATAATAATGACTTTTATTTACATATTAAAGGACTGTCGAAATTGTTGTGCCTTGCAGACGGTCACGGAGTCCTGCAAAGTCCGCAAACTATTCTTTTAAACAGTGGATCTTGTAATTGAAGCTGCCAGATCTGTCACAATCTCAATCATAAATGCTGTGATCTGAAATTTTATATTGCTTTGGTGAGTGTTACAATAAAGAACTGTTGATACGCAGATGGCTTATTAAATATACATATGACAGTCGTTATGAGTGTGTAGAATCCCTCAGTCGTCCAGGTAGAATCCATGGCAAAAGGAGAAATTTAATTTGTCAACTGGACAAAAGTTTATTTTGGTCAAATACGTTTCGCAGCTCATCCAAGCTGCTTCTTCAGTTCTGGTCAGACACTGGTGGACACTGCCTATATCTGCCTGAAGGGAGGAGCTAATTACAATGAAATTAGTCTGAGACTACCACACCAACTTGTTTACAGTTGCTGTTAGTTAGGTGGGCCTATTAAATATGCAGTGTTAGCAAAACCATTCAGGGGTTATGCTAACAACAGGGGTGGCAGTCTTCCAAGAGGGAGCACCAAGAGGGAGCACCAAGAGGGAGCACCAAGAGGGAGCATGAAAATATGGACACACACACAAGTTCACATTAGCTGGGTCCAGTGTTGGGCAAGTTACTTCAAAACTATAATGCGTTATGTATTACTTGTTACTGTCATTTCAAAGTATTTCATTACATTACAATATTACTGTATTTAAAATGTAAGGCATTACACTACTATTGCATTACTTTTAAGTTACTCTGACCAAAATAATTGGAAATATGGATTTGGCTAAATGTAGCTCATGATGCTCAATTAGCTCATCACACATCCAGTGGAAGATGATGTGGTTCTGACTGAGCTACGCTTATGGTTAAAAACAGTAGAATATAATAGCCACAGTGATGGCTCATGGCACAGTACAAGGAGCAATCGCAAGAAGGTCAAAGTCTGGCAAATTGTGATAGAAATACCGTAACTTAAGACGTTAAACGATTTTTAAACGTGCGACAAAAAGGGCACACCACAGACACGAGGAGAATCTTAGAGACTTAAAATCTCCAATCGCAGAAGACTGCAGGCTAAAGTTGTGAGCTCGATCTTATCTGCTGCTTTGAGGCTCGTTAAATGTTCAAAAGGTCAGAGCACTGCACTTCTAGTTTAGAGACAAGTCAAAACTGTGTTATAATTTGTGAAATGTGGTGCAATACTTCAGATACATGATTTTTAAAGCGTAAAAGATTGGCGATAAAGTACACCGGAAGTAGAGTCACTATGCTAATCTGTAGCTTCACCCCGATCCACGCGCTGTGTGGATGTAAACAGACACAGTGAGGAACTACTCTGCCTTTTTACTTTCAAACTTTTTACGCTTCAAACTGGAGTAATAGCACGGTTTTGTGGACTGGGTGTCATTATTTGCGGAGGACAATTTTTATGGATATAAATTTACATCTTTATGAGAGGTGAGTAATAAAGTCGCTATATCTCGAGTTTGTATCTTGCCTGATACTGTCACACACACGCGCACGCACACACACACACACACACACACACGCACGCACGCACACACACACACGCACACACACACACACACACACACACACACACACACACACACACACACACACACACACACACACACACACACACACACATCCTTGTCATCATTGCAGCTAGTCGCAATAGGGATCTTGCTGACAAAAGTTCTCAAAAAGCTGGCAATTCCACTGTTGAAAGCGGTAGCATATCTTCAACAACATACTCCGCCGCGAATCTCCTAACCTCTTGAGGCTGAAGAATCTCAAAGTGGGAGAACGTTAATTTTGCCTGCTTTGTGGTTTTATTGCCACTCTCATCCTCTGCTGCTTCCTTGCTAACTTCATGTTACTATGGCATTGGCACCTCTGTAAATGTTTAGTTTGAGTACTTGTGCTATTTCAGGAAGTGGACAGTTCTTTAGGTTTAGTACACAAAGAGCATTTGACTACGATGGCCTTCATATCCTTATTTTTCACAAACTTAAAGTAATGAGTGTATGCCCATCTGAAGAATGTGCTAGCTGACGTTAGATTATCTCCAGGTTCACTCATCTCTCTCTTCGGTCTCACTAGCCTCAAAGGTTGTATAGAGGATTTTCCAAGGAAGGAGAAATCCAGCGACTGTCCTTTTTCAAATGTTGTCCAAGCTCCCCAAGTAGAAACACCTCCTCCTGCCCCTTCCTTACGCTCACACTGTTTGTTTACAGCCGGTGCGCGTTCAGAATCGCTTACTGCTGTAACTATACTGTACGTTTTCAAATGATAAGCAGAAGTTACCTGTCCAGAAATAATTTAGCAACCAACAGTCTTTAGACCCTCTGTAAACCACGTAATCCCAAGTCAGTTACACTAGAAGCATAGGGAGTTTGATTGACAACCTAACAGCCAATAGATAACGAGGTTGCCTCGTTATCTATATTCTCATCCACAGTTGATGGATTTTCATCCCAGATCTACCACACCAGACAAGACCCAAGGTGTAGGCTGTGCAAAAAGGCTCCTGACACAGTCCAGCACATAATTGCAGGGTGTAAGATACTGACAGGGAAAGCATACATGGAGCGACATAACCAAGTGGCGGGCATAGTGTACAGAAACATCTGTGCAGAGTACGGGCTGGAGACCCCAAGGTCAAGGTGGGAAACACCTCAGAAGGTTGTAGAGAATGACCAAGCCAAGATCCTGTGGGACTTCCAGATACAGACTGACAGAATGGTGATGGCGAACAGAACAAAGCCGTGGTGGTGGACATTGCAATACCAAGCGATGGTAATATCAGGAAAAAGGAACAGGAGAAACTAGAGAAATACCAGGGGCTCAAGGAAGAGCTGGAGAAGGTCTGGAAGGTGAAGGCATCAGTGGTGTCCGTGGTAATCGGAGAACCCGGAGCTGTAACCCCCAAACTGGAGGAGTGGTTACAGCAGATTCCAGGAAAAACAGACATCTCAGTCCAGAAAAGTGCAGTACTAGGAACAGCAAAGATACTGTGCAGAACTTTCAAGCTCCCAGGACTCTGGTAGAGGGCCCAAGCTGGATGAGGGTGAGAGACCAACCACCGTGGAAGGTGAGGAACACATTTTTTTTTATTCCAGAATATATATTCCAGAATATATATATGGGTTTGGGTAAAAATGATATTTGAATAAAACATTTACTGGAGCTTAAACATGTCAGCTAGGGGCGATTCTAGGCTTCCAAGTTTAGGGGTGGAGGAGGTAATACAAGAGCAATGCAGGCCAAAAATACCATACCATGTGCTCCAGCACACCAAACATTCTTTCTTTTCCATCTCTCTTATATCAGTCTATCTCTTTAGATCAGTGATTCCCAAACTAGCATGTCTGAGTCATGGGCCAGGCCATGCTTTGTCTATTGACCTATTGTTTAATCCTCCTCAGTTCTTTCTATAGGTACTATAAACTGTACTAATACTATATTAAGCTCTTCTATAGTTGTTTTTTCTGTGGCTGAACTTGCTTAAGCTAAATTAACATGTGAATGAATTGATTTTATTGTCATCTGCCAGAGGGTTTCATCATGTCATGTTGGTCTTACCTGGATTCTCACTTTTCTCTTAATCACAAGTTTTGGATGTTGTGTCATTTTTAAGCTGCCAGTCATAGTAGGTAATAGGTTTAATAGTAGTAGGTTTAACATCTTCTTAAGCTCAACATTATGGGGATACTGGAAGGTTAACTGTAAATTAGGCAAACCTGCATAGGGCCTATTGCATGGTCAGATCAGGAGAATCTTTAAGTTAAATTTCAAGACCCTAAATTTGTTTAGAGTCTTGCTGTGGGATTGATTGATTTGGTCATAATACTAGAACTTCATCATTTTAAATTCACTCTTCAAACTTGAAAAAATCTTTATTCACAAATGTCATTAAATGACAAGGATTATTATTATAGCACTTGGTAGGTCAAGGTCTATATGTGTATTGCTATATCACGACCTATGATCCACATCAAACAAATCTGAAAAGTGTGTAAATCTGAGTCAGTCAATAACCTGAAAAATTACACACCCAACATTCCATTGTTTTGGAAACACATGGCAGAGGTTGCATTCATGTTCTAGAATTTGATGAAGCCATATTTTCTGGGCAGGGATCTATTTAACTCTATGGAAGATTCCTAACTTAAAAGGCTGACAATTGAGCTTTTTATTATTTATCAGGGTTCAGGCTCTGGTCCACAAACCTACCCAGTTTTATTCTGTAAACTTGGTTTAACTTGATTCAACCACCATGTCTGCGAGGGTAATTGGCATCAATTTTTTTTTTTTTTCCAGACTTGTTTAACCAGGTCAACATATACTGTAGTAGTCTATGTACACTGTAGTTGTACACATTCATCAATCAGAAAAGACAAAAGCAGAAAAGCATATTAGTCCAACATGTTAGATCCAGTAGAGAGAAATCCGGCAGTTGCATGTTTTTCCAAAACAAAATATTCTGTAATATTGTTTGGGCACTTTATTTTTTGGCTTCCGCTCCCAACCACAATTTCCTTTTATTCTGCGTGAAAAGTACATGTGGGTAAGTATAACAGTCTTTGTGGTCCTTTCAACTGACATGTCTTTGGGGGTTGAATAGTAGCACCTCTTTCTGAAGCTATACTGTAAATATTTATGACTTTTGCACTTTGTATCTGTTCTTGTTTCATGTTGATAGACCCAGTAATTATAGAGTTCTTAGCCATAAACCAGGATGACAAATCTGAATCTCAGAGTTAAACAGCGAATTCCACCATAGAATTCTGACCTGCCCTACCACTCAATTTAGTAGACCTACTATAGGATTGTCAAGTATGTTATCACAGTTGTTTGAAAAAAACCCTGCATAGAACAATCTTGGTAAACATAATTTGGTAACATATGTCATATTTGAAAATCATCTCTAAACGTAAACCAGAGTATGCTTCACTGTGCAGCTTTAAATGTGAAGTATTTTACAAACCAGTAGACCAGAATAAATCTGTCTAAAGGCCAAAATGAATGCCAGTGAATGAGGTTGAAATTCCAATGCACTTGAAAGTAGCCAAAGTTTTGACATCATCACACAGCAGTCCCATAAGCATCCTAGAATACTGTAATGTCACAAGAACCCAGCTTATCAAGTCCATTTGATTAGTTAGGCTACATGTAAAAGTGCACTTTTAATACTGTTGTATTAGCTAGCTAGAGCAGTTAATACGCCATTACAGCAAGTTGATCAAAGGCAACACTGAATTACTTTGGACCAGAATTTGAACCATTAGATGAGGGGAAGAGGATTTCATATGATGGAGGTTCCTCATCTGTTTGGGAGAGGAAGTTTCCAGTGATCATAGGGGCAGAAGGCACACTTACTCCAGAGGGGAGTGGGGCACAGGGATGACTTTCCATTTCCAGTGTACTGTAAGTTGGTGGCGTTGAAGCGAATTGGGAATGTGCCTGGCCAGAGGAAGGTGGGCGAAGAAGCATTGCTGGAGGAGGAGGGTGAAGAACAGAGGCTGATGATGACGAAGAAAATGGAGATCCATATGTGTCTGGCTGCTGAGGCACAGGATACATGCTTGGAGCTCCAGCGTACATTGCAGGACTAGCTGGGCTTTGAGATGTTGTTGGATACAGAAATGTGCCTGTAGCTGAAGAATAAGGACTAACAAAAGATACTGGAGCAGGGAAGTCACTGGTGCTCGGTCCTCCAATAGCGCCACCTGCAGCATGAAGACTATCCCAGAAAAGGACTACCGGAAACACAATCTCTGGGTTAAAGGAAAAACTGATATCCAGGTATGCCTGTAAATAAAAATAAAAATGAGTACATGTTGAATTTTTAAATATAATAAATTCCATTGACAATATTAGTGGTTTTGCCTTAATGCGGTACTCCACTGACAGAATGTCACAGTTTTGAATGGACAGTGGTGTATCAGGAGGAATCTTCAATGAAATTCTGTGTTCCTTAAGAGTTTGGGGTTTAACACACTCTCGGACTTCTTTGTGAATTACTAATTTGTCATGTTTAGTATTTCTCTTTGCTCGGTACACCACATCTTGAATGAAGCTGAATTTGGGTGTTGCATCTTTGGATGAGGAATTGTTGATCTTTGCATTTATCAACACAGTATCACCTAGATGGACATATTACTGCAATTAATAAAACCTTTACTTCAAGACAACCAGGACAACTTATAGATGACCAGTATCTTACCTGGGACATAACCACTCCTGTCGACTGTAACATCCATCTGCACTGCTCCTTTATTGAAAACACCAATTTCCTTATTTGTTGAGCCTACCTGTTGGGACTAGAGCACAGAAAGAGTTGGTGGCCCTTATAAATAATATAGTAATCTTTGCAGTTTAATCTGAAGGGTTATAGTTCCTTCCTGTCAAATTCATAGTCACCAAATGAAGACATATTACTCACATTCATTTGATTAATATTAGGAAATGCCTCTGACCGAAAACAAATCTCTTTTTCATCTGTACGGTCAATCCTCCAGCTTCTACTCAGCCTGGCTTCAAGTTTGTAAACAACCTTTCCAGAACCACCTCGAAAGGATGATGGCATATTTCTAAAAAAGAAAAAAAGAAAAAGATTATATAGCCTACATAATTTTACGTTTCTTTTATTATTATTTTTTTCTCACAATACTTTTGCATTAAATAGAAATAGAAGGAATGTAACTGTATTTTATATACTTACCCTAGTGGTATACTGATGCTGAATTTGAAAATATGAACCCCTGCAGGAAGTTTGCTGTCTATAGAAGTAATAAACAGCTTAAGTATGATTATTTTCAACAGACCTATTATTAGATGTGACCACAGATGACTCAAATTAGCACGAAGCAAAGCGTACCTTTAGTGTCTTGAGTGATGAGAAAATGCTTCTGCTTAAACAATATTCTCTCCGCTGTGTAGCTCGAAGAGTCATCCCCATGCCCTTCAGTCCAACCAACTTTAACGGTGCCTTTAAGTTTTACGGAAAGGCTTTCGATCTTGGTTTGTTTTTCTAGTTCCAGTGTAACCTTTCCCGTTATTGTATCCCCCTCCGAAAAGGACCCATACTTGTTTAATGCATCGTAAGTAATCGCAAAGTTTCTCACGGAAGGCATTTTAAAACTAGGCAATGCAAAGAATCAAAGAAAGTAGCATGCAAGTTAGGGAAAAATGAAAACATGATCTTTACAAGTTGCCCCACCTCACAGATAGGCCACGCCTGGTGAGTAGCGTAGCGGTCTTTGCTGCCATCTGCTGTGCGCTTAGTGAAAGGTCAACCACGAGGTCCACGCGAGGGGAAAACCAGCACTCGTAAAAAGCACATCCTGCTCCTAATCAAAAAAGAGAGAGCTGTCATTATCTACCTTTTACAGTTCTTTGTAAGTTTCCATTTCCTTGTTTTTCATAAATACATGATTGACTTATAATTAACACAATTAATGAAAAAGTTTCGCTGCTGCTCAACAGACATTGGTAAGAAACATAAACAAGATGTGCACACACAACAAAGAGTGATCCAATATCAACTACCAAAATATGGCTGAATATTTATTTCACTTCATTATGAGATAGTTTTCAAAATTAATACTAGATTTTTGTGTGTGTGTGTGTGTGTGTGTGTGTGTGTTTTGTGTTTTTTTTGTTTTTGTTTTTTTTTCTGTGTTTTTGTGTTTTGGGTTTATTTGTCTTTTTCTCAAGTAGGCTGACCAGAATTTCAGAATTCAAAATTGGGACAAACCAGAGTCGGGATGGTTAATGTAAATAAAACTGTGGAAAAAGCGCATGGGTCAGTCATAATCTGAGGGACTTCAGTCAGTGCATTAGAGTACATTTTTAGCCTTATGGTCGTTTTCAAGCACGGTTTTCTGCATTTTAGCTAAACAAATTATAATCTGTTGCCCCGTTTATTGTTGTAGGGACCAAATTGGTCAAACATAGGGACACCTGGGACATTTCTTGTATAAAACTGGGACAAATCACTCGTTTTGGATAAATCTGCAGGGACGGGGACATAGGACTCAAAACTGGGACTGTCCTGAGTAAATAGGGATATCTGGTCACCCTAACTATACACCATCTTTGCTGAAGTGGATAAGTAAACACACATGTTAAAAGAATAGTGGTTTTGCAATTGATCTTTTAATGGCGAAGACTCGAATCACGCCCCTTGGTAGAAGCTCATTAATCGTGCTGCATGTGTGTGCACTTGCTGGATAGGTTGTATTGGAGAAAGGCGGCCTTGGTCAAGTCCAGTCTTTATTAAGATTAATGAACAGCTTGACATTTTTAGTCCTCTGTCTGAATCGATAATTTTAATACTCATGAGGGCCAATGGGGATCTGAGCTTGTGGAACACACATTGTGGCCACAGGGCACATGTTAAATGTCCAAGTGGTAATCAATGCAAAGAAATTAGCTATTGATCTCTTATAGTTTTGTAATAGGTTATCTATTGGTTTGCTCTTTCAGAAAATTCCAATACCAGTCGGATGGAATTGTGCTGGTAATATTGCTTATGGGAGTGTTTGTTTAGTGCACACTTTTTCCTGCAGATTTGTGTGGTCTTTGGCAGGGGCACATTATAATTAGAGAGTAGGGCAGATTGTAAATTAACATGTAAAGACAGTAGTGATGTATGCTGACTATCTACCTTAATTGCAGTAAACCTAATTGAAGGACTGCAGGTAACATCTATAAAACTGTGTACAATTTAAAGGTGCTACAGTTGTATTCATGCAGATTTTGTGTTTTTTGCACTGGTATTGGTTAACATCGGATATCGCCAGATACTTTACTACAGTAATCGATAGGAATTGTATCAGAAGTGAAAAAGCTGGATTGGTCCATCCCTACTTAAGTCATTAATTTATGTTACTATAACTGTTACGAGATGCCAGTTCCTGACCATCATCAGGGAGGGAGGGTGCTACACATTCTTGATTTGGAAAGAAAACGGAAAATGCGTAGAAAATGTTTACTCTTTTTTGGTGCCTATCTTAGCCTAGCCTGTTTTTGTTCACATTGTGTACAGAACATCTTGATAAACAGAACTGGATGGATCTTCTCTGCTGGAGAAGTGGGGAGCTCTGACAGAGTTCACTTTCATCAGGCTGGACCCAGCGAAGCTGCTTCCAGGTGGATCACATCACATCACTGCAAAGCTGTGTGGAAGGTGCCATTTTCAATATTTTATTTTATACTATCTAGTAGGGATGCAACAGCATTGTAATTTATAAAGCACTTTTTTGGACACTTAAAGACACTTTACAGTGCATCATTCATTCACAACACACTCAATGGTGGAAAGCTACTATTTTAGCCACAGCTGTCTTGGGTTAGACTGTTTGGCTGGTAGTAGGTACAAACTACCAGCCAAACAGTCTAACCCAAGACTAACGCAACAGTTTCCACTAGAGCCACTGCTGCCCCACTGTGACACCTGGTATTCCCAGCAGTACTAACCAGACTCCCTTTGCTCCGCCTTACTCAGGTTCCGAGATGAGATCAGGCATTGGCAAGCAGTTATCTCAATACAAAGGTCACAATACTGATACTGATGTTGAGTCACATATATGTATTATATTGTGAGGATCATATTGAATGATTTGATATTAGAGTGAGTATTGTTGCATCTTTACCCCTATTTAGTGAGAAAAATAGGGAAAACTTTTAAAAATGGTTTGAGTAGGCCAATAGAAGGCAGTGACAGGGGCTGTTCAGTCTTAATATTACAGTAACAAGTTGAAAAATATTTGTATGCTTCATTAAACAGTTTTAAAATATATATTTTTTGAGCAATACATTAAAGTAGAAAAGAGTTTGATGAGTTTTGATCGGATGGTAATAGTACTGCATTACTCCACTAGGTAATTGTTCTGTGGGCATTTGCCAGTTGATAGAAACCATGACAACAGGAAAAGGGAGGTCCCTCCAGTACATTAGCTGACAGTAGTCATAAATCAGTAGAAGAGATAAGTCTTATAGATCGCCCCAACACAGGGATCCTATACCAGTGCCATCCTTACAGGAAAAAGGTGACGGTTGTGATTGATTAAAATGGTGCTGGCTAGCTTAGGTTAAATCATGTTAAGTGATGTGACATTGCAGTTTCACATATCATATTTCTGTCAAGACAATGATGGTGGAAAGCATTGTCAAGGCATGAGATCTGACAACAGCAGACATCTGTGGGGACCAGGCTGGATTTATGGGAACGTTTTAGTGGTCTGAGGGAGATGAGGGAGAGTAAAAAGTGCTCCTTTTTTGTGCATTGTCACTTCCCAAGTGACTGTAAATTTTTCTCCAGTGCTGTTGGGAGTTGGAGACATTTACACATGCTGACAAATTGTCTGCTGTAAAAGTATTTACTGGTCATGTTCTCTCTTTAACTTAGCTCCTTGTAGACACAATCTCAAAATGTACTTTCTGCAAATGCATATAAAACATACCATTGAGCCCATGATACAATCCAGTGTTGACAATATGTTCATGATAATTCAACTTCTCAAACAAATAAACAAATTATAATAATTGTCACTGAATTATGTCTCAATTGTGTGAGAGTGAGAGAACATATGTGAACATTTGGAGCTTTTGGCCCAGATAAGTGGAGTGTGTTTTGTCTAAGACAAAGATGTGTAAAATATTGACTTTTCAGAAGATGAAGAGCAATAGATTAAATGTGTTGTAATTATAACAGTGAATTTAATTTACCCTTGTCCTACCAAACAAAACTTTTCTGTTAGCCCTGCTAGCTAGGAAAACCAAAAAACCTGGTTTTGCCACAGGGTGGCACTATGAGACTGGGAATGTCAACAACTTGTTAATGCTAGTGGGGGTAGGTGGGACAGGGGAAACACACACTTCCCTCACTGACAGAGCTATAATTTACTAATAGTGCAGGCCCGCCATTATTGTTATCTTTTAATAGATTTGTATGAGGAAAAGCAGGTGTCTGTTGTTAATGTGTCCAATTGCCCACGTTGCCTACAGAATTTGGGGCATCCATCACTGTCACGGCAGTGACACCCTGTCGTTCTACTTCATGCAGTGGGCCAGTCGGGCTGAGCTAGTAACAGATGAGGCTGCTCTCTCCTCCAGACGCCCACATTCACACTGTTATGTGCTGCATGCATTATATACACACCACTCACACCTATAGCCCATTTTAAAACTTGTAGTTCTTTCATGAGGTTTATACATTTATTTTTAGAAAAACCCTTTCGGTAAGCATACTGTATGACCTTCCAGCTGTAGCCTGGGTCTGCCTTTGTTACTGTGAGTTTGTCCCCTGTCCTCAGAAATGCCCCATGCAGCTGTGAGGAGGTTAGACAGAGTTGCCTGATTATACCCAGCAGTTAGAATGGTTTCAGTCTATGCCAGCACCACCTTAGAACAAGGCCCTTGATCTGTTGAGTAAATAAAAACAAAGGCCTTGAAGCAGCAGATAAATAACTATTTGAATAACATTTTAATAAAGTTTTTCCAAGCTTTTAACAGCTTTTTTGTTTTTTATACTGAGAATTGTACAAATTACATTTTGCGAATAAAATGTATTCTAAAAAGTGTTCTTTAATGGGAACTAACTATTTTATTTATAACAATGTACAGTGATGCGTGTTTTGTTTGTTTTGTATCTTAAAACACATGGCTTTTTAATTGTGTTGCATTTTGAAAACTGTTAATAATATAACAATAATACAGTCATTAATCTCCAATAATTAATGATGCTTTATATTACTTTATTGTTTATAGCACACTTTCGTACACACGTTTTGCTTTTAGAAGCAGGCTCATGCAGATGCAAGTGGCCACTTTAGTGAACGTATAATTCACTTGAGCTGTCAAAAATATGGCCGCTTATATGTGGGCAATTTTCACATTTTTTTCTTTCCTTTTTCCTTCTTCTGTGGAGCCATCTGAGCCCAAGAACAATTCAGTGTTTCTCATGTGTTTCATTGTCTTCTTTAATGTCTGTCAAGGAGAGCAATACACATAATAATTCTGGGAATGCTTGGGCCATCCCTCTGTATGACAACTTCAATATTTCTGCTCTAGCACAGTCCTGAGCTCAGCTTTGGTAATAATTTGCCGTTTAGCTGTGTTGTTGCTTTTTCTACAATTTCCCATTTGGAAAAGGTGAGGGAGCAGAAAACTGGGGGAAAATAACCCCTTGGCCTCTTTCTTTTGTGACCCCCAACCTTTAATTTAATTGGGCAGGGTGTGCTTTCAGTTTAGCACTCTTTGGCCTTTTAAGGTTAATAACGGGACAGAACTGTTTATGTTGGTATATTATGGACTTAACACTCACTCAGCGAAGCATACCGCGCTTGAAATATGGAGCTTACCTCTTGTCTTCCACCTCTCTCTGGCCCCAGCCCCCCAAAAAGACAAACGGTATTCAGAACAAAAGGAGGAGGGAAACCTTGCCAATTAGCCACTAATGAGACAAGCTTGTGAGGATATCCAAATCCTCAACGTGTTAACATTTACAACACATCCCTCCCACCACCTCCTGCCCATTCCCAACTCTCCCAACCTGCACCTCCCTCGTGTGCCCTTGCATCCCGCCTGTAGTAGGGCACTTCTTAGGCCCTCTGTGATTATTCACACATGGCCCTGGTGTTGCCAAAGAAAGAAACTGCTATGTGTGGCTAATGGAAGAAACTCTGCTCTCACACATGGCTGTAGTTCTTATCTCATTGTTTTTAAATATTATTAGATGATTTCTTTCTTTACTTCCTCATACATTTTTTTTTCCTTTACCACCTTATTGCTTTTTGCACATTCCTAAACGCTGCCCTGTCTTCTTTAGAACTGGACATTGGTCCGATGAGACAGTGTGTCCCTCGCCAGCCGTTCTCAATTTTCCTTAATATAGTAAGGCCAAGAACTGGGTGGGTCGGTTGCGGTTGGGTGGCTGGTGAGGGAAACACATTTGATAAGTGAAAAATAATATGCCAGGAGAAAAGCCAGTCTTCCCGGTTGCCTTTGATATGCTTTTTATCAGAGATGCCGGTGTTGGAAGTGAAAATAAGATCTGCTTTTGTAATCACGATTTTTGGACAGCCTTGAAGGACTCTCCACTACTCTTTTTCCGGCCTCATTTTCTCCTGAGTGTTGGGAGCAAGCTTGGAATCTCAGCGGGGAAAATCAAATATGAGTTGGCCTGGAAGTGTTGCAGTAAACAGTGAGAAAACGCGAACACAGGCCAGATCAGGGAATATCATGCACCGTAATGTTTGGAGCAAAAGAAGAAATGTGTAATGGAACAGCCCAAATTCCACTCTCGCCTACACTGGGGACTTCTAATTGATTCTGTGCTGTGTTACTGTATGTCTTATGGCGACATGGACACTTTATTATGAAACAAAGCATACAAGTGTTAATAGGCCATTGTAATTTTGCAATACAGTTGGCCACGGATGACTGCTGCTTTATTGCATTGGCTTTTTCTGAAATATTTTGAGGGCAGGAGGGAGTAGCACTTTGAATAAAGCTTAGCACTGACTGAAACAATTAAGTAAAACACAACTGAAAAAAAGAAGAAGCAGTTTGAGAGCGCACGTAAATCTAGGGCTCAACTCAATATGTTATTTGTCAGGGGTAGAACGTCTGTGCATGTTAACTAAGTGTGCCACTGGACTTGGCCTGCTCATAATGCGTTTCTATACAAACACATTCTCTCCGGGATTTCTATTATTAATTCTGTCTGAACACATCCATAAATGAATAATGACATAAATAATAAAATCATTATTACTTTTGGCAGCTGGGTCATTTCTTGTTTCCTGTTTTTTTCCCCTGCTTTTTCTTGCTTAGTAACTTTCTAAGGAGTTGTCCCCACTATTTTTTTTTTTTTTTTTGCCGATTTTATCCGGGCACCACTAGACATATGAGTGGTTGAGGTCTAAACATATGAAAACTTGTGGGTAGACTTCTACAGGCTTTAATGCATTGTCTTAAAGATACAAATTAAATGTTTTTTTTTTTTTGTTTTCATAAATCTGCCCCATTACCTGCACAATGCTGGTATTGACTTGAATTGTAGTGGTTATAAGTACTTATTTAATATTTGCCCTCAAGCGTTATATGGTATCGATGATGATTTTCTTCCCACTTTCTCCTCATTAGAGCCATTGCAAACTCGTTCAAAGGACTCCCTCGTTTTTGTTGCATTTTACTGTTAATTAGTTTGCTTTGTAAGGTTAGACACAGGGACGGAGCAACTTTGGGAGTGTTGGGCTACCATCTGTGTGCATATGCTTTAACTACGTACAGATGGTGTGTGTGCGAGCAGGCAGGTTTCTTCATGTGTCTTCTCTCTAAGCATCTGTGGGGACTGCTTTGGTTTAACAAATATATGCCTCCTCACAGGTAAGTATAAGACTCAAACACTGCAGCTTGTCAGTCACACAACAAGCAGTGTTATTTATCAGACTATCTTTTGCTTTTACAGCTCTTATTTTGTGCTACATGAAGGGCCAGGCGATAATGACAAAAATGAATCATTTGATATTTTTGGTGGATTTTGTGATGACTATATAAATGTGCCTGTAAATGCCTTGCCTTCTTTTGGTGTCTTTTGTAATGTTTTTTACTGTAGACGACATACATGTGCTTTTCTGTGCTTTATGTGAGGCTGCCTTGGTACCTTTCTTTGATGGGACAGCTGCCCTCAGATCCGTTGCAGTTCATTGCCTGATGCATTGCTACTGGGCATTTCAAATGACCCTCCCACAATTAAAACAGAGTTAGCAAAATGATTACTGGCCACCTGCCACATACTTTGTGAAACTGTGCAGTGGTCAGATGCAGTGTTTGGGGCTGAGTTCCATGAAATTACTGCTTGCAATTAGCAATTAGAAGTACTGGGAGAAATCTCCATCCTATTACATTGCTGGTAACTGAACACTAACGGAGTATGTTTTGGAGTACTGCCATACTGTCTGTGGTTACCAACATGTATATTTTCTCTTAAAGTAATGAAATGTAAGCGCCTTTATTATCATTTAACTTCATTTGTTGATGCTCTATTGACAGTATTGTATGTTTACTGGCATTTTTATATTTATGAAAGCTACCAAGAGACTTTGTTTTATACTTTTCAATTAAGACCACAATAATTTTGTAACAACAAGCCTGTCACGATAGTCCTTAAATGTCTGAAAAGCAGTCCAAAACACAGACAAAAAGATTGCTTTGTTCATTAGTTCCCCTCCTTCTCTCATTCCAACTCTCCCCAAGGTTCTATTAGGAAATAGATCCCAGGTGTTCGATAAGCCTGTAGTGGACATGACAGCAGTGCAATCAAGTGTATAAATTTAATTGCAGGCTCATTTTGTGCCGTTTATTAGCCGTTTAGGGGCACAACGCTCCACTTGAACCCTGTTATTGCCAGACAGAACAGCTGTTTGGTTCCTTACAGCTATGAAAAAGTAGCCACATACTTATAAAAATAGTATTTCTATTTTGGTGATGCATAGTTTTGAATTCAAATTGATTACTATTTAACTAAGCCAACAAATGCATATGTGATATTGTTTATGAAGGCTCAAACTGAGACTGCAAAATTCTCCTCAGGGATTTATTAAAGTTTTTCTCATTTGAATTGGATAAGTTTGGTCTCTCTGATGCTTACTAGACAACTATTGATGCAGTGTTATTATTCTCTTACTGGTGAGTAATTCAACATTATACACAGGTTAGCCTTTTAAAGTACTGTACTTAAGTATAAATTTTAGGTCTCTGTACTTTACTTGAGTACATTTTAAAATGGATACTTTTTACTTTAATTTCACTACATTTGAGAGCAGGTATCTCTACTTTCTTCAACACTATTTCTGAACTGGACTGAAAAGTATTTTTTTTTTATTATTATTGTGTGAGATCTACTGAAAAGGTTGAGGGGTTTATTTTTCTTGTTCATAGTTTGAGCAAATAAAATATACAAATAAAAGTTGGAGAAAACATTGATTCAATTCAGCACAATTCTTTATTAAAATCACTACAAGCTTTATTAGATCCCACAATCTGCGCAAAATACTTTTTACTTTTAAATACTTTTACTTAAGTAGATTCTTCATGCAATACTTTTACTTTTACTTGAGTGATTTTTTTTTTTTGTTTTTTTTTTTGCTTCAGTATCTGTTCTTTTATTTAATTGAGTACTTCTTCCACCACTGGCCTTTTATGATTGATACATTTATTGACAGTGAATTTGTAGTACTTTTTCACTCTGAGAATGCAGAAAAGGCTTGAGTGGCCCAGTGCTTTGGTGACTTTGCCTGTCCTGTTTATAAGTGCGACACACACGGGGTGGGGTTTGCAGATGTACGCTGCTGGTTGAACCTTCTTCTACTACGACACCCCATTAATAAAAAGCCCAGAGAAAGCTGTGTTAATTGTTACCATGCACTTGGCCCTGGCATTCCTATAAATCAACCGACTAATTGCAACAAATTGTGGGCTGACATTAAGCTATGATTCCGAAACAGCAAATATTCATCAACATTGCAACCAGCGCCATAAAACACAGAGCGGCTATTTCCCTGGCCAAACATATATCTCCTAGCTTCCCACCAGCCCCAACAGCTATTAATTATGGATCTCTCTTGTCTTGAGCATTTAAGTGCTGCGTGGAGAGTGAATGAGATACTTGTAGACTATACAGGCATTTATGTTTCGCCATTAAGCTCACTGTACAATGTGAATACTTTGTAATAGGATTTTTTATTTACCAAAAACACTGGAGGCATTTTTCTATAATCCGATGCTCTTAATTTGTCTTTGAGCAGTGAATCTGAATGTAGTGAGCATTTAACCTTCTACGCTGTGTTTATTGTGCACAGACAAAAAGGCTAGTTAAATCTCTGTGTGCACGCTCTGACAGCAGCCGTAACTGTCAATGCAGGTGATCTATCTCACAGCCCCATGCATTACTACTACTAATGTTTCACCATACTGCCACTTCCTCCTCGTGTGACTGGAAACACCTACAGTATGTTGGGAGCGCTGCTGAAGAGCCCATCCCGGAGCTGTGCATCACAAGCTTAAGATGTCGAAGCCAAAGGTCACCATCTGATTTGTTATGTAGGAGTTCACAAAGAATTTTGATGTTCGCTGATCAATTCCACATCCAGCGTGTATATAAATCAATTTTGCATCCTGATAGTTCTGTTCGCAAATTGCCTTGAAGTAAGAATTTATAATGCGCATTACATCCTTTTTTTTTTTTTTTTTTAAGCTCTTAAATTTCGAACCACGATACTGTGGGCAATATATGTACATTCAAGGTATAATATCAAAATCGTTGTTCTGTAGAAATGAAAAACTATTTAGAAAAATGTTGCCTAAATGCTGAAAAGAGAGTAAAAGTTGAATCTTTTGCTTAAATTTACAGGCAATTCACTTTTTGTGCAATCCTTGAACCTCAACTGAGACATTTAAAATTCCAAAAATGTGATCTGATGATTGTTATCAGGAAAATCCACAATAATACACATTTTTGTCAGTATCCCCCACCACACAACCATAGGGGATTGGGGTTGACTTGCTGAAGATCTGTTTTTAAAAAAAAAAACCTTCCTTTGACACTGTTAAACACTGACGGCCTTATTACTGCATTCTCTGATTCAGCTAGATGTGTTTAAGGATCTCCTCGGCGGTGAAAAAGGTCAGCTGCTCTTAGTTGTGCTCAGCTAGAATACTAATACTGTCCTTATTCAAATGATCTGCTCCAGCGCTTATTAAATTGATGGCCCGGGCGCTCTAATTTAATAGTATTGCAGTCCAGAAGAGGGACACAGCTGCAGTCACCGGTGAATTAGGTGCTTCTGAGGCAAAGTTCAAGCAGGAGCCCCCTTTTTTCGCTTTTGGGGTGCATTTTTCCCAGCAAATTAGCAGTCAACGGCAGTGTGCAATTAATTAGCACAAACCAGGAAAAGCTTGTCATTTAATAAGGTGCTTTTTTTTCACTTACTCTCACACAGAAATATCTTCCCCTATCTCACCATAGCTCATTCTCCCATCAAATATCTCATCCCCTTTTGTGTACATTTGTGTGTCCCTTTGTTCGCGCCACTTGAATGCAATGAATTGATCCATTAAATTAGTCTGCTATTAATACCATTTAATGAATATCTGGTTATGAGCAAGCAGGGGCTGGGAAATTCTCTGTGGCGTCAGAGTTGGAGCTTCCACTGGGTCAGCTGCCGAGAATGAAGATGGCCAACTGGCGGATTTCATCCAATAGGGTTAGTAATTGGATAGTAGACTTAAAGGGTGTGTGTAAAGTGAACATTTTATATATAAGGCACATGTATATTATTATTATTATTATTATTATTATTATTATTATTATTATTATTATTATTATTATTATTATTATGACTATTACTATTATTATTATTAAGGTTATTTTGAGAATGAATGAATGTATATATTTAGTATTTTATAACAGAGAAAAATGAAGAGCTGTCATTTGTATTCACTTTTTTTTTGTATTATTGTTTTTGTGGTAGAAATTGCTATAATACTTCTTTTTTCCCCTTCTGTCACTGTGTCAGTACTGCGTGACTGCTGAATGTGGTATACAAGGGCTCATAAATAAGAGTGTAGAGCTCTATCAGTGTTGATGGAGGTCTCTTCCCCTGCTACACACACGGGTCCTGGCCCAGCGCCGGCCCGATGCAGCCCTCAGCTAATAGACTCTAGTGAAACCAGTCAGCATTGTTGCTGTTCGATGGATGTGACCTTGATGCCATTTAGTACAGTGATTTGTGTATTGGCACTTATTTTGATGCATGTGGAAGTGAGCCTTAAAAGCCCTTTCACAAGACACCCACACACGAGTCGAGAAAGATAAAGATGAAATGAAGAACAGCTCGGAAGATGGAAGGAAAGAAAAAGTGACGTAGATGAAGTGAAGAGATTTTCTCCAGGGACACATTACATAATACATCATTCACAAAGCATTGTTGCCAATATGTCTTTTATATGGCTTAAATTGCTGTTGCCATCCCAGGGCCCCTTCAGCATTTTGACAAACACACCACAACAACACAAACAAACATATTGTATTCTCTTTCTGTACAGTTGTGTACAGTTATTGGAGTGTATCACAGGCCTCCTGGGATGCCACGGTGTGCAGAGAGGAACTTGTGCAGGGGACTACTGTACGGTATTGATGGAGCTGTGTTACTGTTAGGCTGTGAAAACAAAGTCTCCCTGAAGCACAGTGTAGTGTAGGGGATCAATGCACATGGAGCGCTTCATTTCCTCAGGCTTCCGCCAAAGAAACACTGACTGAAGTGTCAGAGCTGCTGCACTGGTTGTTTGACTACGACGGGTTACCAAACCAGCAGCAGTGCTGTGCAGGGAGGCATATTCACACACAGTGATGAGAGGAGACCCAAATACCAGCACTACGTCCCCTGTGCCACATGATTTATACAAAACTTCAACATTATCAGCATCATTAATGCTATTTGGACACTATATAACACGCTGCTATATGTTGATCCATGCTGTACATTTTGCATGTCAAATGCAATGAGCCCAGAGGAGCTAACGTATCTTAATCACACAGTAAAATTAGCTGTAGTGTTCTTTTTGTTCCTAAAGATGAGGCCGTTTACATGTTGTATTGTCTGCTAAAATATTTTAAAAGTAAATAGTCAGTGATTAGGGCTATGTTATCACACATTAGTTTGTCTATAGGGAAGGGCTTGGCTTCTGTGCAGGATGTAACTAGACATGAGAGTGTGTGCAGGGAAAGGTTTGGCTGGCGCTGGGGATGACACAGGGCCAGAGCCTGGGGCAGCCAGGGAGAGTGAAGAGCCCAGCTGTCACCTCAGTCAGCCCCTTCTCTGGGGGCAACTGTCAATCAGCAGTCCCTCATATCGCTCCGTCATTGAAGCTAATTGCTATTGTCAACCCCAGAGACCCAGTGGATGCTAATGCTAGTGCAAATGCCCTTTTTGGAGCGGGAATACTGCCTCTAAACATGAGATAAAGAAAATGCTGAAGAGCTGGGCGAGTGAATCAAAGGTGGTTGTGTTGATGCGTTAATAAGACATTAGTCAAATTAAAGATGGGATCACAAAAATGACCTCAAACGGTAGCCAGATATTTGGTGCCAAACTGCTTTAAAAAGCAATGCATCAGAAACATAAAACATGCAGCTCAAACGCAGAAATCCACACCAACTTTACCATAAGTGCACACATATGCACACGGCAATAGACCTAATGAAAATAAGATGGATGCGCTTTGAGAGACGAGTGGCTGTGTTATTAATTGCTGTCTGTCCCCTCCTCCTGATAATGATGGGCTGTATCCGGGAGAATTTGCAGGAAATAGATTTTATTTGGACGGATTATTTATTGTCCTTCGTATTGGAGGGGTGGTGTGTTTAGAATAGTAGGGTTTAAATAATGGCCTGAGAGAGATAAGTCCTCATGTTAATTCTTCTTGTGTGGATGCCTTCTTAACTACGTCGCCCCCATTGCATAGATTTATCCTCACAGACACTGAGAATTCAGATGGGATATTCACTTTGCCACATGCTTTTTCATTAGAAAGCATCAAAAATTTTTCTTTTTCTTTTTGTTAATTATCATAAATGATCGTCAAATTCTCAATTTTACACACATGTGTATTTTGTTCTTATTTCATAGGAGAGGTGCATGTTTTCACCTGTCACTACAGTAAAGAACACAACCCATTGCGCCAGTTGGCTGAAACAAAGAGAGTGTGTCCAACCAAAATGGTAAAAAAGGGGCCTCTCCTCATGCTTCTCGCCTTGTGCTTGCTTCATTTGTGGAAGTACAGACGGACAGCATTATCATAAGACAACACTGCCCCCCTCAGCTCCATTCTATCAGCTGCTCACAACCCATAAATCAGAGCGCTGGTGTCATGGTGGCTGGAGGCGTGGCTGGTGTGGTGACACGAAGGAGCCTAGTGTGGGTGTGAAATCACTTGACCCTCAGCATTAACCTTTCCCAAGTGAATGGCCGCAGCTCTCGTCGGCAAGCTGGGAACAAAAGCGGACTCATATTGATTAAACTGTGCTGCACACTTGATATTAAACACATTGCCCTATACATGCCTTTGTTGTTTTGTGTATGCTGCATCACTTTTCCACGCATAAAGAATATCACAAAACCAACGCGTTATATTTAGAGGGTTTAGATAGAGATGGACAAACACATGTATACACAAGAGTAAAATCCAGAAGGCCTGGTGTTCGGGGGTCAAAGGTTATTCAGAGTGATAAAAAGAGAGAGCGAGAGAGAGGGGAAGGTCCAGATCTCCAGGGTGATCAGTGTTTTGTCATCTGTAGCGGTGTTTACTTTTTTCAGCACGCGTTCCCCTCCCTTCATCTCCTCCCCGTTTTCAGATCGATACGCAGCGTCCGCAGAGGTGAAGCAGAATGGATGTGTTTCAGTCCAGGCTTAAACTGGACCAGAGATATCACCATCTCCCACTACACTCTTATCTTCATTTTATTTATAATATGTTAGGACAGCATGATTTCGGAAAAAAAAATCTGACTATTGCGAAATGTGTTAAAAAAGTAGGATTCTGTTCAGAGTGCACATTGTAAACATCTAGAGCATTAACATTTGAGAGAACACTGAAATATGAACTGCTAAATTTCAAGAAGCCCCTGCATTTTATCTTGTAGAGGTCAAAACTACAGCCACAACAAGATTTTTTTTTATAAAAAGAAAAACAGTCTATTATCTAATACAATTGCAGCCTTTGTGACTTTATAATTGTGCCAACTCAAATTGATTTCTGATGTACAGCCCTAGAATTTGTTATCATTTTCTTATGCTTTTTGTCAAAGAGTTGCCATTTACAAAAAGTTTAAATAAAATAAACATTTAGTCTGAATTTAAGTTCAATTTGGGTAACCATTTATGGAGAGCTCTTCATTTTCTCTTTTTTTTTTACACTTTTATGAACGAGGGATGCTTTTTATTCAAGTGGCAATTTAGTCAAACTCACCTATAAAGGATAGGTCTACTTGTGCTTGTGCTGTACCCCATAAATTTGTCATTCATTAAATTTTTAAAATACATTTGTTATGTCTGTGTTACAGTATGCTACCTTAATTATGATTTAAACCATAATTAATCACTGAAATGAATTCATATTATAGTGGTAGTGGATTCAAAGAGGTAATTTTAGTTGAATGTTTTGGGAGCCTATGTGTTCTGTGAAACTGCCCATTCAGGGGTGATTAGTTCATTTTGAGGGCGATAACTCTGTGACACACACCTTAACCTTAGAGGCAGGACAGGGTGAGTCTCCTGCATCTGTTCCAGGAAGTGTCTGTCTCACTCACACCTAATTGTGGCTCCTATAAGAAAGCTGGTATGTGGGAGCAGGAGGGGGGCTGTCACGTTCCCGTCACGTCCCAGTGGTCCGGTAAATAGAGCGTGTGAGTGTACTTCTCCCTTCACTCACTGATGGACCAATAGCCTGTCCCTCCCAGTCGCCACTTTTTAGGTCCCCTCCTCTGTGCCCATACTTTCCACTCCTCAGCTTCCTCTCGACTTATTTATCTCTACACTGTCATGTAGTAGAAAATAATTAATTGCTGCACCCAGTGATGATTTATGGTATTACTGACATAATTAATGATACACATCAATTTTCCTGCTTAACTAAAGGGGGCTACAGTTGCCTGTCTTGGCACCGAAAAAGGCCACTGCCCCAAGAATATGAGAACGCCCCCAGCCAGTCCTCCCCTTTCTCTTTTCCTTTAGGTTTCATCTCCCACAACAAGAGCGCTTATCTGTACATTGTAAATAAACCTTAAGAGGTAGACAGTTGTTTCCCATATAGATATAAGTTCAATCATTCTTTTCTCTTGTCTATACATTTGTGTGCTTGTGGACTCTATAATGGCCACTACGCGTGTGCGTAGGTATACATTGATATATGATTCATGAAGATGCGTGTGAGGCATATGTAATTCCAGCTCTACCCTCAGGACTAGAGACAACAAGGTAGTGCATGAATATTTGATTTGCAGGGAGAAGGTATAGGATCTATGCACAGCATTTTAAACAGACAACCTGGAATATTCCTCTTGGAAATCTATACTGTCTGACTTGTCATCATGCTAATATGTGTTATTTAATCGTCTGCACCTTTCAATATTTTATGCATTACTTGGCAACACTCGATTTAATTATTTGTTTAAGTTGGTAATGTTTATTTCTCACACTATATTTTGAGTAACAGTGGTCTAGGGCTTTAAAGTTTGCCTTTATATGTAAAACAGTGATGGATTTCTGTGTTTGCATACATTTGTATATACTTTGTGGATGCAGTAGCAGGGACTTGGAAAGCCCTCTCGCTGACCTCGAGTACTGCAAACTCCATTTGAGAGTTTCCCGGTGGCTCCAGCAGCCTGCAGCTAAATGTGTGATCAGGTAGCTTCAAAAAGCGCCTGACAGTGTCAACACAGCGAATGTGGACTGGAGGTGCGGAGGGAGTCGCGGGCTAGGGATTAGTCACCATAGCAACCGCAAAGTATCCCTGTTTGTAGACAGACAAATTCTGCTACATGTAAAAATGATTGGCAGCTCTATTCCTCCACAGCTGACCCATATAAATTAGCGAGTAAGCATTATAATACCCAGCTGCACTGGCTGGGTCGCCATACTTTTTAAAGTCCTCTTGTAAGTGCTTCTCTCTGACATTTGCATAAGAAACATGGCATGCTTTTTGGGGGGAGTCCAGGCTTGTTGTGGGGTGCTTTCATATCTTTGGCTTGACGGCTTCTTTGTGATCAAGGGAATAAAGGGGAGGGAGTGTTGCCAGATGAGAATAACTTAATTTCCAAAGCCCAAGATGAGAGAGAAGAGTTAAAGCTAGACGTTCTGGTCAAGCAATCGTCTTAGTTAAAAATGAATAGTGCCTTTAAAGGGCAAGTAGCCCAAAGACAACTTCAAAACCCACCTCATTTTTGTAGTTGAAACCACATTTTGACATTTTAATAATTTAAACCACCTGCAGCCCACACTGACAGAATAAGTGGTTTAAAAAGTACACCTTTATGATATGAAAAGACAACCACTGTAAACAGTATTTGGCGTAAGTTAAGACACTTAATTGTATGTATAGGATCCAATTGGTGATTTTTAACAATTTTCACATTTATTATTATTAGGTATAAAACTATACACAGATATGTTTTCTAATCTTACTGATTGAATACACTTTTATTCCGTGTTGGGATAGTCACATAATTAACACAAGGGGGCAGCAGTGTTCCACATAATTCAGTGTGCATGCCTATTAACAAGCCTTTATCATGAAGAATTTAATGCTCTAAATAATGTGTTTTTAGCATCACAGGATTTGCACAAAAGCACAAGAAAGCACACTCACATTGCAAATATTTTAATTAATTTTGACAGCCTTTTAGAATTTTTTAAACTCTTTCTGACAATATAATTTTGCTTTGCTGGAACAAAAATTAAAATAATTTTCATTTCACAAGAAATCACTGGTTGAAAACTGGGGTCAAGGTTGAATCAAAGAAAGTAATCAAAACAATCACTTGTTATTAGTGTTGCATATTTATTCAAATGTCTTTTGGCTTCAGAATAATCATAGTATCCAATTACCTAATCCAACCAAATTTAAAGTGAATTTGGACTTGATTTTTCTTTTTGGTTAAATTAATTCCTCTTTCAGGATATCATTTAGCACATTTCATGTTTCTCACTGAAAATTCATTCATTTTACATGTTAGTTAGTTGCTTTTAAAGAAATTGGTCTCTTTGGTATATTCTAAACTTAAATCATTAAATCAAAATATTAAGTCAATATAATTTTGATATTAATCTACTGTAACTATATTTAAATTCTAAAAGAGTTTTAGAAACCTACACTCACTGTTCTCTCAAACTGCCCTGTGTTTTAGTGTCCCGTTCCTGGGTGAGTAGTTCATTTTGAGGCAGCATAACTTGGCAACACACGCCTTCACCTTAGCGGCAGGTTAGGGCACTTTTTGTTCCAGAAAGTGTCTGTCTTGCTCAAGTCTACTTTAGGCTCCTATAGCTGGCACATGGTGATAAAAACGTACCACAATTGCCAGCTACAAAAGTTACATTTTGTACAGTAAATTTGCTAATGTTTTCAATTGCTGTTTGACTCATTTTAGCTTTTTAGTTTTCAATTTTACTCCAAAGTTCAAAGTTATTATTATTTTTTAAAATTCTTGCCCGCCGTCTTTTTCAACCAGACTATTTTTTAAATTTACTGTAGATCCCTTTTTTCTTTCAATTTGAACGTGATGGCATAACATTGAAAAATATAACCACTACTTGCCTAAATAAAACAGAATAACACTTGTACTCTATCTACTCATTAAATATTTTGAATGGCCTGTTTTCACCGCTGATACTCCAGACTTGTGCTCACCACCGATCATGCAGTGTACGCCCTCAGCTCTCTGGGTAGTCATTGTTTAGAGCCGCTGGTTTGCGTGTTGTCACCTGTATCCCATTAAGAAAATTCTCACCTCAGCAGCAGCAACCCCTGCTCACATGCCGAGCCTTATACTCCCCTTTTCTCTCCTCCATTGCTACTCACAATTCCACACCTGGTCTACTGCCCTTTTATCCAATGCATGTTTTGTGGAGTTGCCCTTTTCTCTCTGTGTTTTCTGCTATGCTTCGTGGAGACCTTGAGAATCGCATCCCTTCAGCATTTATATCTCGTCTGCATTTTTGGCTTTTCATTCAGTCCCTTTCTCTTGACCCACACATTTTAGTCCAGTCTATTAGAGAAGTCTAGTGCAGATGAGGTGCCAAAGCGTTGTGGACATATTGGTTGCATCTCTCTGGTTTGGGTCGGGGACAATAAACTTGATAAACACAAAATATGCTGGTAAGATGTAGGTTTTTTTTTTATTTTAATTTTTTTTTTGGTCAATTTAGAATTCTCATTTTTAATTTTTTTGTTTTAATATGTGTACATTATTATTAAGTCCTTTAATAAACGTAATTTAATGTGATTGGTTTAATGGTGGGGGTATTCATCTTAAAAGATGCATGTCTGCCACCTACTGGTGTGTGAACCAGGATTGTCTAGCTTCCCGTTGTTTCTTACAAAAGGAAACAAAATTATTAAATTAAATAAGGAACTAGATTCAAGTTTAATTTGATTAGAAAATTTTGCAATTTTTTTTTTTTTTTTAGAGAGAATAAATGTCTAATAAATAAATGTCTAATAAATATCTTCTCAGAAAATGTGTGCTGGTAGAAGTGACTGATACATATTTTTGCTCATAATTGTTTGTGTTTATAGTTCTTGAACACAGCACTAGAGGCCCGGCCATTGTGCACTAAGGAGCTGCCCATAGACCCAGGCGTCATCATCTGCCAGTGACATGCGCTCGGCAGGATGTGGCAGCTTCCTTAGAAACAGGCCCACTTCCAATCATCTACATGCCATAACCTTACGGCCGGCTTTGTCCACACCTCCGCCAACATTCATTTGTGTTGCCCCAGCAGGTCTGACCGCTGAACAATTCCCCGGTTAGAGCAGAGGGAAAATACATTTGACTGATTAAAGATATCTGGTGACTGTTCTGCATGCTGTCAGCACCCTGTTAGTGTTCCCCCAGCGTCCGTAACCCCTCCTCTTTTGTTTGCTTCACTCGTTAGCCATCTATTTACCAATAATTTTATTTCAGTTAAAAAAAAACATTTTTTGTGTTTGTTGCAAAATGTCTTATTGATAAGGTGTTTTGAGAGGCACATTTTAATAATAACTAATAATTTAAAACAATGATTTTTTTCTCAACTCAGTTAAAGCATTATCTTACATTGGGTTTCTGTTACATCCTGGTACAGATGCATCTCAGCCAACCCTAAATTGGATCAAAGTACACCCATATAATACTATTTTGTCAGTCTGTTTATTTAGACTTTTTTGTATTCCTCTGAGTAAATGCATGCTGTATACAACTGTACTATTATGACAATGGGGCACATGCAGCGCCTCTCCAGACCAGCAGGGGATGGTATTAATTGACATGTAAGCTAAGATACTTTAACAAATGTATGCACTGCTAATTAGGAAAAGCATTGTCTTCTTTGTTCTCTTATTTGTTGTTGATTTTATTATCATACATGTTTGCAGCCTATTTCATGTTATTAGTTTGACTGATTTGCCAAGCCTACGTTGGCACAAGCTCACAAACATAGCGTGGCCTATAACTTCAAATAAGTTGATTGTTCTACTTTCTTCACAGGGTACTGCAGTATATGGGTCACACGTTTTGGAAGGTAGAGATGTGGAAAGAAGCTTATCTTTTTTGAACATTTTGCCCGTTTTCATTCCAAGAGTCACCTCCAAACCCTAATTAACAGAGAGAAAGCCATGAAATCAAACTTCACTAATCCCAAAGGTGCCTGGGCAGGCAACTGGCACAGACAACGTGAACACTACTATCTTCTTCCATTCTTTTCTAATTCATCTGTGTTTTGTTTGTTTATTGTGTATTTAATCTGGCATTGTAGAGCATAGAGTGTAAAAGAGAAAATAAGTTGATGATGAAATACAGGCCATGGGTCTTAAAACATTAAACCTTGTCCACAGTTAAATTACGCCTTGATGTGTGTAGCATATTTATAAGCATTAGGGCCTCAGAGTGTTTGTATGCATTTTCATTTGTCAGGGCCAACAAGTGTATGTTAGATGTCAGTGAAGGTTAGAGCATGTGGAATGGGGAGAGCAGAGGAGCGCTGCTCCTGTGTGACACCAGTGCTGTAGACAAGGGTTAAGCAGGGAATAGGGAATAGTCCTGGGGTAATAGGATGGGGGCGGTGGGTTGATGAAGGGTGAACAAAGGTGATGCAGTGTTTCACGACACGACACCCTGATATGCTTTGTTGGCTCATTTGATAGGAGCCTGTGAGTGAAGGAGCATGCCCTCTAGGGAAATTTAATAGCAGTCAACATCAGCCTTTACAATATGAAAGTAAAAAATAGGGTAAATATACTAGCCAGAGAAAGGAATAAGTCAGCTCTGTGTGCTCTAAATGGCCGGACTATCTCTCTTTATGATTAGCCAGTGGACCAGCTTATGATGGCTACCCTTCATTTCAGTTATCATCTGAACAGTGTGTAAGTATGAACAGTCTGAGCGCATTGCACGGCCATATTTCATTAAACATGGAGACTCCAGGGTCTCTCCTCAGTTCTCCACATATCTATTTGATTTCTCTGATATTTATCCGCACAGCCACATTACAGTCATTGCTCCTTGTCTAGACAGAAATGGAACTGTGAGAGGTGACTTAGTCCCATGTGTGAAGTATTATTCTGAAAACCAGGCACAATCTGATGGGCTCTGAACTTCAAAGTCTGTGTCATGGGCCCAATAGCATCTTGAAAAGGGTACCAGGCGAACACTTGACCTTCCATTAATTGTCTTCCATGCATAACCACTTGTTAATTACTGGCAGACCTAAAATGGCTTCCAAAGCTGGTTATAAAAGGTCACTTATACTGTGTAATGAACAGTCTCAATGGCTCTTAGGTCTGATGGCCTGCTACTAGCTAAAAATGTCTGAAGTTGTAACAGAAATTCTGCCTTGAAATAATAAGAGGTAGGTGTAGTCCTTTTGTCTATTGTAAAGAGTGTCTATCAGTTATAATCCTATAGTGTTCTCGAGTAGAATACAAATCTTCCTATTCAACATTCACGCCAAATACTCGTGTTAAGTTGAAGCAAAATGTAAGCTTTGTGAATATGCGAGATGGCAATTAATAACCTTCATAACTTCATTGCGTGCTCTTACACCCCTCCCTCATCTCATTAGCCTCTGTCCCCATTCTCTTTATCTCCCTTACCTAGTCTGCATGAGGAGAGTATACATTCTTTGTAGTGACAGTACTATCGCGCAGGGTCATCATTTTGCCTTTCCACACAGTATAACGATAAGCACTGTTATTTTAAAGAAACGGCTCAAAGAGAGTAGCGATAATACGGCGATAATGTGATTAAAGAGAAAAGGTTTTACATGATGCACATTAACAGTTTTGTCCTCTTTTCATGTCTCAAGAATGATTACCTTTAAGTATCTCCTTGCTCTTTAGAGAAGCCGATGAAAGCCTCTAAATGGTAGCTTAGCAACTAAATGAACTTTCCAGGCTTCTTAAGATATTTAAGAATACCCTTAGTTGCTTTACATTTTACTTTTTCCTCAAAGATCAGGTCGCCCTTTGCCTCTTGATGGGAAAATTACATCCCGTGCCTAAAAAGGTCTCATTCAAATTTTTTTTACATTGTAGCACAGTTTTTTTTTGCATTATCATTGAATTAAATTTACAGACATTTGATTGTTGGCTAAAAAGATGAAGTGTCTTAAATGTTGAGAGGGTCTGTAACCTTTTCAAGGGGCCGACATTAGAAGTATGCAATCTCAGATAGTGCTTAGTTGTATTCTCTCACCTCCCTCATTTTGCACTTCTACCTCCTTCACTTTCCCTGCCCCTTTTAATAGCTCTTGGTATTGTCTTGGTCCTTGCTGACAACAAAGGGGATAAATGCAATGCCTACTGTAAGTCCCTGTAGTTAGGCCTTGGACATGACACGTGTCAGCCTATGATAAATTGGCTGTGTGTCTGTTCAATTTCAAATGCAAAGCTCTGGAGAAAGTGAGGGAGAGGGGGAGAAAAGGAGGAAAAAGAAGAGAGCAGGGTGGAAGAGAGGACAAGAAGGAGAGATACAGGCGTATTTTTGGCACTGGGACAGGGGGAAGCATCAGATGCTGCAGGTTGGCTTGATAAACTATTATTCAAGTTGAAGGTTGAGTGGTAGGCTCACTTCCTGGTTGTGAAGGTAAAATCAGTAAAGTCAGGAGTGGGTAACATGTTGGATTGTGGGTAGTGGGTAACATGTTGGATTGCTAAAACAAATGAAGGAATATGTTGTTTTGATTTGATTTTTGGGAAGACTTATGTGTGACTATGTGATTTTTTTTTTCTTCAGGATAGAGTGAGATGCAGCGATTTGCCAAAAGAGTTGAACTACAGTGCTTCAGATGCTTGGTTAATAATCTGCGTGTGCTAATCAGTGCAGCTGGGCTGGGAGAGTTGGCGCTCTGACACCAGGCAGCCATGCAGAGCTGGGGAGGAGGCAAGAACGTGAGCCAAATCCAGCTTGTTTTTCCCAAGCTGAGCTTCACGGGGTGCTGCTGGGCAAAGAGAGGGAAGAGTAGCTTCTGTACTGGTGTGAGCTCTGCCCTTATTTGTCCATATGAAAACAGAAGGATGACACTTGTATTAACTGTGCTGTTCTGCAACATTGCCTATAGCAGTAGTGAACTAAAACTGTGCAGATCCATTACATCTATTACTTGCTATTGTGTGGTTAAAGCAACTTTGGTATGGTTTAAGTTAAATATGTATTTTGCATTCATCCAATAGAAATGTTAGGAGAGATGGAGTTTCATTCCCCCATTCCATCTTTAAACTAGCCTTTGGGTAACATTTAATCTTTTTAGTCTGGTGCAAGTTGTGTCTTTTTAATCACATATTTATCTTTACTGACATCCTTTCCCACATTTTTTCTATGATTTGACTCTTTTCCACCGAGGGCAATCTTGATGTTCTGTAATATATAGCAAGTGAATCCCCTTTTGTACATGCCTGTTTGACCTTTAAATGTCATTTGCAGATATGTTGAGGTGGCTCAGCGCTAATGCTGAAATTTGATAAGTTTATCTCTCCCCTAAATCCAAAAGGCCCTGGAGAAGGAACATCGGTGTATCTACAGACATGAGGCATGGCCCACGTGTAGCACACAAAAGAGCTCTGAATATATACGTGTGTGTATTTAAAACAAAACCGCCACGTGGTATGGACTCTTGACATAAAGTGAGGTCCTAAGCATGCAAGACCTTGACTTTGCTGAGCCAGGACTAGCTTTTTCCTTTATGATCTATCCATGGCTGAACTCTTTGACACCTCATCTGCTGTACTGACGAGATGTCGCTGGGCCTTAATTGAAGTGGGTTTGTCTCATCCCTTCTCTCCCATGATCCTCTTCTCTATGGGTCACTGAGAGGTGGAGGGAACCCCCTTGGGCAGGCTGCATTGGTGGGATTGCTATTTGCCTCCTACCGCCCCGGTGAGAGGATGTTAGATTGAAGTTATTTTATGCTTGGCTTACTTCTCCCTTCCACTCTTCTGCATCATATCTTCTGTTCTCTTCCACTTCCTTCCCGTTTTTCTCTCTGGCCTCGTGCTCCCACAATCGCACCATTCTTAAAACCTCTCATGCAATAAGACTGGAGGAAGGCATCCGTTACAGTGTGAAACTACTGTAGTGTTAAGGAGGTCTTATTATTGAATAGACATACTTTTTTCCAGTGGAGCCAAATTCTCTTTTCAAATGGTTCTCATCTGTTTTTGTCATAAATGCACTGAGTTTTGAGAATAGTGTAAAGTCTGCAGATGTAGACAAGTGCCTGATTCTGTTTGTGGAATAGTTGCAGCATCACATTATACATCCCTCTGTGTGTGTAAAACATTTGAGTGTTGAGCCCTTCTTCAAATGTCTATGATAGCATTGTGTATGGTGTCAGGGCTGTTTGTTGCTCTAAGTGTTGTGCGCATTAGAGGGATGAGGGTAATGATGTGCGAGGCAGTTGTGTTTTGTGCCAGGGCGACCCTGCGGCTCACATCCCATTCCCTGCCCAATGTGTTTCTGATTCTCTTCATCCCTCATCAGTAGTCACTGCCTTTTGACAGCAACTTCATGTGTATAAAGTTAGCCCACAAGCACATGTACCTGCTACGTAGGCAGACAAAGATTATGAATAGATAACTTTATGTTAATATCAGCTGTCCAGTTTGATGCATTGCTACAGTGTTCCAGAATCAAACAAGGGGGCCACTGAATTAAGACAAGTCAATTTCTAGTTTAGAAACTACAGAATAAAACATGGAGGTAGATGTTGCTTCAGTTCCAAAAAGCTGTCAGGAGCATGCTGCTGCATATTGACTTGTCTGTTGTCACTGTTTTGGTTTTAGATGGCTAACACCTGCTATTTCCCTACCCACAGTTCCCAGGACCTGGCTGAGATACAAAGGCAAATATATGACAAAACTCTCTTCTGGACTGCTCAGCGTTCTGGTTCAGTGCTGTAATTGGCCTAGGGTGAACATACACTGGCAGTAATGTATTTGAGAAGATATTGAAAAAGCTGATGAGGGAGACAGAGGATGTGTTGTAGAATACAAAAGTTAATAATGGTGGGGATTTTGACAAATGGATCTCTAAATGTATCCTGATATCACTCTAAATTGCATTCCTTGGCACACAGTTTTGTGTTTTTAATTTATACATTTTCTCATTGACTATGCAAGGTGCTTATATAGTAGATGAGGCTGTTTCACTTTGTGTGGTGGATAATGCATGCAGAAGTACTGTTGTGCTTTGTATATCCAGTATACAGCATAAATATTCTCCTGCAGATAGCATAGACAACGAGGTGGAATATTCCCATACTGTCATCACACAGACACACTGATTGTGTCTAAAAGAGTCATGGACTCAACTCTTACACAATGTGCTTTTGAGTACATGCATATCATTTTATTGCTGCATATATCACTCCACACCAAGGCATCCAAAAAGAGAACATGATCTATACCAAAACATTAATCATCATTCATTGTATGTTAATAAATTCAGAATTTCTCCATTTACCATGCGGACGTCCATGCGTGCTGGAAATGCAACCTTTCCAGAGCTCATAAATCACACACACTGAGTCATCTGACAAAGTACCCAAAACACAGGCTGAGGCGTGCGATCCCCAGGGCACAAACACACGCCGTCTAATGTGGCGGAATCAGAGAGGGGACCATGGCTTTCTGATGTGTCTCACTGATGCTCTGCTGACAAACCTTAACGACAAGGAGCTCACAATGGAACATGGGACAATAAAAGGGGGCTGAGTCGGAGGGGACTGTGGGATGCCTCTGGCCTTCTCTGCAGTAGTTTTTACTTGAGCACAGTACCTCTCTGTCTTTGTCGGAATTTTACCTACTCTCCTTCACACCATCTCCAGGGGATAAGGCCATGTGCAAAACAACTCACTCCACTGGGGTTGGTCCTTAGTTGTGTCTTTTTTTTTTTTTTTTTTTGTTTCTTTGACAAAAAAAAAAAAAACCAAAAACTTTTTTTTTCTCTTTTAGGGTTACCAAGTTGTAACATCAACCTCCCAGTATAGTTATTAAATATATATTTTATATACTAATACTACTATAACTATAACTACACTATATGTACTATTACTATTTTTATACTAAATAAAACAATTAAGTGGTTATGTCAATATAATTATTTTTTTGTTCAGGAATGATCCATAGTAGGTCTCCTTAGGACCAATTCTAGTTCCGCATGCCAATACTTTCAGAATTGACAATGGCTTCTGGATCCTAGATGGCTTAATAAAAAATACATTAAAAATCCAGATTTTTAGAAAATTCATTGCAGCTTTTTTACCACTGTTCCTTACAAATAGTTTAGTACTACTCTACACACAGTATGGAATGTATTCAAAATTCTATGGGTCTTTGTCATGATTATCAGTACTAAAACAAACCAAATATTTTGTAAGCTAAGTTGTTTTTCTACTGGTTACTATTATACATAGATTGTTTTAACTTCATAAGCTCATTTGGCAAGTAGTGGCAAGTGGAAGCACAGAGAAATGATAATACAGTGGAGAAGAATTTGAGCTGGTATTGTATACATTATGGAGAAGACCCTCTGTAGTGCCATTATGAACATGATGTCATCGCATGTTAATGACCACAGTATTTGCAGGGTGCAATATGAGCACCTTCTGATATGCAAAGTTCTTGGCCTACGAATGCCTGCATGTACGGAAATCCAGGAAAATAGAGATCAATAGTGTTGTGAACAGACGGCATTATTTATTCCCCCTTTTTCATTCCTCTCATTTTCCTCGTTTTTACCCTCCTTTGGGTCTCTGGATCTTTTCCCATCTCTTCTGTATTGTTTGTTCCTATCCATGACTCCCCCGAGACTTTAGTAGGACTTGTGGTTATTTCTGACTCTGGAATATGGTCGTGACTAATTGATTCGACATCTGATGGAACGTGTGTAAGGTCTCTTTTTTTCCCCTACCGCATCTTCAGCCTTGCCATTTGCTCACACAAGCTGGAACCATTAATGTATTGTGCATATATTTATGTACTATACACCAGTGTTTGAAATGAAAAATGTGTTTATGCCAGCACTGTCTGTGTTTTTCTGTAAACCCCACATAGTGTTGTCCCTAGTAATCTAAATTATTACTGGACTGTTTGATGTTGTCCTTGGAGAGTAGGAATTTCTGTATACCAACACATTCCCACAGGTCTCATAATAATGGATTATATGGCTAACACTCAAAATACACCCACTTTTGTATCTGTTAGATCGCTTTGTATTGTTTAACATGTTGTCGAGTTGTTGCACCACATAAACACAATTGAACCCAGAAGCAATTTGCCGTGGGAACACATCTAATTCACCTATTGAAGTTTTGCGCTGCCATTTCCCTCTCCCCACTGTCTTCCTCTCCTCAGGTCTTCTGTCTTTGTCTTTGCCGTGCCATTTTGGGAAGAGTCCAGAGACCTAATGAAGCGGTTCTGATGGACCAAGTCCCAGCGGTCTTCTTGAAGCTGTGGCAGGCTGCTGTTGATGCCCTCTCCAAAGGACTTAATTGATCTAATCATTTAGCCAAGTGGTCAAAGTAATCAGTCTCTTGTGGGTGCACAGAGAAAACAGTGACACGTGTTTAGTGGCTTTGGGCTGCATCCAGTTTTATGTAATGTATAGGAATAAGTACTTCAAGTATGAACTCTAGTTTTCTTTGTCTGTATTAAGTGTTCTAATCCAAAGTTTTTGTTTGCAAGATAAATTTTTCATAGTGACTCGATACATAAACTTCTCAGTCAGGCTTGCGTGCTTTGTATGTAATTTTAATGAACACAATGAACAGTGTGAAATATCTTACAAAGTCCCCTTCATTTACATCTTTAAAGGTCTGCGAAGCAAGGCTCAGTGGAACTCTGCTCATAAGGAAGACACATTTAGTATATCGTCTGGATATGGAGAAGGCCACTGGGGAATGATCAAGTGTGCATCCCATCGACCCGCATCCTCTTCCCCATTACCCTGACATTTCATCCCTACTTTAATTCCAGGCCTTTCTAAAGAGCAGGTAATAGTGCAGAGGGGTACAGGGACCCAGAATTAAGCAGTTTTACACCGAAGGGTAATTTGGTGTGATAAATGTGCCGTCGCTGGTAACTAATAATACATATTTTAAGTAGCAGCAGTGCAGCTCAGCGGCCCAGTAAAGGTAGCATCATTATTAATGTGGGAGTCGCTGCGTGTTTTAGTCAGGGTTACGGCACCAAGGTCAGAGCTGCGTTTCACTGAATTAAAAGCCATTTTGAGCTATGGCACTGCTAATCAACTCAGACCTAAAGGTGCATAGCTCAGTTATAATGAGGCACCAATGAATTTAAATAAACAGCAAGATGTAGTGATTTATAAAGGCAATGTGCTATCCTTATAGCTCGTTAGCCATGACGGATACTCTTTATTCTCTGGGCCTCTTTACCCACAGGACCCTGAGCTTTTAACCAAGTAATGTCTGCCTCCATTGTCAGCGGATACGCATTTGAAGCAGGACACTTATCCCCGTCATTATGAAAAGTGGAGACACAATACAAGAGTAATGGTAATGTATGCCATCCAAATAGGTGATTTTTCTCCTCCCTCCCTCCGTTTCTCTGCCAATGTATAAAAACTACCCAGGAGTTTTAGACTTGTGAATTCATCACCATATTTTCACAAAGGATTTCTCAAATATTCTGAAAGAAAACATAATCCTTGACTGTGGAAATGTTTTGCATTTTAAGGGGATATATTCTAGTGAAGAAAAGTTTCAGTTTTTGAGCGTTTACTTCTGTAAATCATTTTTTGCATGAGCAAAATGATTCAGATGTTTATTTCAGTATGAAATCATTTTACTTTAACACCACTTTCACCATTAATATGCTGTTTTTTTTAAATCATATTTAATGCACCAAGTCACTTTACCCACATTTCACTTCTCTTAAATATCTCTATTTTCATAAACAGTTCTTAACCAAAGTTCTATCCTCTTATGTAGTGGCCCGTACAGCAGTAATTGCATGGTGCTTTACTGTATTGTAGCAGTAGCCAGCTGAGGCAGTGAGCCATGCCTTCATGCCCGCCTCTGGCCGACCCCCGTCGCTCCTGTTGGGGCAGACTCAGGGCATTAGCCACTTCATCAACCTCTTTGTTGCCACCCTCTCCATTGTGTTTTCCTTGAAGGACCATGAGAATAAAGCGCTGTCTACTGCCTCCTTGATACAGCTCATTCAGGGGGCTTTATGAAAACCAGCTACTCACTTGGGACAAGACCTGCTTTAATTTCTACACTGAACTTAAGTGATTAGCACTTAAGATTTGCAACTCACTCTCTGCTTCCTTAGATGCCATTCATCTTTTACATACTAGGCCCATGATAATGTTTTGAAGAATATAAATGCCACCATGCAGTTAATATTTACAAACAACATTTCTTCCTGTATTCTCTGAAGTACTAAAGTGTTGACTCTGCTCCAAAATACACTTGTTTGATTTCTCATGTGAACATGGTGCACTGTGACACCCATAGCTTTCACTATTCACACTCACTCACCAAGCCTCTCCACATTTCAGAGTAATTTTCACTCCTGACACCGTGGCTGCCAATTTCTGTCTGGCTTCCTGAATGGGTGATTTGTAAAGCCATGTTCACCTCAACACTCTTAGGATTTACTCAGGAGTGGGCCTTCCAGGCGTTTGAGCTGTCACTTTGTTCACTGCTCTCAAATGGAACATAATAGCTACTCCGTTAGCAACAGACAACTGAATGACTTCCAGATTAAAGGAAATACAGTGGTAATACAGGAATAAGAAGCATAAAATTTGGTTTGATGACCACAAGTAACTGGGTTTGGGGTCAGGTGTTGTGCTAATTCCAAGCCCAATATACTGTGAATTAAGAGAAATGCACCAGGATGCACACTTCACACTAAATATGCCAAAAGTGTGCAACTGCACTCTGCTGGAATTTTCTTTCCTTGTGATGCTTTTACATTTGCACCACATTATTTTTTATATTTTTTGTGTTATTCCTTGTAGTTTATAAACAAGCTGTAGTTGTTTAAAGGACTGGAGGTCATATATTTGTCTGCATTTCCCCATAGGTCATTGAGGTCGTAACAACCCCAAAAGCATCTCACTAGGAAAATGAGAAGCCCTGCTCGGCTCCCCACTGGCGACCGGGAGCACCCCTTGCCCGCGCCCGCCCTGATGATTAATGCCACCCCCGTCCAGCCACAAACCTTTCTGCCTCAGATAATGCCAGGCAGCAAGTGCGGCTGACACTTTTAATGTATAATTAAGTAGAAAAAGTCAGCACGAGCTATGCAAATTTTTTAAAATGATAAATGACGCTGTACAGCAGCAGGGATTGATTTGGTGTAAATGAAACTAATTAAGGAAATGTCAAACATAATTAATAAAACAGGTTTAAGCTGCAAAACATTGTCAATTGAATGAATGAGGAGGCATTGGCTCCCATTGTTCAGGCTTTATTTAGGTCTTGTGTTTAGCTTGTTCCCTGCTCCAGAATGCTCTCTCCCCTCCTCGCTCCCTCCACCACCAATTCCCTGAGAGGGGGAAAATAAATTTGCTTGTCTCTCTGCTGACTGTAGAAATTAATTGCTGAAATCTTGTCCCATCCAAGTGTTACATTCACACGCAGGACATTAACATAACTAATTTGAAAGAGCTCAAATGACTGCATAATGGAGCTCCGTCACCATGCATGACAGTGGCTGGTCATACCAAATTAGCTTGGTTTTATAATTGAAAATTTTCCCCTCCTTTTTAATTTTTACAACATTTCCCCCCTCTTTCTTTAACTGACTTTCACCCCTTTCACAACTTGAAATATCTTGTCCTGATGTCCACTTGAGTTTTCTTGATAAGAACAAAGGTTTTATAATTTACAAAAAGAGTACTTGACCTATAATTAGAGAAGAAGAAGAGGTGGGGGTGTGGTGGCAGCAGAGTCAGATCCTTAGTCCTGGTAATGATGCTAGAGACCTTGCGGCCTCTGGGGAGCCTGAAGAATAATGGGACGGGCTATTTTTATTGGGGGAGTAAAGCAATAGGCCACCAGCCACTGAGAAGCCACGCTGCCTGGTTCGCTAAAGTGCAGTGAAGGCTAGCGGGGCACCGGCGGGGGGCAAAGGAGGGTGAACGCAGTGCCCGCCAGACTGCCAGTGCTCGGGCCTGCCCATCAGTCCTGAACGTCAGACTGATGCTGCACTGTCGGACCTCTGCGCCCCCTACGCCAGCATCTGCCCTTGCCACATCCACAAGCGGGCAGGTGACTGGAGGGGTGGGTAAATAAGTCCGCAAACATCTGCCACTGTGAGGCTAAGAGATAAAGATACAAGGTGAGGTGGGTTACAGTGGGATGATGTAAGTGCTCATTATAATAACACAACAGCAGTGATGGAACTAATTAGACAAAGTACGCTGATGTGATCAATGTAGATTACGTCAACTAATGTTCTATTTTGCTTTGAATGTTCCACAGTATGGCATTAAATGTAAATTGGTCCAATTTTCTTTTTACTGTTTACTATTGAAACTAATTTGTGCCATTGACACAGACAAGAGCAAATTTATACCACAAAATCTATTCTAAATCTACAATACTGTTAAAAAAAAAAAAAAAAAAAAAAAAAAAAAAAAGCTGCAATAAATAAACATCAGAACTGCTTCTGTAATGGGTCATAGAAGTTATTAATTCAACCTTTTACAACTTAAATCCTATCATACAGGAAAAAACAACCAAAAAGTTTCCAGTAGTGCTAAGAAAATGTGCACATGATAAATATTGACCCTATATTAAAACTATAATTTAATTTGTCATATATTAAATTATAAGTTGATATAGTAATTATCATGACATGTTTACATTTAAGTGTAAAAGTGTAAAAGCTGTAACCCCCAAACTGGAAGAGTGGCTAAAGCAGATACCCGGAAAAACATCAGACATCTCAGTCCAGAAAAGTGCAGTACTAGGAACAGCAAAAATACTGCGCAGAATTCTCAAGCTCCCAGGACTCTGTTAGAGGGCCTGAGCTGGATGAGGGTGAGAGACCAACCACCGTGGAAGGTGAGGAACACACACACATATATATATATATATAGCCATCCCGGGACAAGTACTGTAAATAAGGGATAGACATGAATGTAGAAACTTGGATAGAAATCGTATTGTTTAGCATGTGCCTGTTTGTGTATCAGCTGCCAGTATTTTGGTGTTTTCGTTTTACATGTTCTTAACACCTCTTGTTTATCATACTCCCACATAGCAATCCTCAGGAGTTAAAAGAGCAAAACAAGAAAACAAAAATGACAAAACAAAAGAAGAAAACACAGGGACAGCCAGTGTTTTCATTCTCTTTGCATTGTGTCATTTTCATTCTCATCTTTATTTCATTATTCCAGAGAGGACACGCGCTTGAGAAAGTTAACTCAAATCCTCAACTTTATTCGTCTACCAACTTGGTACCAACTTGGTACAGCATTTTGCTCTTTCTGTTTTGGTTAAATTTTTTGTGTTGAACAAAGTTTTTTCCCCTTGTATCAAATTCTGCTATCTTATAACATACAATTATTTGTGTCTGTATTATTGTGTACCCATAATTTGTAGGGTCACTTTATGCTTGAATTGAATATAGTATATTTCTTTTTCCAATATATGATCATCTGCATTCTAATTCTGTTTTATGTTCTCAGTTTCTTGTTTTCATCTCTTTGCAACTGTTTACAAAATACATGTTACTATAGAAGAGGTGTGAAATATGCAAAGACAAAATATTGTTGCACTTAAACTTCGCAAGGTAAACATTTTAAAGCTATAATTATACTTTCTCATTTGAAATAATGATAGGAAAAGGACTACATTCTGTGCTGGACAAAGACTTAAAATGCATGGACACAAAGATTATTAGAATAATGTAAATAAATAATAACATGTACATAATTCATACTTCCGCAATGGTATTATTGTATAGCGTTTTTCTGCAGGTGAGTAGAACATGTATTTCATTACATAAAAAATATACGACCTGCTTTACACCTCTTTTGAAAAGTTCTCAAAGTTCTAATTTACCTTGCAAGTTACTTTCTCTCACTTTTTCTTCCATCTAAACCCTTGAAATGCCAAGGGTCACAAGTCAAACATATGCAGCACGGATTACAATTTATTACACCGCATTTGCCTGATAATTTTTCTCTTTTGACAAGCTTAGGTAAATCATCAGGTCCGCTCTATTATATATGAGGGCTTGGCAGGCTTGATGAGTAACGCTCGCTGCTATTGGCTGTTACCCCTGTGGTGGTTAAGCTCCCATAAGACCAATAAGACTTCTCTGTGTTTCTGGCAAGAATGGAGCCAGTGCAGGAACAGGTAGAGGTCCACATATTTATAGAAAGCGTATGCAAATGTGTCAGTGCCACGTTGGATTGTTAAGCCGAGAGGTGACAGTTAAGTACATGTACATAAAAGGAGAAATATATAGCCCTCTCCACTTCTCCGAGACACGTCTAATCAGTTAGACCTCCTCTCTTCATTTCATTTGAATATATTCAGCTTGGACTTGGACTAAGGGATTGTCTCTCTCCACCCATGTATATTATTCCTAGCCACTGAAGGCTCATTATTTTACAGCAGGGTGTGTGAGAGGTGGCCCCAGTGTCTGAACTCTGTGTCGAGGCTGTATTAATCAAACTTCACACAGCGGGAAAGAGTCCACCCACTGACACGGCTCTTCGCTCCACACTTGAGGACAAAAACATGCTGCTACACCACACATTACAAAACCTTGCTTTTAAAACTAGTAGGTCTGTCCAGATAATGTGGTTAAATGATAAAACGGGTCACATTATGGTTGTAAATAAGAATAATTGTGAAAATTCCAGAAAAAAAAAAGTCAATCGAATATTTCCTCCAAAGGAGTGAAGTAATTTTTATCATTCAAAAATTGAATAAAACTCGTCGCATCCCAATCAAAATCGAAAAGACAGTCTGAATTAAATATTTTTTGACATATCTTTCTCTAGCATATTTATGTTCAGTGTGCAGAAGATTGTCATTTAATTTTCATTATAAATGTTTCATTTCATTGTACTTTCCTTCAGGAAAGAACAACAAGTTAATGGCATGGGCCCACGACAGTGGACAGTGAGTGAAATATTCTTCAATTGCTTTCTTGTCAAATGCCTATTGTAAAAGATATATACACACAAGCTTGAGCTATGATAATGTTCCTTGTTAAAACTTTTCACACCAGACGGCTGTCTGTCAGACTGCTCTAATATATAAGGCCCTTGGAGCGATAGTGATGTATGATCCTCAAACCTGACAGAAGTAAGAGAAGAGATAAAAGAAAGTAAGACACTGCTTCTCAGTCTCGTTTGGTATTGTCCCTTCTTCTTACCGACTCTCCATGTCTCTATCTCGAAGCACTGCCCCCTCTGAGCAGGTCGGCGCTCTCAAGTGGGTTGCCTATAGTAGTTTGAGCCTATAGTTGGAGCTCAACAACACCCACTTGCAGTGCAAAGGGTGAGCATCTTCTGTTACACAACTGGCACTGTGATACTCTCAGACTCCTCGGCTTTTCCTGCTAGTCTCACTGGAGGCGAGAGAGGGGAAAAGTATGTGCAGGAAGTCGTGTAAATTTAAACTGGCAAACTTTCTGATGGAAATAGCACTGACCCCGGAGTGGTCTTGTCTTGAGTTGAAGCATTGTTGTAATCAATACAGGCTCTCGTGGGGATGCCCGGGCGAGGACCTTTCGTTCCCTGTTTGTGGAAATAATGGAGAAGACTGTTTGTTATTTTTTCCCAGACATGGCGCAAACTAGCGAGATATGGCCAGGGCATTGCAGGTTATGACGGCCGGCTCAGGGAAACAAATACAAAGAGGAGCATTTTATCAAGAAGCTGCAGAGAGTGTTTGAAGCAGCTGGAGCTCAAAGGTCATAGAGGGAGAGCAGGGGCTTTCGTTTGACCAGCGAGTCTTGGTCCCTGCTCACTTCCATAATTGTTAGTAGTAAGATTTGTAGTTCAACACACATATGTAGGTAAACTCAGAAAATTGTGCTTATATGTTTTTTCAGTTTCAGTGTTGTTGTTTTCATCTTTATGAATGGTATCAAATAAATACAGGAATGTTTAGAAAATTATTATTATAGCATAGGCCTGTCACAATAACAAATTTTGAAGTGTGATATATAGAAAATATAGATGATAAAGGATAATATTGAAACTAATTTATGCCAGTGACACAATAACATTAAAGCAAGATTCTAAATTTACGATACAGTTAAAAAACACAAACTGCAGTGGATAAAAAGCAGAATGAAACACTTTAGTTATTAGTTTGAATCTATAATGAGACATAGAAGTTATTTATTCAAACTTCTACAGCTCAAATATCAATGCACAGCTGAAAAATGACTAAACGTTTCTCACTAGTACAAAGAAAAAGTACTCATGATAAATATTGACCCCAAAAATGATTGTTCATCATCTATCATGTATTGAACGATAACTTGATATAGTATTTATTGTTACAGGCCTATTATATTATGTATTTGTCTATTCTGTTGCAGGGTTGGGCAATATTAAGTAAAAATATCATTTTATACCCTAACTTGGAAGATTACATTGCAAGGTCACTTTGTTTTTATTTATAATGTGCTTTTTAAAAACTGCCTTTTAAAAACTTTTTATTATAGTCATTATACTCTGTATTCAACTTTTGCATTCATCCAAAACAAACACACAAAAAAATTAGATTGGTGATAGAGAGGAACAAGAAGACACCCAGTCAATTTAAGTGAAGTTTTACTGGCAGCAGAGCTATTGTAATGCTGACAGTACTGTGGGTGCTGGCATTCATTTTGAATGATGGAAAGTGGACATGACTACAACTTTGGAAACAAACTATTTACCCAATAGGGTTATGAAAAAAATCAACACTCAGATACTAATTGATACTAAAAAAATATCAAAACTAAATGTTAATTTGAGAAATATTATCAATACCCAACAAATTACATGAGACAAAGTTGGACCTTTTGTGGATAGTTTTAGATATCCATATCATAGGTAAGATTAAGAACTGAAGAAGCTATTATTTTGTGCTACATTTTGTTGTATTTAAATATGTTTTTACTATCATTGTGCTATCAAAATCAGTATTATCTCGCCTATTCCTCAGCAAAAATTTGTTGGAAATTTTTGTGCTGTGACAACACTATTATCCAACTGTGGTATGACCAACACACAGCATTCTTCTTATTTTATTTTATTTTTTTTCAGCTCCATCATTTCGTGTGTTAAACATTATTACTACATTTTATTTTATCTGTTAGGAGATAGAGAAACCATGAGGGATTGTGGAAGCCTGTACTATCTTTGTGTGTTGTATTCCTCGCGGGCCTTGGTGACTCTTCGTTGGCTGCCTCTCTATCTTTGTCCTTAGGTGGCTTACACAGTATCATGCTGCTGAACCATACAAATCCTAAATTAAGTGCTGTGGAACTGGAATTGGCTCTCTTGTGAAGTGTTCCACTTACACTGGAGCTTAATTTTGCCTACTCATATCATTTGATTCAGTCTCTCAGTCTTTCTGTTGCTTGCTGCAACAACCCATCACTCTTACTCTTCATTCAAAATAAGCTTGTTTACCACAAAGTGTCAGTTTAGGTTAATGAATAATGCTACTCAACCGCTGATGTTCTATGCACACGTCACAAATTGTGGACCTCTCCTCTCTTTTCAACCATTTTTTCCTGCTTTTAAGTCTTAACAATATTGAACTCTATGCCTTTTCAAGTCTCACTTCAAAACTCTCCTTTTATTTTATTTTTATTTTAACATCTGTGTAATGCTCTTATAATTGTATTTTGTATTGTTGTTTTTATTGTGTTCAGGCCCTGTAAAGCAACCTTTGGTGTTAGAAAGGTGCTTATAAATAAATTGGGCATTCTGGCCTACAGTTTTGCTAGCCTATAGCTTCGTTCTCCTGTGTTAACCATATTGCTTTCGTAGATTTGTTTAGTCAGTCCAGACATGCAGCCCCACCTGCAGCGATGGCCCAGACACTATTCCATATGATACTGCTTATTGTTGTAAAGAATCTGTGCGTTAGAACTGGCTTCATCCCTTAGGCTCAGTGTCTTCTCACTGTCTGATATACAGGGCTGGCAGAAAGAGGTTCAGAAACACTATATTCTTCTCTTTATTGGCCAGTGTGATAAGGATTTTGTTCACACCTGTGAGTCTTTTGTTCTGGGGTGCAATGGCATTTTGTCTCCACAGACAAGGTTAGGTTAGCTTCTATTTACCGTTTGATTGACATTATTTTAATGACCCACCATTGGGAGACACACTATATGTCTGCGAAGTGAAAGGGAACTTCCTTTTTGTCCATGCCGTTCTTTCAGTTGATCACCCTATAGGAGGTATAGGGTTTTCTTTATAATTAAAATTGTATAATTTTATCCATGACAATTGGTGATATTGCCTATAGTTTAAAATAATAAAATTACCACCCCTTGTCTGCATAATACTAATGCATGTAGAACAGTATAAATCCATGCAGATAAACTCCTTCCTAAGTGTGACACATGCAGCTTGATCTTGGCACGGTATCCACGTTCAGCCTGGCTGAGCACAACTTGTTTGAATGTCATATTTCTCCCTGTGTTTTGTCAGAAAATTAACTTCCTGTGAGTTTGCGGCAGAGCCGAGCATATGGCCGTAGCTCTCTAGAGATGACAGCCTAGCGGAGCGGGAGCTCGTCGGTGCCGCTGCCCTGCTCTAGCGGCAGATGCTCCGGGCTTCTCCGCGATTAAGTGGAGATCATCACTGTTTTCTTTGAGCACCGCTGTGCCTTGTACTCTGAAGTGTTCCGTTAATCACTGCCTGCCTTTTCCACACAAGCTGCCAAAGCACTCATTAAGTTTGAACCTCCTCTCACCACTGGTTTTCACAGAGAGCATGCACTTTATGACCAAAATCTATTTATTCCTGTAGAAAGGTCTTATTTGACTGATGAAAAAAATCCTGAAATGCAAAGCCAGAATATTTTAAATCTAAAAACTGGCAATGGGGGTTAATACAACAATGTACAATCCATGAAGCAAAAGAATAATGTCTGTTTATCACTCTTTGGAGCTTTGGAGACACACATGCAGTCATAATGCAGTAAATGGCATCTGCAGCCGCCATCATTGTATTGTTAAAAGATTGTGACATGCTTTAACCCTGATTAATCTTGATCTCCGACACAAATAATAATGTGATTACAGCCTCTTCTCACAGCAGTGGAAAATACTATTAGATAGTGCTTTTCATGTTAATCGTCTGTGTTGGAAGTATACCTCCGTGCACCAATAGGGCCGAGTAATGCTTCCTTTCTTCTGAAGACATCCAAAATAGCCCATTTACCGCACACCCACACACACTGCTTAGCTTTCTAACACCCTTATTCTGCACCCATCAAAGCTCTGCTCGCTTGTCCTGGTGCAGTGATAATTTCCCCACAAAAGCAGAATGGCATTACTCCGCTTTTGAAAGCATTTGCATAGCAAAGCAATAACATGCACCTTGTAAATAAAGGAATTGATCCTGTTCATTGCAGGTTGGATTTCCTGGATAAAGCTGGTGGAAATGAATCTGCACACATCTCATATTGATAAGCAGCCCTTGTTTTTTCATTGTAAAGTTTTCGTTGCAATATCTCTGCTTCATGATTGTGTCTGTCAGCATATTCACACACATGGTTCTCTGTAAAGAGCTTATAAACTGAATTTAGTTACTTTGCAGAGGAAAAGTAGCAACCAGTTTGTCTTTCAAAACTGTGTTACAATTAGGTTCCGACCGATACGGATTTTTTTGGATCCGATATGATACAGATATAACAGTCTTTGGAGCTGCCGATAGCTGATATAATAGTTTATGTATTTAGTGATGTAAAAATTCACTGTAAATCTTCAACTGATTATAAAACTTAGGTTTGACTCTATTAGATTTTAAATTGGGTTTATTTAGGCTACATTTACTGTTACTCTGCCTCTTTACAGTCATATTTAAAGACAGTAGGTCGGCCTAATGGCATTTTAGCATGACATTCTAGCTATTAAACTACTGCTATTAGCCTTTAGTGGTTATCATAAATGCGTGCGCTCTGCGATAATTAATTATATGTGTAAATGCGGACCATTCATACCTCTATTCAGAGCTCATCTACATATCAGTGCATGTCTGGTAACATGTATACAACCACTGTAGTCACTTTACAGTAGGCCAGTGTAAGAGAAAACAGGCTGTTTATGTGTGGTAGCTACAGCACCTAAGTGTAAACCAATGAGAAAGAACGAAAAGTAGCTTCAAAACCGACACATTTGCAACACTTGCTGCTCACACAGGCACCTCTTAGATCACAAGTCTTCACAAATAAGTGTCCTTTTAATCCTGACTCAAAACGATCGCCTGTAAAAAGAATATAATCCAGCATGTTGACAGCAGCTGTGTGTGTCCTCTGTCTATGGGACAGTCCTCTGTCTATGGGACAGTCCTCTGTCTATGGGACAGTCCTCTGTCTATGGGGACAGTCCTCTGTCTATGGGACAGTCCTCTCTTCTCCACACTCACACTTTGATAAAAACAAGCAGTAGTTTTGTTGCTGGCCTAAATTGCGCTGAAGTTCACTTTTATTTATAGTCAGTATCGTGGATCAGACACAAGAGCATTTAAAGCCAGCAACTCAGTGCTGCGTACTGGTGTAAACAAGAGCACGTGAGTGACGTGACTCTGGGGTGCATTCAGGTGCAGTGCTGCGTCACAGACACAAACTAATTATTCTGCAGATAAATATTGATTCGGCACCACATATTAGAACATTTATCTGTCTGTAAATAGGGTTAAATAGATGTAATATAGAGAGTCTAAGCTTTATAACGATGTATAACATGCCCACGTGGACTATCGGCCCATATCAGCTAGATTTAGGTCGATAACCGATAAGTCTCCAAGTGCCCATAATATCGGCCAACCGATATATTGGTTGGGCCCTAGTTACAGTATTACGTGATTTATTCAGATAAAAAAGTAACAGATAACCTATGCCCAGTCAATCAGCATATTATTTGCACTGTCGTTCTTGTCTCTTGTATATACCTGTGATTTTAGAGTTTATTTTATAGTTTATTGCTTATTTTTCTATCTTATTTTAACTTGTACATATACGTTTATTTTTATAATTATGTCTCATTTGACACCTGTCTCTTGCTATCTTTTTGCTATACCATCTATTTTTGTTACTCTCTGTTATTATATTGTGATGAGTGAGCTGCTGTATACAAATAATTTCCCTTGTGGATCAATAAAGTTTGTCTAAGTCTAAATGGCAACAGCTATTTTCTATTGACTGGGAAAATTGCTTTGCATTGTTAGCTGATAATTAGGAATTTTTTGTTTTATTATAAAAATGTGATTGACGGCATCAAATATTTGCTAACAAGGGTCAACATCATCAACTTGAAATTAAACACATTCACAACTGAACAAATTACCTCTGTGTTACAGCAAGGTACAGTGATTTTTGTTAGTTGAGGAAATTCCTTGTCAGGAGCAGCCAAGGGAGAAGGTGTCATTCTGATATTACAAGCGCACTAATAGCTTCGCCGGAGCATACGTGTATGCTGCGCTTCAGTGACAGTGCGTTCGATTTCAACACTGACCACTGCTGATGCCAAGCCTCTAGTTCCCATCTTAGCCTCTTGGGACACGTGAGCACAGACGCCCATCCTCCTCATCTCTCTGTAGATTACTGCTATGGCAAAGACTGGGCCGAGATACACCCGCTGGCCACATTATTAGCAACACCTAGTGGCTCTAAATTCAGTTCAGATGGTCTTCTCCTGACGTTGTTTTTAACTAGAGTGGGGTGGAGATGAAATTGAACCAGACATTAAACTAAATTATGAAAGTTTAAAAATATCTTCAAGTCTGAGATGTGGTTTGAATTGATCTGATGCCAAAAACATTGACTTGTCTGTTTATCTATTTGCATAAACATAAGCATTTGGGTATGCATGTAAAGTGTCCATTTGAGTACCTTGCTGACAATAAAGTGTAGTGTTCACTGTATAAATGTCTATCATATGTCTAATGTTACTCCACAGCTACAGGCCCATGCAGCATGTGGGAACTTTGTGTGGGTGTGCAGCGACCTAAACTTCTATGCCCATCTTCCCTCGGGGCTTTTCAAAGGACTCCTGTTCCCATTTCTCCTCCCAGGCCCTGTGCTCGGCTGAAAAATGAGAGGTAAGGAAAATGAGAGACGGGGAGGTAGTCTCAGCTGTGTAGGAAGGCTAACCTGTGCCTCTGGAGATACAGCGCCAAGACAAGCCCAACACTCTCACTGCAAACTGCCTTCTCGGGCTTGTTTAGGGCCATATTCTCGTATAGTGACTTGTTCTGCACTTTAGAAAGCTCCTATAGGCTTCCCTTTATTGTATTGCATTTATCATGGGTTATTATGCAGAGTTGCTCTTAAAATATGCGTTATTTTCTCCGTGCAGACGACAGACTATGATGCTTGTGACCTTGTTTCCGTTTGAGTCATATGCCCCACTGTTCTCTAATATGCCCCTAGTGTATGTGACGCTGAAAGCACGTTTATTACACATCAATAATTCTGTACGTTTCCCTTCTGGAAAACTAATTCTCGTAATAGGATTTTGCCAATGTGATTTGAATAATGATCTCAAAACATCCCATTTTAGGCTACTTAACTAAATAGAATATTACTGATTGCAACACTTATCCATGGTTGCTGGTTTGGTAACCTTCTTTTCTGTTTCTTGCCAACAGCCAATTTTCTCTCAATTAAAGCATGATATTAACACTTAGTAAGGCCTAAACAGAAATAACCGTACGGAATATCATGCCTCAATTATGTGCTTAAGTGTGGGTGTAGAGATGGATGCTGTTTTTATAGTCAGGGTGCTGCGGTTCTGACACCTGCATGTGTGTCTGGAAGGAATCACTGCCAGTGTTTGCAATTTAAAAGTTGTATCCCATGAACATCTTCTTAAAGGGAAAGGGGCAGTGGCAAAAGAAAATAAATGGCAGGTATGAAGAAAAGTGGTTGCATTGTGAGTCAGTCAGTGGTACTGCCAGTTGGCCAAAGTTAGCAGGAAGCTGTCCTAGTAAATGGCAGCAGCTGCTCGCAGTTCGAGAGAGCATGTCCCAGTCAGAGGAGAAAAGCGATGGCATCTACATTAATACTACCTTAATGGCCCATCTGGCGCTCCGTAGGGTCCCTGGCTGCGCCACCGCCTCATAGGCGTTTGACAGCAGTCTCCAGCGCACCAGACGCGCATGGCATGCCAAATGGTGGGGAGACGGCTCTGTGGCGCACAGATCTGTCAAACTCCTCTCTGACACTGTACTCACACAAGCAAAGAAGTTAAGGCAAGTTTTCACACGTGATTGGTTCTTGACATAGATTTGGGGAGCGTATGGTGGTGGGAGATTGTCTGTCTTCCCTGCTCTCTCCTAAGACACCCCAAATGAACACAAAGCACACACTATTCGATAAAGTGGCATGACCAGATTAAACCTCAATGAGAAAGTCAGGTTAAGATTAGCCAGTGGTGGATTTGCTCTGGTCCGATGGCAACTTGAGATAACACTAATATTTTTGCTGCAAGTTGAATCTTTTGTAAACAAATACTGGAACAAATTTCCTTATTGGGGGGGATTGTGAAAAGGTCTTATCAAAACACCACAGGGGGTTCAGGCTATAATTGGCATAATTGGGTGACAGAACAGGCATCAGTTCACAGTGAAGTGCAGAGATGAACTTTAAGAAGAGGGACAAATTGTGGATTAGCAGATAGCCTTCAGATAAAATGTGAGTGAGATAATGCGCGGAAAGGTGTTTCAGTTTTCACAAACCATACATACAAGTTTTGTGCAGATAATTCATAGTTAAAGAATTTGCTTTTTTAGATTCAGTCGACTATTTTATCCAACCCCTACTGGTATATTCTGGTCAGTTAGTCAAATGACATAAATATAGTGCTGTATAAACAATGTAAAGATATCTCAGTCAGGAGTGTTGTAAAATGTTTATTGCGGCTCTTTTTGTCACAGTTTTTCTCTAAAGGACATTTTGAGAGATGGCAGTTCAAAAATGTAAGAGGAGCTTTCTTAGTAAATGCATTTCAAATGGCTTATCCACTAGGTAGCCCCAGAGGACACCTCAGGGATAAACCTTGGCAAGAAAGGAAGATAGAGGATAGAAAGTGAAATTGGAAAAACGACACATCCGTGACTAAAACAGTGAAATATGTAGAGAAGGGGTATCCTCTTAACCTGCATGTCTCTTTGGAGGAATCACTGCTCCCATATCAACATTCACTTCCCCAACAATTTCCAATAGTCTCTGTTTACTGTTTGTGCTCGTGTGATGGTGACCATCAAATGCAAGGAATACACATACAACTGTTACTGGGGCTGATATAGTGCAATAGTGAATGAATCTTAAATGCCCATTTTAATAATATAATGTACAATGTAGTTACTTAAGTCAGGACAAAGCTCTAGGCCTATAGGTTGGCCTTTGCTTTAATGAAAAGACAAAGTACAGGAACAGAAAAGATCTTAAATGGTGACAAAGATGAAAAAAAAAAAAAAATAAAATAAATAAATAAATAAATATAAATATATATATATATATATATATATATATATATATATATATATATATATATATATATATATATATATATATATATATATATATATATATATATATATATATATATATATACACACACTAGAAACTTTTCAACTTCCACTCATATTCCCACATGTGTTATAGAGAAGACACCTCCTTTTGCAAGCTTTTGGCCAAATAGGCCAAGTATATGCGCTGTGACTGTATACACCCTCTCTTTTCTCCACTTTTTTCTTCCTCTCGCTCGCTCCCCTACTTCTCTTTTTTGTCCCAGGGCATCTCCGTTCCTTAGTGGCAAACCCAGCTGGGGGGTTTTGTTGGCACTATGTGTGAACTCTCCCTGTCTACTCATGTGGCTGGTGTCCCCACTACACTGCATGCTGCACTTAACATGCCCTCTTTAGCATTTTTTATGTTTAATCTTAAACATACATTATGCAAATGATTTTGATATTCGGAAAACACTGAACTGTTCATCCCTTTACTGCCACTAGCAGTCCACATTAAAACCACTAGAGGGAGCATTATATATATAGTATGAAGTATGCTGTGGGCAATGTGGTACTTTTTCTCCTTGTGAAGCTTCTAAAACAAAGCATGCAAAAATGCATAAGATGGTTTCTTATATTTCTTCAGTTTCATTCTAGCCCATATGGTCAACAGCACTGATTTATGTTATTTTATATAGAAATAATTATCTTTAGTTACTGGTGGTTTCTTACAATTCATTATCTGCTTTTAGGCTGTGCGTGTGTGTATGTGAAGGTGATAATTCTGAAGTTACAGCTAAACTCGTAGGGTAGGGTGTATAATGACATAAGCATGAAGCATGCCAGGGCATGCTTTCAATCTGCTGTCTTAATGTAATCAACATGGGCAGAAGTCTGGTCACCCAAACTAGAACAAAACAGGAGGAAATCTGCAAATAATTTATCATATCCTGTGGAGATTCATCAGTTACACATGTCAAAATGATGCTGAGCTGAAAATTAAAAGGAATCTGTCGTCGTCATTGTTTCTCATATGGAGATGGATTATGGAGGAAAGTCACTGGACATCTTGTGAAATTCTGTTTTACATGAAATGACTGTTCATGAATTTACATTATGCATTTAGAATCAAATATTAGTTACAATAGAAGTAGTCTGTCCAACCATAAACTTTCCTTTCAAGTTACAAGCAGAGCCGATGGGATTTGCTCCGCTCTTTGTGGCCTTTTCTTGTGGCAGAGCTGCCAATGATCTAGATCTGGCATGACATTTTACATTGTGCTCTCTAATTGCAGCAGCTGATAGTAGCATAGCTCACCATACAGCTGCATAGCTCCTCTTGTGTCGGCTGCTGGCCTTTTTTTTTTTTAACTACCATCGGGCTGTGCTGAGTAATTACATTGTGGATTCCTTGTCTGATTTTATGGCAGTCGTTCAGCTGTACAACTTTATCGGTCCTTTTAGTTTTAAATGCATTTATTTCTTATTGTTGTTTCTTTTTTAAAGATTATGTATATCAAATAAATGTAAAGAAAATCATTACTTTATTGGGGGCAGAACCAGAGCTATAAAAAAGGGTAAACTGTTTTTACTTAAGGAAAAATATTACAATCATATATTGTTAACTTAGTGTTAAGTAATTGCAATTTCCCATGTAGTTCTGGAATAATGTATGTTTTATAATGTTGTATGGCTCTTTACTGTATCTCTTAGTGCCTAAACTAAAGGCTAAACCTGTGTGGCAGATGCAGCAGTAATTATACAGTTGTTTTAAGCCTGTCAGGTAGCAGTAAAAAGATGGGAGCCAGGCATATGGGTGAGAAGAGAAGGAGATATAGGGAGGGGAATGCAGAGGGGGGTGGAGGGGTTTTGATGGACGGACATTGTAACTCCAGCATCTGGTAATAGCTGCAGCTGCTGTATTTTCCAGCCACCAGCTTGCCAACTAAATAAATATTGCCACGATCTGTCTTGTACTACCAAGTGTAAATTACTTTAACACGTCAATAACTAGTTTACAATGATGTTTTTTGCTGCCATTTTAGAACATATATTGATTTCACATTGGAGGTAAATGGCATGAGGATTGTTTCCCCACTGTGTACCTTATTTTACAAAGAAAGACTATGCAGTTGACAAGGGTAGAGGAAAAAGCAGACCCTATTAGTAGTACTGCAGTACAGCAACAGTAGCCTGTAACACTTATAACTCAGTGGTATAATTGATGATGTGATAATTATTTAGCAATATTGCCAAAAACAGACAATACCAGATTTTGGTCACAATAACTTCAACACATAACCAAAGTCATACATTTGTCATTTGAAATTCCTAAATTAAAGTAAATCATTGAGAATTAATAGTTGGCTAACAGTCTGAGGTGCTTCTGATGATCACAAATGAAAATGCAAGCATGTCTTTCCATCCATATGGGGTCCTCCTCTCCACCACAGATGTTGGGAGACCTGCAAAATCAGCTCAGAACCACACTGTAATCACCACAATTTTAATCACGGCTTCGCGTTGTGACCCACTTCTTTTTTGGTGCACAGATCTGATTGCACGGCACTACAGCAGTGACTAACATGACAAAACTGCAGCCTGTTATTAACCTTCACATCATCTGTACGCTTCCAAGACATCAGACAGCCAATCTTAATCCCAAAATTACACCCACTTGGGCCGGAAAACCTCTGCGTTTGTCAAATTTAAACATTTTCGTTCCTCCTAAGCTAAAATGATGATGCTATCTTCCCATAGGACTAAACTGACATTCAGATATAAAAATCGGTGTATTTATTTATTTAAAGCTATGACATCACACTCAGAGGTAGGTAGACTAGCCCAAAATTATACTCAAGTAAGAGTACCATTCAAAATAATATTTCAAGTAGAAGTACAAAGTAGTGGTTTAAAAGTAAAAAGTATTTGAGGAAATTACTATTCAAGTAAGAGTAACCGGATGTAAATATCTGATGTATAATTTGAAATGGAAAATATCATATCTGAAAGAGCAGTGCACAAAACACAAATGTTCAAATCATTTAGTATGGTCACATAGTATGGCTTTTTTGTTGCTTGTGGACATACAGCAGGTAAAATAACCTAAACTTTTACACACGTAAAAGTACTGTTACTTCAAACTAAATATTACTCAAAGTAGGAGCAGGAGTAAAAGTATGTAGTCCAAAACTACTCAGAGTTGTACAGTTTCTTAAAGTTACTCTGGGTCAATCTAATTGAGTTGACTTAACAGTGTAAGACTCAAGTCTTACACTGTTGCATAAACATGGCAAAAATGTTCTCACTATTGCAAAGAAATTGTACACACGATAAATATTGAGCCCCAGATTATATTGTTCCAGCTATTATATATCGAACGAAGTACATATAGTAATTATCGTGATCTACCTCAGATCACACTACTACAAAAATATCATCTTTTACTGTATAAAATTCAGCTTGAATGAAAAACAAATGGTGTTAAGTTTAGACAAATGGGATTTCTTTGACAATACATTGCACACGCACACACACACACACACACACACACACACACACACACACACACACACACACACACACACACACACTCACAGCATTATAATCTAGACATCAGTGATAATAAAGCAGATTGATTATTCCTTCTCAAGCTTCAACACCATTTAATTGTCTGGCTTGAACACTGCAGTGAGGGTCAGGAGGGCTCTCTCTCTCATTTGCGAGCTCAAGCACACACAAATAAACACAATTCAGAAATGCACACAAATTCAAAAATCACATTTGGTCTCCATCCTACTATTTCTAACTTATTTTCTCGCTGCGTCTTCTCACTGGGGCCCACAAAACATGTCCAGACGGGCGTTTGCCAAAAAAACATTCTTTTTTCAAACACACATGATGCCCCGTTGTGGTCTCATTGCATTTATTAGTTGAACATCTCAATTAAAACTCCACAGGAGGTGTTACGCCCTGTGGAGGAACAAAAATACTGAGGTGGCTTTCTGTAATCACTGTCTACAAATGCCATAGTGGTTTTAACATTTTTTATGTATTTCTCTTTTTTTTTTTTATTAGTGTGCACTATTTCCTTTCATACTTTAGAATTGTAGACATAATAATTATAGACTCAATATGTTTCGCATTCTTCATCATTGTCATTAAGTGCCAGCCATATTTGGCATAGTAGACATCATATTGCAGTTTAATTTGGAATAAATTTTATTGCCCATCCCAACAACCCATTTATCTTGGCACAACATTTTGACATTTTCTGGATTATTATTATTTGTTTTTCCAAGCCCTTAAAATGTCCATTTGGCACAGATGTGGGACAATTCAGGGCATCTGACATTCTCCTCTGGCCCTCTCCCTCCTCTTCACTTTGTTGTGTATCATTGTGGTTTCCGAGGTCTGCTCCAGAAATGTTCTCTCGGTGAGATTTGGTAAGAAGTGCCCTCAGCAGGGCCTCCATCTGCCATTAGGCCTCTCCACACTTTTTATCTCAAGACCTCAGAGACCCCAAACTGCCAAATGAGTTGAATTATGGCCAGTTATGTGGAGTAGACTTGGCATCACCAGGGAGAGGTCTGAGTCAGTGCAACTAACCACACTCCTGACCATTAAAAGGGGCTCTGACAAGGCTCCTTCATCTTTCCCTCTGCTCCAAAGACTAGAGATGCACCAGTGCCCCCTGAGTACTAATGCTCCTCAACACTCTAACCAGTGAGCAAGACAGGTGCAGAGATGGCCAAAGGGAGGAAGTGCTTCCGTAACAATTTCAGTAATTTTTAAACTTTCATGTTGAAATTAATGAACTCATGCTTTTTTTAGTTGTACTAAACAGTAAACGGTACAATACATTTTCAAAATACAAATATTCTTGCACCTAGGAAACTGTTCATAGTAAAAGAAAATGGACAGATATCCTAAACAGACAAGCAGAACACATAGCATTCACACCTCTTTATGAGTGAATGTCCTTATAACCCAATTTAAGTTGTTTTATTTGCATTTTTATTTAACCGCACATAGCAGTAGTAACAGCAGATAAAACAGGCATTACGACATGGTTTCTTGCCAGGGTGTGAATGAGAAAAGAGAGGCGCACACACACACACACACACACACGCACACACGCACGCACACACACACACACACACACACACAGTTTTAACCACAAGAACGAGGCACCAGCCATCCTGTAAACCAAAGTTTGCATGTTGCACAGACCGATAGACACCGGAGACACAGCGCGTACACACTCACACACCACTGAATTTGATCTGTCACAATAACAGGGGCATCATGACATGATGGATACAGCTCTTTTTGCTCAGCTCTCTTTCATTCTGCCTCTCTTCGGTAATCTTGATGCAGTGTGTAATGTTTGCTGTAGCCGGCGGCTGAAATTGAATGAGTGATACAACTGGAGGTGCTGGGATTACTGTGGGCAGAATTGATGCTATCCGTCCGGTGATGTGTTATTTTGAGGAAGAAGTGGGGCAACAAACCAGAGAGAGAAATGGTCGCTGCTCTGTATGATTCTACAGTTTAAGTGGTGCAAGACAAATAGAATAACAGTTGATGTGCTAGCAGGGGTTGTAAATGCTTGAATAATTTTCCAAGATATAGACATTCATCTTCTCCATAGTCTTTTATACAGGGTTATGCATGGAAATTTAAATGCTTTTTGTCTCCGTAGCCACAACTGCAGCCTCAGCCAACTCGATGCACAACTTTAGAGGTGAAGAGGGTTGTGTCCAGTCTTCGCTGCTCTAATAGGGTCAGTGCAGAGAAGGGTCATAGGTACACTAATGACACCTGCAATGGATGCTTCTTCCTCCAAGCCTAAGCTGGGGCTGAGCTTGTGGGAATTAAAGTATGCCGCTTCGAGACTGGCAGGCTGTGCTGGGGTCAGACGCAAACCACAGAAAAGACTAAATTCAGCTCTTTCTGCAGGTTGGGGGCTCTAGCGCGAGGTTCTAGGCTATTGTTGTGGGGTCAGGTTAAAGCTGCCCAGATTGCTGGAGCAGCTGACAACCATTCATCACGCTTCAGAATACATGTATGCGCCGTACAGCTGGTACAGTGTGGACAAACTTTTGATACCACTACTATTATAAACTTAACACTATTAGTATTTTTTAAAGAAGTATGTTTTGTTCTAATATTTCCAACATATTTTCGGGTTATTTGGGTTTGTAGTAAAAAAATTCGTAAGGATTATGTGAAAACCGGATCTCAGAATTGAATTGAATATTAAAATGAAACGTGTTTTATGAACTTGGCTGTATTAACAGTTATACTAAAGTAAATTTCAGAATGATATTTCATAAACAATAAGCCATATGTACAGATCGTGTGGCTTAATCTTCCAGTTACATTTCAATCTGCCATACATTTAATCTTCCTATGCATCTCAAAGTAATGATAGTACTTTCAGCCTTGTTCAGACACTGTGGGAGAAATTAAATAAGAGGCTATTTTTCTCCCCCATGTAAACAGCTGGCAGCATCCCATGCTTGCACAATTAATGGGCATCTAATTGGCAATAATCATTTTTACTTAAGCAAATTTAAAATAGGCAGTTGCCCCTAGAAGAACAGCTGTCGGCGAAACCTTCTGGCAACATAGCGTGGTTGTTTGAGAGAGTGGATGATGGCTAAAAGAGGTGGTCGAATACAAAATTATACCACTCAAGTAATGACACATTCACAAATATAAATAATACTATCTACGTTGTTTTATGTAATCCATTGCATTCTCCATTTTCAGTGAGTATTACTAATAAAAGATTTTCACTATTTTAAAATAAAGATTTTAATATAGTGAAAATAGAAAGTTAGTAGAAAGTATACTGAGAAAAGAAACTGACAATGGTTTAAAATCAAAATACTAAATGTATTAAAAAGTTCAATTGTGTCAAGGAAAGTTCCCTTTGGGGCCAAGTTTAGAGTGCTTAAGCCTTGCTCTGATGTTTCTTCACAAAAGGACTTTTTAAAGACCATAGCGACTATACTTGCTATTACTCTTTCACAGTTCAGTTCACACGTGCAAAGAATATTATACAGAGATGTCATTTAAATCCACACTAGATAAAAGCATCTTCAACAAGGTCACCATTCAATGGGACAATGTAAAAAGCACAGGGTTTATAGGACTCACGGCTGGCAGCAAACACAATCCAGGAATTAAAGAATTTTAACATTTCTGCTTATGCTATATCCAGTCATTTTCATTTCATTTTCAAAATGGTACACTTTTGTAATATTTTGGTGCCATGATACAAAATGGTCTTAACACCTCTGTTTATAGTCATTCATTCAAATAGTTTGGTGCCACTATGCTGTGAGGTGATAGTGCTAACCATTGCACCACTGTGAAGGTGTCTGGTGACTAAATCAGTCCAGCTGTGATGGGTGGAGGCAGTAAGTGTTATTTGTACTCCAGTGATATTATTGCATTGCTATAGATCCATCTTCTTCTGGACAGACAGAGAAGCATCTTCAGTGGGTTTTGTACTGTGTTCCTATAAATTCATAATTGTTTCAAAATATTCAACAACATGACAGCATTCGTATTATCAGTAATAAGCAATGACCTTACTCCCCTTGTTATCCTGGAGTCTTGTTTAGTAGTGATGAAGACAAGGACATGTATGTGTCCATGTGAGTAACAGATGGAACCTAGAATGGATTATTATTTTAATATACCAAGAAAGGCAGTTTTATAAATTTCATCGACTCACCATTGCTTTGGACTGGTCCAGGACTACCCAGGAACCTAACCCAGTGAATGAACAACTCATTTTTTATACTTATAGTAAATATATCATTTTTTAAATTACATTTTAGTCAACTGTGATTTTAGGACAAGTATTTTGTATCAGCAGCACTGTTAAATATAACTAGACTACTAAAAGTACTGTGGTGGCTGATATTTCTGCAATTCCATATTAATCTAGGTTAAATACAAACAAAGTCATTCCGTGTCACAATGGAAATAACAGTGCACCTAAACATGATTCAAATGGTATAAGCCTAAAGTCAGTGTAAGACAATTAGGAGTTAGAACTTAGTGCAATCAGAGGGTTATTAACTCTTAAACCAAAATATATGCTCTTAAAATGTAGTTTATACATGAAAACCACCTTAATATTTCATGCAATCATTAGTTTGAGACATTTCATACATTTAGTATGAGAATCAACCCACCCCACTGACAAACAAGTGCAATTTGCTGAAAAAACGATTGAGAGAGAAGCCGCCTCCTGCATTTAAACCGCAGCGCAATGCTAACCGGAAAAAAGTCACCCAGAACAGTTTTACAACATTTGCTAACATGCACCTAGTCTACTGCTGCCAGTTATTTTTCAAGAAAACCTAAAGGAAAGCTGCCACTGCTCAGTTGTTTTGTTTACATTTATATTTAACATTATATATACATATATATATTTAATCTCTTGATTTTCAGGCTTGGGAAAGGCTAGTTTCTCAGGCTGACAGGATTGGAGCTTTTATAACTGGCCCACTGGTGATGACACATTGTTGAAATAAATAATAAATAAATAAACATTGCTAATTAATATATTGCATATATATATATAAAGCCAAACCAATTTATAATTTGTGAAGAGAAAATCCAAAGGATCATAATATATATATTTTTACCTTCCTGTTAGCAGCAGCTTTTGGATGCTCGTCAGACAGATGTAATGTGTGGGATGTTTGAAAAGTAACTGGATTGTGTTGGGGACATGGATTAACATCATTGTTTGAGCCACAACCAACAGAAGGTGACTTCCCCAAAGCTGACTGCCATCTTATCTGTTTCCCCAACAGCGCTGTAATCTGCAGGGCGAGCATGCTGCAGATCATCTCTATCCGGCATGAGGACAATGCAGCTGCCACTTTGTTGTGCATCATGGATTACTGTATATGTATCTTGTCCCACCCTAACATAGACCTCTGACAAAGGACATAATTGAAAACGCCACCATGGTGAAATTGTGTATTGAACGGGCATATACTGTACATGACATGTTTACACTTTGAACGTCTTCTGCTATAGCACATGCTAGTTGTCAAAGAGACGCTATAAGCTGTGCCCTGTAGAAATCATTTAGGCCTACTTGTTTGTTTAGTATGTTTGTGTCAGGAATTATGGCTTCTAGAAGAAATCAAATGGGCCAGATTCAATTAACTCCAAGGAACCTTTCAAATACTGCAATTATGTGGGAAGATAATGGATATGCTTTACCCTTCAACCTTAACCCCATTTTTTGCCATTTATCTATGAAGTTAATTGAAGCCCGCAGATGTTGTTTGTCTTAAGTATAAATGCATTTAATCACATATTTTAACTTCACATTACACAAGATAATTAATTTCCAATGTGTATAATCTTTTAATATTACGGATTTGCATTTTATTAGCTTTAGAAGTGGGATGTTTTCAATAGTTATCAGAATGTTCTTAATTTCATATTTCTAACTTTAGAAGCATTTTGCCCTTGCTATGACAAAACAGTTTTATGCACCAACTCAATAGTTAGGGCATGTATAATTTAACATGAAAACATAATGTGTTCATTGGTTAAAAAAATAACAATAAACAATGTGCAGAGAAATGTTCCATACTTGATGGGACCAATAATTTATAACTTCTTGACAAAGATCATGTGAGATTATGTGATTTGTCTTTTTTTGTAATGTTTTTTTTTTCTCCTAAACTGCAGGTTTATCAGAGTAATCAGTACAGCAGTCCAAAATAATATGCTTTTAGTTTGTATGTTTGGTCACTCCAGTCACAGTGTTACCTTTTTAAGGGACAGCCATGCTTCTGTATATGATGTTCAGTAGAACATTGCTGACATGTGTGTGTCAACTAAGTAGCCCCAAACTTGCTGGACAAACAGCCTTGTGCACTTTGTGTATTTGTTTATTTTGCAGATAAGAGCAGTCTTTTATGTACAAGCTGTGGCGTTTCCCGCTCTGTCAGGCCGGGACAGGCTGAGGGGAGATAAAATAGAGTCTGTTAATCTGGCGCTGGTGTGCGGAGAGAGTGATGTTATTGACCTACGCTGGCAGCAATGTGTTTCAATTATACACCGCCATCCATTTTTCAAGCAAGTGAAGCGATGGGAGGAGAGCATGGAGTTCAGGCCTGGGTTAGAGTCATTCTCCATCACTTATGATGTGTCTTTGCAAAGCACTTTAATTGAATTACCCAATTTATTCTTTAAGCAACAATGCTCGGGCACAGACCCATGACAATTAGATACAAGTTTAAAATAAGCCACTTTGTATAGTTATTTTTTCTTTCATAGTGTACATAGTGAAAGTGCTGAGCAGAGCAGCAGTTTATACTGATGATTAGAACACATCCCTATTGAATTGACCTTACCTTATACCTGTTGGAGAAAGGCCTTTCTGTGCTGTACTCAAGGCCCTCACTGCCAGCTCAGTATTGTTATCTTGTTGTCTTGGGCCACGTCATCAGAGGTATATTACACCCTACAACAGAAGCATAGCCAGACTGGAGGGTTGTATAGTCATGCCTCTTCTCTTTAACTCTCGGTCTACTACAGTTTATTCAGCAACAATACCTGTATTATTATGACCTTTATTCTTTATGACATGCAAAATTGCAAGATGTCCATGTGACATTTTTTCTTCCTAAATTCACAAAACTACATCCTATGTTATGTTAACCTGATAACTCTGGTAATTCTGGAACTTGCCAGCATAATAAAATAATGATTGTTGAATATTTACTTATGCTCAAAAGAAAAAGCTGGAACATGCAATAAAATGTATTGTGTAAGTGAAAATACAGTATTTATGGAGTATAATGTGTTTGTGTACTCCACTGGCATCTTCTTGATTGTGCATCTGTCTTTGTAGTTCTTTAAAAGTTCCATTGTAAAGAGGGCACTTTGCTTCACTTCCCCCTTTTGTTCAGCCAAATTTTGCAGAATATTTTCTGTATTATTTGCAAATTGCACTTGGCTGCATGTGGTAAATACTAATCAAGTTCAATTTATTCTGGTAGAGCAGCTGGAACAGGCCTAAGTGGTGCTTGCTTATGTCTATGAGCTGTCTGAGAAGATAGTGGGATTGTCAATCACTTGGCCCCAGTTGAGTGTGTTAGTATCATGCTTATAACAGTTACACCATGTCCTGCCTGTACTATGGCCTCACACCTGGCTGCTCACCAAGTTCTCTGTGCTACCGGTATTTAGCAGGACCTGTTGTTCTGTATCTTCCAGATCTTTGGATCTAATCAGCTGTACCGCTCACTGCTCCACTTGTGGAGGGAGGAGCTGTGGATACCAGTGTTCTCTATGAGCATGTAATGTACACAAATTATGTTAATTTGTTGTATTGCAGATGGCCCAGTGTTGATTGCTGCTTTAGGATCAGGAGAGGCCTATCTGAAAATTAAACATGGAAAGTTTATCAGATGTTCATTACACTACAACCTAAACTAAACATTATTTTGGATCCTGTTTTTTCTCTTGACAGCTTCTCAAATAAATATATGGTAACCTAGAGTCAACAATGTTTTAAGCTAACATGGATGCATTTATTGCCAGATTACATATATTGAATCCTTTACACGTTTTTAAGTCTTTTTTTGTTGTATTTTGTTAAGTATTTGTCATTTCAGTTACATTCCAAAATGCTGCATTATAAGTTAACTTGATCTGATTTGAATATAAGTAATGTACTGCTATTTAATTTCATAAATTCAAACTCAAGCCTATGGTCCATAGTATATATAGTAGTATATATATATGTGTGTATATATATATATATATATATATATATATATATATATATATATATATATATATATATATATATATATATATATATATATATATGTGTGTGTGTGTGTGTGTGTGTGTGTGTGTATATATATATACACACACACACACATATATATATATATGTATATATATATATGTATATATATATATATATATATATATATATATATATATATATATATATATATATATATATATATATATATATATATATATATGTGTATATGTATATATTCTATATTCTATTTTAGTATGGTGTCAGTAGACTCAGAAAATAGCGTTAATGCCAGTGCTTTATGAAAAGTGTGACATTCTGGGTGTGCCAAGGTTTACCACATGTGAGACAAGCCGCTGCACTCAGGTTTTGCCGTGATGCTCATTGCCACTGAAGCAGGCTAGTGCAGCCCCCATCTCCTTTAAACTTGGTAAAGTGAACCCTTGCTGATGTCCAAATGAATAGGGCTCTTTCATAAAGCCGTGGCCATTGAACTCTAGAGACAGAATATAGCCTTAAGTCCTGCAACCTTTGTGGCTGGGGGTTCCTGCCAGGCATGATTCCTGTTTAGTGAATAAGTGGGGTAATTATGGTGCGGTTTGGGCCATGCAGCAAATGTCACCAGCAGATAAACAGTGGGTGCAGCCCTGCTGTAAAGGCCTGATTTATTCACCCTGGACCTCCTGTAGCCTGCAGATGAATTGGGAGCATTTGAGTGGAAAAAACTAACTGGCTTGTCTTGATTCTCTGCAGTTCAAGGATGCATATAATTAGAATAAAGGTAGTTAGTGGATCATGCTCCAGGTTATTCTTACATTGTCATGCACTGTAGTTTCACAGATTTCTAAAAGTCAATTATGAGCTTACTTTGATAACTTTGACATATAACATACATAGATATTAGGAAGACTTGTTTTTCTCCAATGAAATATTACATTTAAATGTGCGTGAGATCACTTATTTGTACTGATCAGGGTCACTTAACGCAGATTTATAAGGATTTTCATTCAAACACTAAATGCTTTTTATCATTATGAAGCCAACACCTTCATGCTCTATAAGTGGTCATACTTACAGGACAGCTTGTTCAGCTAGGAGCTAGGAGATGACAGAGCCAATGAACATCATTTCATTACCTTCTCAAATATATAGTCCTAAATCTCCTCCAGATTAACTTTGTCTAGAATAACAATGATAGCTTTAAGTGTCTCTAATTGAGGCTGCTAACCCTCCCTTTGCATGAAAGTGCTTACTCATTTTATCTGTCCTTTTAATAATTACATTATCATTTTACACCCTTGCCGCTTCCTTGGGAAGTGGGGCCAGTGTGTGTGTGGTGGTGAAAGCTCATTATTGGAGCTGAATTATGTGCAGTTTATTGATCCCCATGGTGGATTATGGTGCTCTAAGTTAGTCTAGACAGAATAGTTAGCCAGATGACAGGGAGGAAACAGAAAGGTCCCAGGGGGAAATCTCTGGGCTCAGTTAGTAATTAATGCTGCCAGGTAATGGAATTTAAGTTTACACTAAATCCAGCAAAGCTGACATTTGCAACACCGTATAAAATAACATTACCATAATGAATCGGTGAAGACCAGGAGGAAGGTGTTACATGGTATTTCTTTCATATTTTTTACTGAATACATTTTCAAACAATCAACTATACATGATGATATTGTGTATTTTGCTTATTTGTATATTTTTAGCCCTTTCTCTGCAGACTTAAACTACTAATATAAATAAAAATATAAGAAGGGGCAAGGAAGCTTTAAGTCATGAATCATAGATTTTAGTAGGATTTACCAAAGGTTGTACTTTGTACTACTTAAAGGTGATGTGTTAACACGTGTTACCATATTGCTGGAGTGTACTGCCAGGAGCCAAACTGCACTCTAAAGGCTGCCCTTCATAAAACACTGGATCACCACCAGGCAGATTGCTGCACCTGTTAGAGCAACCTTTCACTGATACTACGCCAGGAACTTTGCCCTGTAATGAGGCAAATGTGGAGCTCAAAGCCCCTCTGTGTCTTTTGTGTGCCTGCTAATGTCCTTGGCTCATATGCTGTGTGTTAGTAAATGCACATTAACAGTATATGTGCCTGATGAAACAGGGCTGTGTCCACAATGGGAGGAACTGAGGAGGAGGAGAGTGAAGCCGCTGATTAGACTGGTTTTACTGCTCCTTTGACAACCTAGAAAAACACGGCATCCCTAACGTTGCTTAGCCCAACCCTTATATATCTAATGATCTTTGAGTACCTTAATGATACAATGTGTTCTTGCTCTCCCCCCATTTTGACTATCCTCCTTTTATGTTCCTTTCCAGCCATTCTTTCTTTTTTAGAGTAAGTGTGCACGCACACACACAGACTTGTCCACATTCACACCCTCACAGTACATAGCCCTAAAAACCCCAGTCAGCAGTTTGGGGTAGGAGTCTAGCAAATGAGCTGTCCTATTGAAATAGAAAGGAGAGTGTTCTGTTCTGCAGAAAATGCTGCTATGGCAAGCCTTACAGAAGAGGGACGAAGGGGAAATTGCTTGTTCGGACAAAGAAACATGAAAATGTCCTTTCACTACAAATGTACCAATTTACATTTAGGAGACTGGATATCCATTTCTTAGATGCTCTACTTTTCTTCTCCCTTTTTATGTCACAAAATGCCACTAAATGCTGTAAATGGTCTGAGAAACACTATTCAATTTAATACCTGCATTTTCAATTTATCCTCTTCTGGGCTTTTAAATGTGTGCTGCGGAGTATGCCAGTTTAATAGGAACAGCAGCTAGTTTTTCTATATTTTAAAATTGCTATGTAGAAGATTTCAGTGAAAAATGTGAGAGCTACATGATGATACTCAAATGAACATAGCTAAAATGGGTCACCATCCAATTTATTAGCCAGTCCAAAGTCTGGATAAATATAGTGATATTATACTTTCTTTTTTTTTTTTTTTACATGTGCTAGTATGGGAGGTGTTTCTGTATTCTACTGTTGCTGTTAATTCCCCCATTTAGCCCACTTAAAACAAATCTCCATTGGTGCTTGTATTCCCGCACCGCTTCAGCACGGTAATTAAGATTCCATTCTGGCTCTGAATAGAAATCTGAAGATGGAAGGTTATCACTGGACTTCACTACCCAATGAAACCTCAAACCTAGCCAATGGGGTCCTCCTAGCACCTCTCCTAGCCTCTCTCCCCCGGGCATCATGTTGTGTGGTCTTCTCTCTCATTACTCTCAGTGTGAAGTCCTGGGACGTGGGTGGTGAGCTGGGGAGGAGCGGAGGAGGGCTTCTGTCCCTGGATGAGTGAGTGCGGATAAGAAGTTGTTTGAATTTATAATTGTGTTCTGGTAAAGGGGACAGATTTGTAAAGCAAGGCTGGGTTCATTGTGTGGCAGTGCGAGTCCAGTGGAGGGTGTGAGCTGCTCAAAGCTAATGTAATCTACGCTATTAGAGAGGGTTAATTAGCTGCTGAACTGGAGCCTGAAGAGCACGCAGGGAAAGAGGGGAGACATGCATTGAGATAGAAGGAGGCCAGGCGGCGGGGATAGAGAGGTGTTGAGGGAGTGATTAGCTAGCTCTTGTTGTAATATAGCCACACAGTCAATAAGGCTATTCCTCCAAGGACCAGGAGAAATCCAGAAGAACAGAGAAAACAGGGAGGAAAGTTTTACCTCATAAAAATGTCTGGAGGTCTGCTGCGGTGTCACATGCTCAGGCACAAGAGATTATGATTTATTATTTTCATTTTTAGAGTGAACGAACTAAACTAAACTGTTTCTCTTCATACAACCATGTATGGATTATGAACTTTTAAAAGCAAACAGCTTGGTAAATGTTGTAAACCAACTTGTGTCTTATTTTCTGAAACCTGAAATAAAGAAGCCTAATATGTCTGATAGTGCAGGTGTATGAGTCTAAAATGGGCTTCATGGCGTGTTGTTTATTATATTCTTTATGTGCTGATACACTTTGGCTTTTCCTATTTTGGACATCTATGCACTTGTACTTTTAAATTGTATATTGTCAAGCACTGATAATGGTACATGTCTGAACAATGTCCTCATTAAAATGTAGTGTCACAATTCTAAAATTTGGACGTGATACATTTTTAGACAATATAATCTAATTTCAGTGCAACATTTTAGTTGTTTATTTAACATTACCATGTGGTTTATAGTTCTAATTTAGATGAAGATCATTCTAAAACTTTTCAAGAGAAGGCTGAAGTTCCTATTAAGGCTATTTGTAATTTTTCCAGTATTGATACTTGCTTTAGTGAGTACACCTTTGATACTAGTTGTAGTACTGTTGAAGTATTATTTGTATCTGGGTAACATATTTTTTTAACAACAGTACTGCACTAATGAGGCTGTTTACAGTATTTCTTTTACAGTATTCAGCCCCATGTCCATCCTGATTCTCTTATCCCTTTGAGCACCATTGCATTTAAGGGTTGTAGTTCGGGCCTTGTCCCCAGGCATTCTATTACCTTTATAGCAAACTGAGCCAGTTATTTGTTGATATTTGTGTTTTTAAGCTATTTCTCAATCTAAAGGTGAGATAATAGAGAAAATCTTGAGAGCTGGATGAAAAAACAGTGTGGAGTTATACCCTCAGTTTAATAGCAGAGTGAGGTGTTTCTCCAGCATCATCAGATCAATGGAGAGTAAATAGCCCACACTTCTTGTTTCACCGTGCAGTATTGATCTTTTCCTCAGCCTCCACTTCCCTTTTCCACCGGCTTCTTGTGTCTTTCAACCCCAGGGACCGCGCTGATTGCCATAGATTGGACAAGCTAACAAGCGCATGATGAGGAACCGAGGCTTTCTTTTCTTCTCCTCGGCTGTTTCATTTTTTCTTCTTTGTGGCACTGGCATGAACACACAAGACAGACAGGCAGACATACACACAGGGACTTAAAAACATCACAGCTCCACCACCATCAAGGAGTGTTTCTTTCTTGTTTCTACTGTTTTTTCCGGCTTCATCTGGGAACTACTGTACACTGCTGTGGTGCCGATCTTGCGGCAGGTTGCCAGGTTGATGGAACTTAACTAGACGGAGAACTCTTGATACAGTGTGCCTCTTCACCTCACCGGGAACTTTATTCTTTCCAGATGGCGCCACATTTTCTTTCAGCGAAGTATCTCAAGTGCAGTGCAAGTGGGTAAGTCTTAATGCTGTAGTTCTGTAAGCTGTGATAGGAGCAGAGATGACGAAGGGAAAGCCCTGCCTATTCCCAGCCCCCTTTCTCACTGCATAGGCAAATGAGGGCTGCAACAAGGTTCAGTTATATGCATGTTCCAAGTAGAGGTGGGTGATATTGACCAACATAAATCTTGCAATATTTTATGAATTTTTTTGCAGTCCTTCATAATCGTGCTTAACCATGCCCTTTAATGTCTTGATTGAGGTTCAAGTAATCCACTATAAAGTGAATCACAAAAGTGCATGAGTATCGCTTTATACCTTTGTTTTTAAGATCAAGCTGCAATTGTCTTTTACGTTTTATTTTCAGCTTATCTTTTTGAATGGTCAATACTTAAAGTTTGCTGTATATTCTCAACTTGAATTTCAAAAGCTTCAAAACAACTAGATGCTTTCTTGTACACAGTATATTAGCCGCCTCTAGTTGTAAATACGAGAAGAAATTACATAGTTAAACTTTCTATTTAGCATGTGGTGTGGTCTTTTTCAGCCCAGCACACAAAGTAGTATTAAATCTTGTGCATGTGCTGCTTTGTGGTTCAGGATCAATATGGAGTGTGTTTATTGAATTGTATTTGTGTTTGTGGAGGGCGTGCATAAACTAGCTGCAGTAAGTGATTAGATGTGTTTTTAAGGCTCGGTAGGATCCTGCTGGCCTTAAAGATATGCTTTACCTGCTTTGATTAGTTAATGGCTCAAAAGCCCTACTATGCACTGCTTATTTCTGCAGCATGCCTCATGATAAATACTTTAACTCCACAATTTCATGTTCTTTGCCTGTGCTCTTGTTGGGCTAACATAGAGTTTTAAGAATAGTTACATATAATTAAGTTTGTTTTAAATTGTAAAGCAGTTGGTGATTTAAATAGGGTAAAAACGTAGCAGCCTTTTATAAACTTTTTTTTTACTGTACTGACCCTTTGATCTAATTTCAAAATCATTGTCAGAATGTGTTTTATTTGACCTCTTTGGTTCTTTCTCCCAAGTAACCCAAGTCCATCCTTTCTACCTCGCAGCACCCCCCACATACTGGAGGACATATGCACAGATCCAGTATCTCAATGCTCTGTGCTCTCTTCTGGGCTCCTTGTGTTTGCATGTGATATTTTAGGCGACTCTGGGAGGGATGACAGTTCTAACTAGGCCTATTAGGTAACCCTCAGGGTGCCCTCAGCACTGATTTGAGCACCATTAATTTTCTATTATGGAGTGGTGAAGATGTGCCCCTGCGCAGTCATTCACCTGGCTTATTGAGTCTCACACACACCAATTGTGGACTTTTCCAGGGCAGTATTGCTGGAGGTTTAGTGTGACCCCTCCAGGGAGCTAATTTATTATTTGCAGATATCGATCTGGCAGGGTAGGCCAGGCGAGCCATGGCCCATGTTGACTCTGCTCTGGCCCCTGGCGTCTTTAACCCTTTCCAGACAAACACAGACAGACTGGAAGTAGATAGTTAGCAGGCATTACTTTATTAATTGTTGTTCTTGCTCAATACATTGCTTTTTTAGATGTGAAAACATTAGCAGTAGGAAAAAGATAGATTTAATCTGTGTTTTTTCCTCTTTCAAGCAGACAAGTATGTATACACTTTGGCATGGCGCGGACACACACATACACAAATAGCATACTCACACACCCTGTCTGGCCTGTCCAAGGGAAATAAAATCACAGTTAAGAGGAAGGAAAACAAATTTAGAAGGTCAGACAAAACATTTATCAAGCTGTGTATGTCTGGTGGGTAAATAACAGAGGGACAGTAAAGGGCATGACTCTGAAAGCACCAGATAACCACAGCACATCATCACACAGTCTCCACGTTCACTGTGAGAGCGGATATTTCTCAGAGGGTCGCCTCTGGAGCTTTCACTAATATTCTTTCTCTTGTATTGCTGTTTTATTTTGAACATTAAACTGAGTTATTATGGCATATACCCTTGGGACTAAAATGTAAGGTATCGCAGAGATAAAAAGCCATAAGACAGTGGTAGTGGGGACATTGTGAGTCTTATTTGTTTCAAAACTGCTCTTATATAATCCTAATATGTAGTATGAAACAATTTTAATGACATATTAAATACTCTGTTATGTATTTGTAACAATAGGGACAGGTTGGAGACGGCGGTGGGACAATAAAAAATATTTATGAACTTTGTCAAGATCAAGATAAGCAAGTACAGCTTTAGACATTCTATTGTGATACATAAGCAAGCATTTATTGGCTCCAAGCAGAGGTTTGGCGCTTTCTGTTACTTTTTGTTCAACCAGACTTTTCTATACTATAATTTAACAGTTCTGCATAATTTTACCAGCAACTACACTAGTTTAATTGAGAGTGAAGTGAATGGTACTCCAGGTAGCTGTCCAGAAGGGAATATTATTACTACAATGAATAGAATATCCAGATGTGGTTTGATTTTCTCTGTTGGGACATTGTCTGGGCTTTGATGTCCTTATCCAGCACAAACACAGTGAGCTGCACCATCTGCCTGGAGCACTGGTACTTGTGAAAACATACACCAAAATAAAACACACACGTTTATGCCAAGGGACCAATAAGCTTCTTCCCACAGGCCTCCTCAAGGCCTCACTACAGCCTCAGCCCCAGACTTGCACTGTCCCAACCCTAATTGGGATTTAATGCTCTCACAAAATCTCAGAGGTCAAATGGTCATGCGTGTCTGTTGGCATGTTTTTGTAAGAACCGCTAAGCCTGTTTCGCAAGTGCCGAGTGTAGGTAAGAGGAGCAAAGAGGAAATTCACTGTTGAGCTTTGGGGGTCGTCAGCGATGACTAACCTAAATGGAGGTGAATGATGACAGATGTCCGGAGTGGATTTATGAGAGATAATACACCAACATTTTCTGTTTTATACTGGTTGTTATGATAACATTTTACCTGATCTTTATAGCCCAGAACATAAAATAAAGGTCAGGAAATTTCCTATGGTTGAAAGTACCCCCAACCTGTCCAAATTTGTCCATTCTGGCTCTGTGAAGACCATTTCACGGTTGACAAGGCTGTCTCTTGTTGAATTTGGCACCACCTCTAAAGTTGGCCTTTATTCATCTTCCATATTCATGTGAATGTGAGGTGGAGGTCAGGGAGAAGACGTCCCTGATGAGGAATCATGATGTAGTGAATGTTCCACTGGTCTGCAGAGCGGTCTGTGAATGCTCTTACAGTCTAATAGGACTAAGGGAAGATACTGTGTGCCCCTTCCCAAACTCTACAGTCTACTTTGTGTCAGAGTGTGGTCCAGGGAGACTCTGCAGCTGCTCACCGGGAGGAAGTCATTTAAAATGTATTAAAATCATTTGTTTTCCTGTGTTTAAATAATCTACCAAACAATAGAATGTGGAGTGAAGACTTGTTTTAACTTTGCATTGGCTCAAATACTGATTCAGTATTTTTTACAGTCAAAGTTTTATATGGTTAATTTTATATTACACTAAAAGAATGTATCCTGTCAAAACACCAGCATGTTCTTCATGTAAATGTGAATAAGGACACTTAAAACATTGACTGTATTTGCATGAGAGAAGGACATCAGCATTTGGATTTAATGGTCCTATATTACACAGAACTGACTCTTGTCTTTAAGCCATGTTATAATACAGTTACCTCCTCAAAAACATACATAGTGTTTTGTTTCATTTACACATGTTTGAGTAACCCTTTCGTAGTCTGTCTACATCTCCAAAGCTCAAAATGCTCTTTTTCACCATGTGATGTCATGTAGAGGTAGTTTTTAAGTTAACACCTTTTTTCTTAAGTTCCGTTGAGATTGGAAATTCCAGGGCTGAAATTATTCATACGATTCTAGTGAAGGTCTATGGATTTTAAAACAAACTGGTTAATTTCCTGTATTACACCATGCCTTCACAAGGTGGAACAGAGTGTTTTCAGTTTGAGAAAAGAAATAAATATGCAGGGTTTGTGTGTGAAACATGTGTGAATGAAACCAAACACAACTCCAGGTATGTTTATGATCAGGAAACAACATTATAACATAGATCACAAAGTAGCATAATATGTTCCCTTTAAATTAAATATATCACATTGTTCCTTTAATTTATCTGCAATAGTGAGCTGTGAAGTCTGTCTCTCTATACAGGTTGATGTGATTCTCAAGAACTGCTGTCAATAAGCTTCAAGTAGACCTCTCTGGCACGCTGCTGTCTCATCACTAATCAGGCCAATCTGTTTTCACAAAGTGGACACACTCCGAGCACTATTGACAGGAACGTCTCGTTTTATCTCTGTGGTGTCTTACAAATGCAGAGCAAATCAGTGGATGTTCGTACGTTTAGGCAGACACCATGACAACCGGTGAGATTTGGTGAGCCCTGTGCCAGCACTTTGCACTAAGTTACACTGCACACTAATTGGCTGCTACCTGGCTGCACATCACTAGCATCATTGAACAAGATAAAGATCTGGCTCTAACAGTGAGCTCTGTAGTGTTGGCTGAACACCCTTCAAACTCAAACGAGAGTGAGGAAGAGAAAATATCTCTGCTCCATGTCCTCTTGGCACCGAGCTACATTTCTTCATATGACTCAGAATTTCAGCCACAACTGTATTATTTCTTTTAAAGGGCCCATATTATGCTATTTTTCTGATCTATGTTATAATGCTGTTTCCTTATTAAAAACATACATCTAGTTTTGTTTTGTTTCATTCACACATGTTTAACACGAAAACCCTGCATGTTCTTTTCTGAAACAGAAAACCCTTCACCTTGTGATGTCATGTGGTAATGCAGGAAGCGCTCCACTGTGTTTTTAAACTCACTACACCCGCACTAGAATCATTTGGATAATTTCAAACCTGGAATTGCCAATATCTACTGAACTAAATGTAAAAGGTAGCTGTTAACTTAAAAACTACTGCTTCATGACATCACAAGGTGGAACAGAGCATTTTGAGCTTTGGAGATGTGGACAGACTAATACTAGGATTACTCAAATCCTGGTGTGAATGAAACACCAGGATTGTTGTTGATGAGGTAACAACATTATAATATGTCTTAAAGCTCACAAGAATCAATTTTGTGTAATATAGGACCTTTAATACATTTTTTATGGCCAGCTGATTGTACAGTGGCAAAGAGTGGCCAGTTTTCTTCATCAAATATGGAAGAAACTAAGAAAAACATACTTGCACTACAGTAACTATAAACCATATTTAATATGTATTCTCCTAAATGATTATTTTATTTTTGATTGTAAAAATGTACACTGCAGTATTAGTAGCAACAGTTTTTTTTTTTAATCACTTTCAGCCAAAAATGTGAACATGTTAATGCTGTGCCCAGGGATAGCTGCCCAATAAAAACATGGCCATCCTAGAGCCACCCTTGAGTGCCAGGGTGACCGATGGGCCCTCATTTAGCACAGCAGCAGAGCTTGTGTTTGGACCAGGAGGAGCAGATTGATTTGAGCACCAGCGAAGATTTATACTGTGCACCGGGCACTTTTGACACCCATTGTTTCACATGTGCCCTGTTGAGCCATGTCTCCCAAAATGCATCACTGTGTAAAATATTGATCTAGAGCCTAACATTATTGTAATCCCTGTGTGATTTTGATGAACTTATCAACAGTAAACTTCTTCTTACACTGAAAACATTAAATATACAGTTTTAATGTGGTTTGTAGGAATGAAATCCAAACTACAGAGCCAAGAAATCAGTGAAGGCCATTGTTGTCTGTTGCCAACACTTAATAAAAGTGTCTGTCTTCCTCTTAGCCAAGAGGAATGTGTCCCTGACGAGGAGCCTGATAAATGGGGGACCTCTGGCTGTGTGGTGGGAGGCTTTGGGCGCAGGGATGTAACCTTGAGATATAAAGCCCCCAATAACTTGTTTCCTCTTTCATTCGGGGCGTCTTGTTACTAAGTTTGTTGAGTTGTGCTTTGCCAAAATGAGATTCCTGTTGCCATTTAGCTGTAACCGATTGTATTTGGGATTTATTACTGATTTAATTTGCACTGTGACTTGACACTTCTCAGTATCACTCCAGCTGGAATTTTAAACGCAGTCGTCTTTGTTGCAAATGTTGTATTTGTCCTACTCGCCTCGAGTAAGAATTTTAGCTTTCTTTTATTTCTCCTAAATTATTTGTATCCATTATAGAGTAGTTTTTATATGGGATAAACTTTTACAGTCTCCTTTCATTTCAGTTGTGCCTTCAGGGTTTACCACAGCAAATCATCTGCGTCCTGCATGCACAATACATATTCCTTTGGCATTTTCAAGACAGTGAGGAACATTTACTCCCAAAAATCTGGCTTTGTTTGTTTTACTCTAAAGCATTGTATTTTGTTTTTGTGTAAAGCTCCCCTGCGAATGTTCACTTTGAGTGTCCTTTAGTATATTTTCTTCCGCATTTAATAAAAAAAAATGCTAAATATATCTTAAACACTATATAATAACTACACCTTATTTAGCCTTAATAAAGCATGAACAAACACTTCATTAAGAATGAAACATGCTTAGTAACTACTTAATTACTAACTTAATTAGCACTTATTATAAAGTTTTTAAACATTTTAAACATATACTGAACAGTGCTATTAAGTTATGATAAACCAGGTCACACTCTTGCAAAAATATAGCAACAGAATTGAAAAAAAAAAGTGTTTTATGCTAGGCTATAACATGATGAGCAATGCATAAATTAATTTATCACAAACAATTGGATTAGTCAAAAGCTTGTGGATGCATTTGAAAAGGTTTTGCAACAACAAAAATGGTCTACATAAAATGTTATGGCTAATGGCATGTTTCTATACAAAATGAAGTGTATTCCAATTAGTCTAAGTGCAAACGGTTTGATGCTATCTAAAATTTGCTTTCATGTGAGATTTGCTACACATTTTGTGTTTTTAGCTCCAGGCATAGTTTAAATTTGGTGTAAATCCTAATGTTAGTTCTTTCATCTCTGAAATTCCCTTTTATAACCTTGGCAATGTTTTACGTGGCTGTTGTTTTTACTGTAATGGTCACACTTTAGAGCATCATTATCTCAATACACAGATTTTTTATATTTGCAAATGACCTATAAACTTTCATTTTAAACTACCTACGCATATTTGCCCACGTACCGCTGCTCTCCATCTGGAACAAAGCTGTGCCCCCTCCCACCTAACAGATCAAGAAAGTCACCAGTTTGCTAGAGCGCATATTACCCACCATACTTGAATTCCCTACTGCTTACTCTCATACATGCTCATAGTCTAACATACAATTGGTGACACCTGTAAAATATAGAAGTAATGATGCACTACAGATGAAAGGCTCAGTGGACTCCCAATAGGGCTTTATAGTGACATGTTAACCTAGGGGTTTTCTACAAAAGAGGAGGTCAGAAGCCTATAGATGTTTAGCTTGCATGTGCAGATTACAGGTGCTTTATTTGAATGTAAATGCAGTGCAATTTTCCTTTACATTTGAAGGATAGTACCTTCCATTATAGGTAAAAAAAAAAAAAGTTAAAGTGACCAGACCAGCGCTGCAGTTTCATACTTTCTACATATTTTATAATCAAGATCATGGACTATACAAGTGTTTCTCACAGTCCGGAACTGTACATTATTTAGTCTGAAATATTTTTAATTGAAACACATCCAGCTGTGGATCAGGGGAGTCAATAGAGATCTTTATTCTGTATTCTAATTTCCATTCCAAACAAAATGAAAAAATATTTATTGTGAACAATGTGTTGTGTAGATGTGTGAATGTGAGTATATTGGACATAAAAGAGCTGCCTCTGCCTTTCAGTCACTCCAGTGTGAAGACTAAAGAACAAAGCTGGTTTTGGCTGATGTTTTCTAACCTCCTCGGCTTTGGAGAGGCCCAGTGGGGGCTGCAGCACGTGAAGCTGGAGAGCATGGAGCATGGGGCACTGTGTAGGCCGCAGCGCAGCATCTGCCAGCCCAGACTGTCCGTGGTTTGTTCCTTTCCCAGCACATTCTTACATAATTATCTGTGATGAACTTCTCTGCAGTCAAGCCACAAATCCACATGTCAGAGGCCTGGCTTACTGAAGAAAGCCACGCAAGACCTTGAGGATGCACGAATACACACACACTATATAGAAACAGACAAGACAAAAAGTTTGAACCGTAACAAGTGGGTTTGACTGTTTTGGAGCCAAAGCAAAAAGGGTATAATCTTGGCTTCCACATTGATACTCATTCGAGTTTAGCAGACTTTACGGGCTCCTGTCATGCCCAGCACTTTCCCCCTCTGTAACTTTCTCAGTCGCCTTAACAAGGAACCTGCTGGTACACTTCTGTTCCCAAAGTGCCTCTACATAAAGTTTTAAACTCTGGATCTATTCATTAAAAATCTGTTCATTAAAACTTGTTCATAAGGTCTAATTACCTACCTCAAAAATAGTTAGACAAGCATCATATTTTGCAACTTATTGGACCACAAAAATATAAAACAATGGCCTGATTGTGAGTTCAAAGAAATCTCCTCCATACTCTTGCCATGTTTTTTACACGCCTCTTTGGATCTGCATTTTGCTGTGTATTATCTAGTATGGTGCCAGCAGAATAGGAGGATGGGTTGACATTGGAGTAGTGTATTGCAAAAGAGTGAAGACCGTGCCAGTGGGATAAGAGAGGAGAACAGCAGAGTGTGAGGGTCTCATTAGCATAACTAACGGGATGCCCAAAACCGTGTTCTGGAGTGGCATGTTTATGGCACCACATTTGGCAATGGCACAGTTCTTTTATGGGGTTTATTAAGGAGATAACGCCAGGCACATGCACTATTGTCTGCACTAGTCTTTGTTTGGGCTTTCATTTGTATGTTTTAATTGTTATTGCCCTTTCTTTTTATTTAATGGTTTTGTTATGGAGTGAATCCAATAAAATATGCTGTTTTGTGTACATTGCATTTTATAAAGCCTGCCAGTTTTAACTTTTGATTCTTTCTGTGGTTGGTTGCCATAGTGAATCGCCTCCTCTATTGATGTGGACATGTGCAAGTGGGATGTTGTAAGTTGTGATTGGTGTATTTAAAGTATCATAATACAAGTACAGAGTTTTATAGTATATAGTATATACAACAAAAAAATATGACTTGTAGAATATATGGGTAACACTTTATAGTAACTATGCCTTAATCAGCCATAAAGCATAAATAAAGACTCAGTTCATAATTAACAAATTAAGAATGATTCAGGCTTAGTCACTACTTAATGCCTTACTGGTAACCTGTTTTTTAAGCTACTAACTATTATTTATTCATGATCAATTACATCTTTATTAAAGCTGTAATGAGTTTGGTTATTATACCAAAATATATGTTCTGTGAAATATGTTATATATACATATATTTTTATTCTCGTGTCTACAATTGGGCAAAACATATGCACATTGTTATTTGTATAATATTGATAAGCAACATCACTTCTTCAGAATTATCCAGTTTGTTGTTCTAAAACATCCTTTTCTTGTAATACTAGAGTTAATGTCGTGTATGTGAAGGTCTGGTATGTGTGGGGCCCAGGGAAGTGTGCTCATATAAGCCTACTACTTTTACATGTTTGTATTTTGGCTTAAGTGGCCTTTAAAAGCAATGAAATGGAAAGTGCATTCATAAGCCAATCTCGGGAGCGATCCCATTTCAGGCAGGCACAGAATGGCGCTCTTTGTTGTACTCCGGCCCTTTCATGTCTCTGAGGTCATTTTCACAGAGCAAACAGGGAGACTCATTATCAACCTGCACCTGAGAGGTCAGCACCTGAACTCTCTCTCTCTCCATCCACCCCCCCCTCTCTGACCCTCCTCCCGTCTACACCGCTCCAACCGTGCCTCCGCTCGCTCCCTGGTATCCCTGCTCTGTGCTCGGGTTTATTAGCGCAGAACATCTTTTCCAGTGACTGAGCTTGCCCTTATTGTCTACAGTGGTCAGGGTCAAGTCAAGGGCGCTCAGCCTAGATTGGAATCATTTGTCACATGGTCCCGGACTGGAGCTGATTTCAGCAGAGGCGAGGGCGAGGTACACTGCGGTATCCAGCAGCACCTCTGACATGGGGAGCAGAGGAGATCAGGTCCACGGACTACACAGATGGCCCCGACGAATTACATAGCGGCCTCTTGCCAAAACGCCTCCCTATTCAACCTTTTTTTGCTTGCAGATTTAAGAGGGATGAAATTGGACACTGAATGGAGGACATAAATGGAACATGCTCTCTGGGTTAGGCGGACATATGCATCCAAGTGAAAAGCCCTCTCTCGAACCCTCTGTCTTCCTTGACAAACCGAAATTGCCTCAGGAGTAACTGTGATGATCTTTGGTACCCTTTAAGTTTAAAAAGAAATAGAAAACAATTTTCTTAGATTATGAAAAAATTGCAATTTGGTCACATAGAAGTTGGAGGAGTTTTTTTCCCTAACTGTCTCCTTTACGGTCAGCAAGAGCTTGCATGAACAATGGATGGTGCTGAGGTAGCATGTGGAAAATGACTTTAATACACCATACAGAATGTCTTATTGCTTTGGTCAATAGGGCCGTAGAGAAGATGGTGTATTCTGTCGCCTAGGAAGGTTAGAGCTGTCGTAAGGCCTTAGTGACTGATACCCACACCTTGCTTATGAGGTCTGTAATGGCTGAGCATGTGTGTGTATGTGAGAAAAGGGCTGCAGAGTGACAGGAAGCGTTATAAAGGTTATAGATGATGCACACATTGCTCTTAAGCTTTAGATTAGTCAATATATTTTACTTTTTACATCTGAAGCCATTTAAAACATGACACAAAGGGATGCTGAGGTGGTAATAAAACTGGTGTGACATGGAAAGCTGAAGTAACAAATACCACCCAAACCCCCAGTCAAATAAACAGCAGGCTCCAAGAAAAAAATGTTGAATTGTGAAAAAAAAAAAAAAAAAAAAAAAAAAAGGGGAAATAAAAGATTGAGCATCAGGCCATTTTAGCTTGTTTTCCCTTAGAGGGGGCAAGTGTGGAGGTGAAGGTCACTGAGAGACTAAGCACACAGCTCATAAACAGCACAGCTGGAGGAATCATTGAAATATAGCCCTTTGTTTTCTTGGGGCCATAATTGGCCCTGGAGCGTTCTTCCCCTTCCCGCGCTCTCTGTCTCTCCCTCCATCTCTCGTTGCCTGCACATGCTTTGCACCAACATGGTGCAGTTTAAAAATCCAGCCTGCAAAGGCTAATGACTTTAAGGTCAAAGGTCACACCTGCGGTCACAGAAACAATACACAATACAATAAATACAGAAAAACATAAACAAACATTCAGGGAAATAAGAGTCAGAACCACAGAGCCTCCTGGACTCCCCACACACCGCCTTTTGGGCTAGTAGATTCTGCCATTATAATCCTGTATATATTTTGGCTTTATGTGTGTAACCATTTAAGTTAATCAACAGTCTTATTCATTATTATTTATTATATGACATATAACAGAACATTGTTTACTTAATTAATTTTCATCTTTTCCACATTAAGTTTTTTTTTTTTTTCCCTCTCTAATCTGCCTTGGCCATTAAGCCATGTGTGTCTATGTTCCAAAACTATGTCGCAAAATATAAATTTTATAAATTGCCCATTGTGGAACAAATAAAGGTTCCTTTATCTGATCTTCTTACATGTAAATGTTGTGGTATAACTATTCACTGATACATCTGTACTTTTCCCAAGTACAGACAGAGACATTTTGCCCATAGTGACACTGGTGGTTTGGATGGGGCTTGGTCCCTTCTTGATGGCCTCCATTTGTGGTGATGAAATGCTTTCACAGCATGTTCATTTTCATTAAGTAGAAGGTGGTGGTACACCTCTTAAGGGATTAGCTCTGGGAGACGGCTGTCGCTCCTTCCGACTGGATGCCTGGATCTTGCAGTAGTCAGGAGAAAAACAGTATCAGATCCAGCCTGAGATAGCGGAGCTTTGCGTATAATTACCATGTTAACCTAGATGATTCTCTCTGATCTCTGCAAACATCAGGGCACAGGCCCCGCCAGGCCGGCTTAGGCACGGATCTGTCACACTGCACTGGGGGACACTTGATGTATGTTCACTTGCTAGTGCTATCTGCACGGGCTTCTTTTCAAACCTCTTGTGTGCTCCAGTGTATTTCTTTCTTAACCAGCCCTACTTTAAGTTTATACAGAAAACCAACCAATATTAATAATGAATGCATGCCTTGTTGTTTTCAAATGCAGAAATCCGTATAGAGTATTAAATAGACACTTTCAATTGTGTTATTACTGTTATTCAACACCTTAAATCTTCTCTTTTTTAATTTAAACCTCACCAAGTAGACCCATAAAAGATCTGAAACCCTTTCCTTTATCGAGTGTTATCCCCTGAAAGTGAGTAGAGATTCTGTCTTTGGATGCTTGCTCCCTAAGCCTTATTGATCTGTGGGCGTTTTTTCCCTTTGCCATTCTCCAAAGTCACTAAGCTTGCATCAATTCATCTTAATCTGTTTGCTCTTTAAACCCGGAACAAGGCATGTCTTGTTCCTGGTTGTAGGAGTCTCTCGGCTGGCTACCCTCACATCCTTCCTCAGCGGGCTTCTCCTGGGTGGCAACAAGAGGCTTTCCATATCGAATCAAGTGTTATTGAGTTCCCCTGTACACCTCTTACATTCCCCCTCTTCTTGGTTTTCTCCATTTCTCTTTTCCCTCTCCTCCATCCACTTTTAACAAAGCATTCCTTTAATGACTGTGGGATTACGGGCCAACCTTTTGCAGCCAGTCTGTGGACTAGCCTGTAATCTGACCTCATTACATCCCTTGTGACAAGCTCTTGGGTCACTTCTGAGTGACTGCATCTTATCTTAGAAGCCATGCTACACAAGGGCCTCTCAAGTTGGCACCTAGTCGATCAGTTGTTTCATCAGTTTTTTCACTTTTTCTCAAGTCTTTATTAGATGGTACATGGGCATAAATTTTTTATTTTTATTTTTTTTTGCATTTTTAAACTTTATAGTTGAAATGCACTGTTCTTCACATGTTATAAGAAAAGACTAACAAAAAATGTGAATCTTTAACCAGCTGTTTCTTCCTCCGTACTGAAAAGCTCATCTGGGCACTTCCTCTCCTTTATCCTTGTTTCCATCCCTTCATTCTTCCTGCATGTGTCCCTGCATGCCTGCGTGAGCCGCAGGTGTTGACAGCAAACTGGCAGAGTCTCAGGTCTACTATAGGGCCTGTACAGTGCTCTGTTCTTTGGAGGAGCAGGGAGGCCAGAACAGATCCATTACATCATCTCCATCAGGACTGATTGGGGTCCACGCAGGCTCAGGACGGGTTGGCTGGCCCCAGCCCATGTGCCTTTAATACAAGAACAGATGTGCTGCACCTAAACAAGGTACTTCAAATATCACCTCCCATCTCTAACCTCCACGGTAACCTTTCTTTGCCATGTACTTGTTTGGCAGCAGGCTGGCTAAGTATTGTGGTTTTCTGACCAGCAGTACAATAATTTAAAATATTTTGACGGATGTTCCATGTGATCTTAGCCAAACTTAGCTTAACCCTAACCTTTTTTTTCTTACTCCCATTTATATATATATATATATATATATATATATATATATATATATATATATATATATATATATATATATATATATATATATTGTCATATATATCATTATCATTAAAATTATATATAATATATATATCATATATCATTAAACATAATATATGGTACTACAATAGTTTTTGCTGACCATAAACAGCAGTGGTCAAGTTCAATTTCCACCAAAGCCCTCTTCAATTAGTGGTGCCAAAGCTGTCCAGCTACAGCCAATCAAGAGTTGAGATTGCTGGCAGCTATTTCCTGGAGAGGGATTACGAACCCCTCCTATTGGGCGGGACAAGGCCTCCTAGTCTGACTTCATCAGCGACATGGCCTACGAGATGTAGGAAGCAGGTTAATAGACACTCATCAGACATCTGCCGCTGGGTTACCGTCCAATAATCTTCTCCCTGGATCCGCTGCCAGCAATTGATGACCACGTTTCCCCCTCTAAAACCCTTGAGTTGCCCCCTCCTCTTCATCACCTCCCTCCTATCCCCCAATCAGTCCCTCCACTGAGCTCAGACCAGTGTATTGGTGCACAGCGGCTAAGCAGAGACAGTATGTTCTTGAATCTTATCACAGCAATCCAAAGGGGCATCACGAGGTTATAGTTTTTGAGTCTGAGTTGTCTACATAAAATAAAAACAGTTTGAATAATCTGAAATGAAACTGTAAGTTTGTGTACAATCTTTATAGCAAAAAAACAATCTAGCACAACCTTTTCTGTTTGGATTGTTTTTTTATGCCCCATTTATTTGTCTTTGTCCCTTCATTTGGTGTTCACAGTATCATCTCAATCTTGAACCCTCCTGCTCAATATCATTATTGCAAAATCTTAATCGTGCATGTTTACATACATGTGTCTTGCATGACCTAACTCAATCAACAAATAGTATCACACTTATTTGTGTAAAAGATTTGTTGAATCTCTTGCTGCGAGTAGTTTCTCATACACCCTAAATGTTCCCTTTTGCCCTCACAACTCCAGTAACTAGTCTTTCATATTGACTTTGTGTTCCATGTTGGTTGTACACTCCAGGGCACTTAATGGCTGCCCTAATAATCATGAGCACATAACTCTGGTGAAAACCATGCATCTCCTCTCCTATTGATCGCCCTCTCAGCCAGGTTCAGGGGGCAAGTAGAGAGTTGAAACTCCTTATTTTGCTGGGTTATTTATGACTTTTCCCCCTCAGAATATTTTTTTTTTCTCTTGCTATGGCAGAGTGGTGTGTTAAATCCGACGTGTCACAAGATTACTCAGCTGGCCGTCAAGTGCACATGGTCAATTTGCTATGATGAGAGGAACTAGATCACACAACTCCTGGAATCTCTCAATGAAATCTCCAGGGAGGGGGGAAACTCGTCGGTCGTGCGCACACATTCAAGAGGAATGCCAATCTGGTAGTCATTTTAGCTGCCAAAATCAAATGCGAGTTCAATTGTTTCCACATTTCTTAAGATAACATTATGAGAGAGGGGGAGAGTTCGAAGGGCCAGGCCATTTAAGTATGTTGGTGAGGTTTCGTTGGAAGCAGAATAATGGGGTCAGAGAATGAAAGGTAGGACATGTGTATAGCCAGAGTTCAGCTACAGGACAGTACCACTTTTCTCCTGACTTATTCACACAAGCTCAATTCGGTGCTGTCAAAGGTGGTTGCAGATGCCCTGTGGCCACTCCCTGCTGTTAGCACAATTGGACCTAATAACTTGGGGAATCACTAGAAAAACAGCCAGCCTATGAAGCACATGCTGTAGCATTTATGTACATATTATCTTTTAAAAACTATGAATGAACAATGTCCGTGTTGATGTATGGTATTAAAAGACTATTTATATTGGCGCTACTACTGCTTTATTCAGAAAGTTTGTGTATGCAACAATGAGCTTTTATCCTCTGATTTCAGTGGGCGATGTCATACATGACTTGACTGATTGAAAGCTGGTACCCGTCTTGGGCGTCTTCAAAGGGAATTTAGGACGTATAGAATGGGCAAAGAGGGCGTGTCGTCCGTTCACACTTCAGCAGTGCCCAGCCACGCTTGACCCCTGGCCTTCACTTCTACCACGATCATATTGCCTTTCCCAGCAAGAGCGTAATGAAGTGGAGAACATTATGGCCACTATGGTTAATGCTGGCCTAATGCCTAATGGAGTTCAAATAGATGACCGACCTTACTCACCTCGCTGTCAGTGGGTAAGACAAAATTAGAAAGTGGAAGATTTTCATGTTTTTGTACATTACTGTTGGTATTATTTTTTTTAATTAATGGAATGCAATAACCTTTAGACGTTAAATGAAGTGAAACAGTTGTGCCAAAGTTTTATGAAAATAAGTTTGTGTTTGACTGTATATCCAATGGAAGATTTGCATTATGTTTGAAAACTATTTCCATGATTCTTCCATAATATACTTAAATTCATATGTTCTACATTTTAACATACTATTCTACATTATAACATACTATACAAAGTTTAGTTTTGATTATTGTGGGTTATTCTGACCGATTTATGACTGTCCAAACCCATTTTGCTGCTTATATATTCTCATAGAAAGCCACAAGCTGACAAGTTTTGCTGAAGTCTTTGTCACAGTCTCCCTGAGCCTGTAATGAGGGACTTTGGTCACAACAGATCTCTTTCTGATCCTCAGTCTGAAGTGAAATTCCTGCAGCGAGCAGTCAGCACTTCTTGACTCTGTAGCTTGCTGCTGCATGCTACAGGAGATTTGGCCTTCCATTGCGACCATGTTTGAGGCTTCTGTTTCATCCCATGTTCAGACTGTCCTGTCTTGGCCCCTTGATTTGCACACTACAGACTCAAGATGCCAAAAGCCGCCTTTCTCTGACTTCTGACATCAGCCATCTTTAAACACTTTGTGCTTGCGTTGCATTCTGTCATATTCTCCCTCTCATGCGCTCTTGCCCCTCTCTGTCCCTTTATGGCTATCTGGCTTACAGCTGAAACTGGTTCAGGCGTAAAAGGGATCAGATGATTTCAGCTGAGAAAACTCTGGTGATTTTGCATATTGCTTTGAACCCTTCGACAGAAAAGTGTCCTTTGTACAATAATGTGCTTCGTTCTGGATGGGACAGATGAGGGGGCATGAGTATGGTCTTGTCCAGGGTTAGTAGTTAAAGCAACAAAATGTAACTTTTGTTTCCCTTTTCTGGTCCACTTTTTCAGGCAAAATAACCCAGTTAGATAGGATTATAACATAGAAAATGCTGTTTACTTGCTAATGGTGCATTAAGATAAGATAATATAACCTTTATTCCTCCCATAATGGGTAAATTAAAGTGTTGCCACGCCTTGTACTGTACAGCAGCTGAATAACAAATAACATGCAATCAACAACAAGGCTATTAACTATTAAAAATTGACTTAAATCAATTCAGTTAACTATAATATTAGAAAATACTTTGAATAGGCTTAAGATACAAAAAAAGTAAAAATACATCAAACCTACCAATCTATTAACTGAGGTGGATATTATCACTGCATATGGCTGGACATCTTACAGACAATATCTTTGTTAGCTTAATAAACAACAACACACCTCAAGTGTACAAAGTTCGCCAGCGTCATCATCAAAAACAGACATGGATGTCTTGACGATTCAAAAAGTTGGGCGTTTGCTAGTATGTAATATGGTGTGGTGGGCGTTTAGGACAGGGTTGAGGTGAATGTAGTGTCTGTTATGTGAGGGGTCCCTGGAGGTTCCCCAGTGTTGTAGAATTGGTGATGGGTGTGTCTCGGCGTTCACACTTGATCTCTGCTCAGCCATGCTGAACCCCAAGACTAGCCCCTCTTCTTCAGGACATCATCTAATCTCCACTCGATGCTGCGATGTAATGGGCTGGGAACATTAGGGTCACTGCGGCTAATACAAAGCTAATGGGGATCAAAGATATGTCTAGCCCACCTAGAGACAGGTAAATGGGAGATCTTAACAACAAAATGTGGGGTGTGAGTGATTTTGCTGCTATGATAATTTAAAACTGTTTTATGTGCATTTATGTATGTTGTTTACCATTATTTTCTATTCTATTTTTTTTTTCTTTAAAATACAATATTAATTACAATATTAATAAGAGCTTATATTTGTCTAATCAACATGGGTAGGCTGGTAAATAATTCCAGCAGGAATAAAAATCCTATTCCTACTCCAATTCATCTGTAATCACTAAGGATTTACAATAAACAATGTATTGCTGATTGTTTGTGGTACATTTTGTATCATTGTGAAAATTGCCAACAAAAATATTCACCATAAAAAAATAATCACCATTATATCTCCAGAATGTGCGAAAAAAAAGATGTTTATCCAAGATGTTCTCTTCTAAATCACTGTTGTTCAAAGTATAATTCTATAATAGTTGTTGTTTAAACACCAAAATATTCAAATAGGAAATGAATGTCTGCAAAACTCAAATTTTTAAACAGTCAGTTCAATTAAAATAATTCTTGTGATGTTGTTGCAGTTTATTTGCCAATGATTATCATGACACATTTATCCCACTCTCATGCTAAGTAGTCATGGACTTTTTATTAATTTTTGAATTTAGTCCTAATTGTCACAATGCAGTTACTTATGATTTATGTGTAGTTCTCATTTTTAAATAATTGCTCTAAAGCAGAGTTACTTAAAAAAAAAATCTTTGGGCTTAACCATTGAATCTTCACCTGTCTGTATGAGTCAGTCTGTGTCTCTTCCTGGTCAGTAACTATGGGAGGAAGGCCATTATTCCTGATAGAGGTGTTAGATGTGGTGGGCCAACCTGTATTGATCGCCTGTGAGAGGACGCTGAGCGGGGGAGAAGCACTATTTGCTTTAAAGTTCAATGGCTCTCCACTTGTGTTAGTGTTGAAACCACAGTAGCAATCAATATCTGGACGGGGACCCATGTCACGAGACACGTTCCCCATTTAGGGACATCATAATACTCTGCTCGTGTTGTTTCCCGCCTGCTTCATTTTTCCACCCTTACTTTTCTCCTTTGTGCCTTGGCTGTCATGTACCCCCTCTGCTTCATACAAGCCGCTTTCTTATTTTTATACTGTAGGCCGGGTTTTAGCTTTGCAGGCTAGAATCAGTGTGAATTGTAATTATAGATGATGCACATGGCTGGAAGGGAGAGATAGAGCAAAAACACTGGGAAAAATAAAAGGCAAACAGTCATTTGCAGAAAAGGTAGGTGTCACAAGGTAACTGATTATATAAAGAGCACACAAGGTGTTCACTACAATGTGTGTGTGAGTGTGTGTGTGTGTGTGTCAGTTTTTTGCAGAAGAAATAAAAAATATATAATGAAATATTCTGTGCGCATTTCTTGGCTGTGGTTCAAATGCTGAGGGGAAGGAAAAGAAAAAAGGGGGCGATTGTTTCTAGTTCAAGGTGTGTAATGCACAGAGGCGTACATACATAATGGGGTATTGTCAGGGGGTTACTGCCAGGATATTAATGCCCTGGTTTGTCCATGCTATTTGGTGCAGTGTCGCTCCCTGAAGGAAACAGTGCGCGCTTGCTCCTCTAACTACTCTATCCCCTCTTCACACCCGCCCCTCCCAAGGCCCCGACTAGAGGTCACTCTGTTTAGCACTAGAGGCAAAGCCCATTTTCAGCATCATGCACCCAATATTGCCCCTTCTCCCTTCGCCTCCATTAGTAAACATAAATGCCCTGTCTGGCGTTATTGTGTCTCGAGTGTTCAACCTTCTTCTGTGTTTTTTTTCTTTCTTATCGTCTCATCCCTATATGCATATACAAGAACCGCTGTGTGCATACATTTGCATCAAGACCCCACCTTTGGCACCAGCTTCTTCTTCCCCGCCCCCCACTCAGTGCTACCTACCTTTGCCAATACTTGTCCCGGTAGCCTCCCAATGAACCTATTTCTGTTTGAACATTTCCACTGGCATTTGAACTCGTCCCATTGATTTCTGTAAGAGAGGTGGCAGAGGCAGCTCCTTAAAGAGGTAGGAATCGACCATCTAAATATTTGACTAAGAGGTCACCTGGATCATACCAGGCCCTAGTGGAAAACACAGACAGGAAAAAAACAACAGGGAAAGTGTGAAACTCTGTCTGACCACAGTAGTGTTGCAGCAGAAGGTAGAGAGAGGCTACAGTGTCTGAAAGAAGCTGTCTTTCAGACAATGTCCACAAGAGGACGCTGCTGGACAGTCCATAGGCATACACACATGACCACAGTTAAATTCCAACAGACCACTTGTTTTTATATTGTAACCTTTCTGTTCAATTCATGATAACCATGTTACATTCTTAAACATGTTGCATTTCTTAAAATGACTGTCCTTACTCTTTTACTATTTCACAGTAATTACATAACTATAGAGGCATCAAGAAAAAATAACTTCAGACTTTCCTTGAGTTGACCATTATTATGTCTTCCCCAAAGTGCATTTTTATAGTAAATGTGAATAAAATCGAGCTTTAAAATGAGACATAAATTGGGTCAATTTCAAAATGACAGTTCCCACCTGGCCCGGAGTTGGGTCATGTGTAGTGGATAATGTGTGTCAAATACATTTTTGGTGTCATACTAGCTGTACACATTATGAATGCATGTAAGTAATGATTTTAAACATTGTGAAAATTTACTACATTTGGATAATTTATCAATTAAGATTTGCCACAGTCATATGTTCTTTTCATGATAACTTGGCTTTTCGTATTCCACTTGTTGGTTCTACGAGTGTAGCTAAACTAATGGTAATTACTGATCTCTTTGCATTACATTCTTCCCATTAACAAGCTGTGTGTCTCTGCCTCTCTCCTTCACTGTCTATTTTTCCAGTGCTCTACAATAGTACGCTGCAGTGTCGTGTGTGGAGCTGCGGCGGCGTCTGTTGTCATGGCGTTCAGAGCCCATGCCAGATGTCATAGTTAACTTTGAGGCAAAAAAGAGAGAGAGAGAGAGAAGAGAAGAGAAGCATGCTAGAGGCTATTTTGTTGTCAGTGATTTAGATGAGACGGGGATGTTAAAATGTTACACTTTCCCCCCAAAAAGAACCATTCTTTTTTCCTTTTTAAAAAACAGAGATAGTAAAGATACCTGCAGGGTAAGCAGACTTTTTTTTTTATCTGACACAAAGCATTATTTCTGAACATATTAGAAAAGTGAATAGATTTGTGATAACAATGTTTTGTATGTCAGAGTCAAAGGTTATGAATTGATTTCTATATGGCTTTCTGAGCTTCAGCGTAGTTAATCATCTTATTTTGTGATATTCACAGATATTACCATGTTGTTCAACTTGGTAATGAGCTAAGAAAAACAAAAAACATCTAATTATATTTGTACTATGTGTGCATACATGTTGATGATTGATTAGACACATTGATTTGAGAAACAGAATACCAATGCATATAAATTATTCTTCCATAGTTTAGCATTTATTATGGATATTTTAAGTTGGGATTGGTCATAAAATACACTCTTCATCAGAGAAATGGAGAAATTGATTTCCTTTCTCCAAACAAATGTGACATGACATGTTTAGAGAACCACATAAAATCATGTTTATGCTCCCTATTTTCATGGGGAATGCCCAAGTACTTATAGTTTAAATTCTTTACCTTTTAAAAACAATTTCTCTATATAATGCTCAAATTAGTTTATTTTTTGTTACTGTAAAGAGCTGCTGCAAATGAATTGCACTGTAACAGTTTACATTTAGGCAATAATTCATCAAATAACTTTTACTGGTTTAATTTATGGGGAAGCAATTTTCACCACCAGCACTGCGGTAAACATCGTTAATCAATATACATTATTATAATGAAGCTGTTTTAAAATGTTTATTAAAGAAAATAAAAAAGGGGTTACCCTTGCTTTCCACATCTTACCATTGTCATCATAATTAATCACTAAATTGATGCCTGATCTTTGCCAATGCAGATGAGATGTTTGCCAGGCCAAGAAGAATAGTCAGACTATAAATTCAACAATAGGTATTAGGTAGGCTTAACCTTAAGTGATGAAAGACTGTGTAATATTACATGAGTGGGCCAATGCTCTTACTGTTTTCACAAAGTGGGAGACGACAGCCAATTAGAGCATGCATATAAATGGTCACAGGAATTGCCTCATCCTTATTGGGCAGTGGGTGGTCTTTTGGTTTCAATTATATTTCATTATTGTCACTGTTTCATAAGCATGTTTCCGTTATGTGCAACAGCAGTCTTGTCCATATCCATATTCTGTATGTATTGTCCCCCATGCTGACGACTTCTGACCTCGTGACAAAGTAGCTCCTGACTTTACACAGGTCTTACGTCAGTGCTCCAGCCGCCCTCTGTCCAGGCTGTGTCATTCTGTGACCACCTCTGCCTGTCCCTGTGTCCCACAGCGGGAAGAGGATCACTCAGCTGCCACCTCGGTGAATGCCATTTGTTAATGAAGGCCATAGTGTTAGGTGATAAATATAGCAGAAGAGAAATGGCACTTGTAAGTGATCTCATTTAGGAACATTACATTTGAATTTATTGGGGTACTTAGAGGGGACAGAGGGGCCGTGACTTGCAGGGTACAGCAGGGCGACGCATATAACTTATAATAGACGTTTAGGTCAGGCAACTTAGCAACAGTAATATAGGCTGTAACTAAGATATTCCTTTAAAGTGTACGGTGCAAGGTGTAATGTAGTTAAATCTTTACAACTGTATCCTTGTATACATATCAGTTTTGAATTTCTGTTAGGTGTGCAGAATATGATATCAGAGACTGTACGAATAACAGATTAAGCCAACTAAAATTTTATTATAAACATCATTATGATATACTGTGTCTGTCTACATTTTAATGCCTTGCTGGATTTGTTAAAACATTTAAAAATCATTACCATCATAAAACAGCGTGTAAAGCCTTATATACAAGGCTAACAAATACAGACAAAGAGTGACTAGTGTGTTGGCAATGATTTGTGTAGGGACACCGCTTTCACTTCTGAACTTTTTTCTCTCATTCATAATCCATGCTTAGGAAAAGAGTTGCTTGTTTACTTGAGTTCCCTCTGAATTCATGTTTGGTTTGATGCTGAGACTACACTATACCTTTAAACATTGGCAAAGTGCAAGAAACAGAATAAAAAACCCTGCAATACATCTAGCTGCTTGACACAATTTGGATCGCAAAAGACGAACAATATATTCAATCCATTTCTTGGCCCTGGTACATTTAGTAAATACAGTGCGTGCTTGGTAAGAGGGATGTTGACAGAAAATCAAAAGCAATGTAGCTGCAGCGTCTCATAATGGCGACTAAGCTCTACTTTACACTCCTGTTACAAAGATGTACGATTTGAAAACAATCAATGCCTTCATGAGAGCTTGTTATTTTTCCCTATAATAAGAGTAACGGCTTTTCATCATCCCTGCACTGGACTGATTGTGTTTACAGTGGGGCTATAAGCATTTATGGCATCAGTGCAAACAGCAATGGGTGTATAGCAAGGTAAGAATGTTCTGTGTTGTTGTTTTTTCATTCACTTTTCAGGTTGCATGTACTGGAGTTACTCAGCTACTATTTGTTTTAATTTTACTTGTCAACTGATATTTTTTTGAGTGTAATGATTGTACAAAAGAAGATATTTGCAGAATATTGTGTTTAAAATTCAACTTGAAATTAAACTCAGTAGCATTTTTAATCTGTTTTAATAATTAGTACTACACATAACAAACGTCTATCTGAGCTGCTGCTGTCAGAAGCAGTTGATGTTGTGATATGAGTGGTATGCTATATTGTGCGTAGCTATAATCAGTAAATCATGTAGCTTCATTGTATGTATTAGGTTTGGCCTAATGCAGGTTTGGCTTGACATTTTTAAATCTGCCTGGTTGACACTTGGTAATAAGGACACTTTTTCATATTTTTCTTTGTGCTTGCCTGTGGCACATATTGTGTTAGCTTCTATGGTTCTTCTCACAAATGACCGTTAAAGCACTCTTTATGAACCCTGACGCCTCGCCTTTATTACTGCCATTGTCTGTCTTTCTGCTGTTTACATATATGAGGCCGGGCTTTTAATATGCGAGCAGGTTTAGCTTGGCTCTCCTACGGGCACACTGGTCTGTGTTTACTGTTCAGTCAAAATGCCATCTTTCCACAAGTTTGACATGCCTTTTTGTTGCCATGGTAAGCCCTTCCTTAAAATATATATTTCTGCTTTTGGCCTGGATGTTTTTATTTTTTTTTAGCTCTGTGTGCTTTTGAGCCTGTTGCCCCCAGGGCCAGATTTAGATGTGTGTGGGTCTTCAAGGATTTCTGCACAGAAAAGCTGTTTGGAACGCAGCCTTTTTACCATACAAGTGCGACCGAATTGTGTCATTTCAGGTTTTTGAGCCATCGTTGGAACCAAAGGAAAGTCCAAAAGAGAAGCAAAAAACACAAGACAAAAGCTGGTGAAAATGGACCAGATTGGATTATGTCAGGCTTGGCATGTGCCTCCTATGAGGGAAATCTTCGTTCTGTCTTATCACACTCTGCCTCACAGCTAAATAAATTTAAAAAGCCATAGCACAGTGCTGCTCTTTGGAAAACAACACACCGATAGTAACTGTAAATATGGGTGTTGGCTTTCCACTTTTTCCTCACTAAAGAGGAAGTGAAGACAAGGAGGGAAAACATAATTCATAGAAAGCATTGAGCAAGTTTATTCATTTCATTGATTATTCTAATTAAGTTTTTATTTACATTGTTTTTACTATATGAAATGATAATTTAGTAGTATTTGGTAATTACTGATAAAGACAGTATTTAACACACGGCATTACAATATTTGTTGTGGAATGTGTAGTTATGTGTGCATATTATTTCCCAGTGTTTTATATCTACAACACATTTAATTGGCGACAATCAGCCTTCATATCTGTGCAGGAGCTGAGAGGCGATCGATTTGCTGTGTTCAACAGGTAATCAAGACTGATTAGGCTCCAAACATCCACTAATTTCATTAGCTCTCAGGAGCACAAGCAAGCACACACCTAATCTCAAAATATAGACTTTACCTTCAGTTAATTACCGTAATGTGTCATTCATTTATCATCTACCACTTATCCATACGGCTCACAAATTTATATAATTTATTTGTGTGCAAACTATATGAACTAATGATAAGCACTCTTCATGGTGCCACTGACGTGTTGGGGGAGGGATTAGAGAAAGAATGTTTTAAAAGAAAGCAGCGTAATTTAATATTATTATTAACTATAAACGTATGGAATCTTGAAATGGTTGAATTATAACATAGTTTCCATGCAGTCGTTAAAATGACTGTGCGATTTTCAACATTTCGAGTCAGCCCGAACATGGTGATAGGCTAGTACATATCAGACAAGTCTGAAAGTTTGGTAGAATTTGGATTTGACCTTATTTTAACCTCTGCATTGTATACGTGTGAAACACATTTTGTGGTTGGAGGAGCTGATTAGCACCCGTGCTATCATCAGCAGAGAAATTACTCGCTACAAGGTATGGAGTGAATGAACAATGACAATAGTGTAACACTTATACCGCAGTACATACACATAAGTGTTTAGACACACCATTTGGCCTGGGGTTATGTGCATCATTATATACTGTAGGTCAGTAACATAACTAATGCAATCCCTCCCAAACTTATAAATCCAACTTGTTGAAAATGTCAAAGATACAGTATGGTGCAACAAAGAGTCACCTGAGTATGAATCTCCATGTGAGCCTCTTCTTGCTGCACAGTCTAACTGGCCCAGGGTCATGTGAGCTCTGATGCTACAGTGGTTTGATCTGACATGCTTCTTTCATTAGAACAGGTCATGCACTCAGCTTTGAGCAGTTTTCATCATCATGGCTCTGAAATGTTTTGTTCGCAGATACATTTTCCATTATGCAAAATGAGGACTGGTGTAAAAGAGCATAAAATAACATGGATTTTAAAGACATACTAATGGTTTTGTCATGTAAAAAAAACTGTCAAAAGGGCAGTGTAATAGCTAGCGGCCATTTTGCAAAAAATTCTCGTTTTGATTTTGATATTATGAAGTGTAATAGTAAGTCATGTGGATGAGAGACCAATGTAATGTGTGTACTGTATATGGTGGAGCAATGTTCAGTAGGAAACCCAGTTTGTATCCAGCAGCAAAGACAGCAATACATAGATTTTAAAATGATAGGACTGTGTCTGAAAAAAGTTAAATTACTGAAATAGTGTTGTGTTCTTTTTACACGCTTTAAAATAGTCAGGAGGGCTTTAAAAGTATCTTCCCTACTTCAGCAGCATAGCAAGTCCAACAGAGATCAATGTTGGTATTCCCCTAACTCATAAACACTTCAGATCAAGGGCCAATTGCACCTCTTGTTTCTTTCCACTGAGAAAATCTATTGCCCAATTTATCACGTCTGATTGGTTAACACTTGGACTCTCAAAATGGAGCTCTTTATAATTTAGAAGCGCCTCTAAATGCAGTCGTCCGGGGTTACATCTAAATGTTTAAAAGTCAAGTGAAGGAAGGAGGTGCTCGGACTCGAAGTTATGTCCTCCAAGGGAACTTTACAAAGATCCTCTCTCAGATTTATAGCCACTTACCTTGGAGCCCAAGTCGATATTCATAAACACTATATCTCAAACAAAAGCCCCATCCACTATCCCCTGCTTGTAAATAAATACAGATATGCCTCTTTTACAGACAGCAGCAATCTAAAATATTACCACCAGCATCATTTTAACACACACATTAATATTTTACGGCACATTGTATTTTACCACATTGCATCTTAAACTTTCATAGTCGGCCCAGAGGAGTTTTTTTCTCCTTTGAAGTCTGTATCATCACAAGATGCATGACAGATACAGTAGACAGTTTTATCTACCATGTTTAATAGGTAATATTTTAACAATCAATTGTGCAAAAAGCTTGTCCTGTCTAATCCACTCAGGTTTACACAGGCTAGGTGAAGAAATAAGGCGGAATCTTTTCAAACACCCAGAATCAAATATCCAATTCTGTATGTGATTTTACATTTTAACTAGCTGCATTTTCACTGCTCTGAATAAGGCAGTAAGCACTTCTGCCTCTCATTAAAAGTGCACTACATAACCTTTCTGGTGGGCGTGTGTCACCTGCTTGTCTCCATGGAGATGTTATTGCATTTACTGGAATGTTCCACAGTATGTTATTAAACATATTTATCTTGCATATATTCAATTATGTGTGTTTATGATGCTAAAATGATGTCTTGGGTTGCACAGGTCTGACTTTGTATCATGGCCTGGTGGTATCACTTTTTTGTCTTTATGGAGATAGATATGTTTAAACGGTGGTAAAGTTACATATTGCACTTTTAAGGGCCATTTTGGACAACAGCTCATTTCCACTGTCCAAAGACAGGTATTGGTGCATTGTTAATGAATAGGAAAATCCAACAGTGAATAGTTTTCTGTCAGTGACATGTCTGTGTGCTCCAATGAAAAAGTGCTCACTTGTCATTGTCCAGGACCACAATTGCCAAACTAGAGATTTTATGCTGAAGACTTCAAACATTTGAACATATAATATGACGGGAAGAGGCATTTGGATGCACCTAAAACTAATAGTCTTCTCATTTGACTTAATATTTGTGTCATTTCAGTTCGTAAATATGTGTTTAACCTTTTTATAGTGTTTAGCTTGTTATAATAGCAGTAAACTCCAACATCTGTATATTTCTTCACATCTGCTCCAGTGTAATATAGCATGTGATTTAAGTGCAAGGGTGTCAAAACAAGACTCACAAGCTGGTGCAATAATTATAAGCAAATTTAGTGTAGATAATTGAGACTGTATCTATTATCCCTGATGTTGCACTGTCAGTAATTAAGAGCTATTTTTAAATGCACTAATGTGGAATGCAGGCACAGAGAGTCACAACCCAATGTTTTGCCACTCCAAAACCAGCAACCACACCAGCATTGAAATAGTGTAAAAACTTTGTTAAAATAGAACATTTTAACAAAGTTAAATCTGGTCCCTTAGGTGAAATTTAGAGGAAACAAGAATAACATCCTATAGTCAAATAAAGTTATAAAATAATTATATTATTATTACTGTTTGTTTGTATATTTATATACAGTTTATATATAAATAGATACTTCTTTGCTAATTCATTCACCATGAAATTCCACCTCCTTTTCCCTGTCATGTTTTCCTTGCAACTTTTTTCTCTTTTGGCTCCCTGTATTTGAAGCGCTTTGTACCTCTGGTGTCTTATCCAGGTGAGCAGAAGCTGATCCCCAGGCCTTTTGCTCTTGTCAGGGATCTCCTCGGCTATCGCGCTCTCTTGAGGCCCGGGTTCACACACTAAATTGATGTCTGCGACTGGAAATGACACTTTCAGCAGGATTTGGCATTCTAAACCACCTCACACCCATGTGATCTCACCCGTTCATTCTCAGAGGGATTGCCTTGAAATGTGCCGTAGCTTCAAAAGTCATTGAGCATAGCAATGAAAAGCTGATACATACACTATAGGGGAAAAGAGACAGTGTTCTAAAATGCTGGCAATGTAAAACAGTTTTTTTCATGTCAAAAGCTTTGTGAATAAGTAGATATTGTCTATGGGGCAGCATAATGGATGGCTAAAAAAAAAAAAAAAAAATCAATAATCTCATTAATTTTCTGTTTATCTTTTTAAAATCCGGGTAAGATTTCTTTATTCCACTGTACCTATAGTAAATAAACAAAACTCAGGGTTGATGTTTCTCTCCTTTGTCAATGGGCCATTGGATATTATTCATAAATTAGAAAACAAGATATCCCCCCAAGCAGAACCATGAGACAAAATCAGACAACTATCTAATCTAATTAGAAAACATTTGATCTATTAGAGTCTTATAAGAAAGAATCATATAGTCACTATATGACACTTTGGGATGAGAGCTGATTGGCTGTGCAAGGGTGGTCTATCCTGCTTTCTGTCTGAAAAAGCTGTGTGAGTTGCCAAAAAAGTAATTAATGCAAATACAATGTGTCAAAAGGCTTGTGAGAGCCAGGACAAGAAAAATCAGGAACCCCAGCTTTAAGCCTTGTATAAATCACAACTTCATCAGTAGAAGTGGTCACATGCAGAGGCAGTTTACCACTAACACAGTCTAAAATGTATGTATTGTATGTATGTAATATATAAGTTTGCACAATATTTCAACTTATGTATGTTTGAAGAATAAAAAACTTGCTAAACTAATTTTCTTTTTCTTACTTTGTTCAAACAAGGGCACAGTGACCATGTTTTTGCCTAAGGACAAGTTATGATATAATTTAGCGCTGGAATAAAGTAATAAGGAAGAAGGTGTGACCAAGAATACCTCCCTTGACTTATTTTCATCCCAGAGTCTTTCAGGGGCTGCAAGTTTCTCCTCAGGGGCTCTACACATGGGCATAATGGAGAAGGCCAAGGGTGTGAAAAGAGCACCTTTAGACTCCTCATTCAGCTTGCCTGTCTCGCCTGTGCGTGCTCTTGAGCTGTGAAGCCCCCTTTTATTTGCCCTGCGACGGTGGGAGCCTTGTAATAGGCTCTAATTGATAGGGAGGTGTTGGGATCTCTGTATGGGCTCTAGCAATGAGAGAGGGAGGATTACATGTGGGCATCTGAGGTGGAGTGTAGAGGATGAGGAGAGGCTGTGGAGCGGCCTCAGCCCCTGTTTGTAATGACTCATTAATTTCCTACTGGTTTTGTAGCGCTTTGCTCATTACTGGTCTGCAGAGAACATGGGGACAAAGCCTGGACTAGGTAGGAGGTGAGTTTAAGTAGTTGGGGCTCAACACATCCGAACAAAAGGTAAAGAGGACATTGAATAGCACTTGGAATAGATTCAGTAAAAAGTGGCAGATGCAAATTGCTGAATTTCTTGCAGCACATTTTTATTTTTATATGTTTTTGGCTGTTCAATGGTAAATGTAACTTGTCGTAATAAAGACAGCAACGTCTTTTGTAATGGTGTCATATATTACTCATAATATATAATAATTTAATTTATTCCATACAGACATATGTGCAGTGTATATGCTGAACTTAGAGTATTGTTTTTTTTGGCAGCTCTGCATGGAGTTTTTGAAAATGCTGTCCGCCCACACTCCAGGACCTGGGTCATGTCAAAGGTCATCATTGGAGCCAATCACATGAGAGGTACAGTCCATTGTTTGGTAGCAAAAGTTTTGGATTTTGGTCTTATATCAAAATTTTGCTACTTTTTAAATGTATTATTATTCATATGACTAGATGCAATCATTAAAAATAATACACACCCAGTATTAAGTGTCATGTGTTCTTGAAAGTGCAGCCATTTTGTTCATTTTTATCTGAAGCTCCAATTTCTGATTCCCTGTTTGCACATAATCTAAAAGAGAGAAGAGCAGAAAAGTGAGAGAGGATACGGCCCTGGCTCCTGATCCATAGCAGTCATTGCCTGTTACATACATTTCAGAATTCATTCAGGCTATGAAGATAATCGAGGTAGTAGACAGTTTCCCCTGCAGCCCAATGGATTTATGATAGCACTGTCAAGAAAATGAGGCGAAATGACACAGTAGCTGACTTTAGCTGCAAATAATGTGATAGGCCGTACAGTGGTGCAGCAGCAGCTGCTGTCATTGCAGGTAATAGGCTATAAAGAAGCCTGATAGCAATACCTGTCATTTCTTAATGGCTGACTTCACTGAAGAGCTTTTGTGGCCTTTAACATGAAGATAATAGAAGATACAACAAATTTTACAGCTTTTGCATTGCATCCATAATTTATAACCACCGGCCTCATGCAGCAGCCACACAACAAGGACAACATGCTGCCCGAGGTATGCTAAGGGGAGATGCAGATGAGCTGCGGGGCGAGAGGGGCTGGCCCTTTATTCAGTGGAATTAATGGAGGGAAACACTTCCAGACACTATCTAGTGTCTAAGAGTAAATGGCTAGGACTATAACATCTGAAAATAAATTATTTGAGACAAAGTACAAAAATACACACAAAAGACAAAATCTGTAATTCATAAAATGTATTTTACTAAATGTAATCTTTTGTTTCTGGAAACAGATGGTAAATGACAAAAGAGACATCATTTGTCCAGAAATAATTGCAAATCCTCAAGCGAAGGACATGGGTGAAGGAGTCTGGTATACTTCTCACTGGTAAGTCATCTACCTCTTCACATTTCTGTGTAAGACCCTGTCTGTTTATATAGTTACACAGCCATAAAACGTGTGAATGTACACCGGCTCATATGCAAGATGTAAACATAAAGTCAATCGCTGGTGTGTCTTGACACTTCCACAGATGTGGTGTTTGCACTTAGCTGGAGTTGTAGTATCGGTCTATACACATCATTCATTAAGAACTCTCCCTGGGCTAGTGCAGCTACATAAACAGAGAGGTTGAGGCCATGGCTGCTCTTTCACCTCACAGCGGTGAACTTCAAAGTCACTCCTTTTCGCTGGCCAGACGAATGATCCTTGTCCTCCAGGCTGATATATGGGTCCCATTTGCTGCTTTCGTACTGTAGAATGACTGCGACTGAGGCCCCGTCATAGAGCCAAAGTTGGACTATTTGTTCGTTTCAACTTTATCTGTAGGACTAGGCCTTACCTCTAAAGGAGAACATCAATCCTTTTATTACAACCCTAGGGGAACCATGTCTCTGTGTTGTAAATGCTGTCTATAATTACCTCTTTAAAATGTGTAATGGAACTTGCGTCAGGCTTGTAAGTGGATAATTTGCTGCTGCATTATCCTTTCCAAAAATATGAACAATGCAAGAAGTATCAACTTGAGTAGCAAGTGTATATAACCTGCTCACTGGCCTACAGCTGACCTCACAATGTGTTAAAATAATGTTAAAACGATTTGATGTAGTTTCATGAATTTAGGTTAGTATCTCTTGGTAGTATCAGCATATTTAGAACCACTTAAACATTCCGATCCTGGACTGCATCGTGCCAAAACTATATTTTGTCCTCAATTGCTTGTCTTTCGTTGTAATTCCCAAATAAAACTAACAATAAAAAGTATTAATAAACCAATATTTAATTAACCATTTCTTAAATCTTAGTTGACCTCAAACTGGAACCACAAAGGCTGGGCACTTGTAAGAACTTTCTCCAAGGCCTATTTCTCTAGCAATTTTGGTAATATTCCCAGTTTGATCTCTCGCTTTATTCTGCCATGAGGGAACAGAAATATCCATCTCCAATCAGGTCTTAATGAATAGCTTGATGAGTGTTGGGAAGAAACGAATTAGCACATAGATTTGAGTGTATGTGTATGCATGTGTGTGATTGTTGCGGGGGTCAGTAGACAAGACAGGAATTAAATTAGCACTTTTGTTTCGCACATGCCTCATCCGTGTAAGGTTTCACTTATTAAGGTCAGGCCACAATGAGGTGCACATGAGCGAAAAGTTTGATTGTTGAGAACTGAAAAGCAAAAAAAAAAAAAAAAAAAAAGAGAGAGAGAGAGAGAGTGAGAGAGAGAGAAAGGAGGGAGGAGAGGGGGCTGACAAAATAATTGGAAGATTGGGCAAAAAGCAAAAAAAAAAGCCACTGGTATGAGAGACAGCTTGCCTGGGCCAGAGCATATTGAGGGCAGCAGGTGGAAGAGTGGCACAGTTAATTAAAACGCCTGTCTTAATGTCTCAGCCCGTCACTCGGGGGAGAGAGAGCAGCACCAAGAAAAAGGGGAAGTGAGAGAGTTGCCAGGCTTGAGCTGGGCTGCACCCAACCAGCCATCGAGCCAGGCCACCATGCCACATGTCAGACAAGCCCTGACACTATGGCCTCATCCCCCGCTCTCCCCTTCTTCCTTTTAGACACAAACAACCACACAGGCTCAAACATGTGATATTTTTTGCCATAGCTACCTAGTCAAGCTTGTTTTCTCCTGTACAAATATGAACAAAACAGACTTGTGATGTTGCCATTTTGCTCAGCAGCATCTGTAGCATGCCTCTAGACTTCCAGCCTTGCAGTGTAATCTGTTGGCTTTTAATAATTCATTGAAAGCACTGGCTGCATGCTATGTACTGAATGCTGAGAGTAATAGGGATGTTGTGATATTTCTATCATGGCTTGTCTGAAACATCAAGTGAATCAAAGGATCTGATAAGCAGTCTGCTCGCTGTTGTTACAGCATCAGCTGTCATCACTGCCTTAGGTGGACATTGACAAATTCATTCTGCCCTGTCGGCTGTGGTCTGGTAAATGATGACACCTTATTGGCACCATTTTCAAATCTAGTGAAATCAGTCATGACACAGCCAAAGAACCATGGATGTGCAATGCTCAGTGAAAACCTGAACTGGATTACATATGAAAAGCCTGCATACTAGACATGGACATCTGCTTTTTGTGCTGACCAGTTAGTGTATGGCTAGAGTGGTTCCAACAAATTTGAGCAGGACTGTTATATAAGCTTTGAAAGACATGTTTGAGCATGGAAAATATGGTTTCCAGGACAAAAACAATATGCAAATCACACACAACCTTCTCCACATGTCCTCTATTCTACATTGTGTGAAGTGTCTAATGTTTGATCGTGCCCTGCTCCATCACTGTGGATTGCTTTGTCAATAAGCAGCCTTGTGCCTCACTGAGCAAGTTACCAGGATTGTGGGCTTGAGTGACAGCCTGGAGATGGCAGATAATTCAAAGAAATTGGAAGTGTGAAATCTTTAAGGGCCACTTCTTAATACAGCAAATGCCAGGGTATCTTTCCATCAGCTGCTACTTTCACAAGCCACCCCATTGTTAATGGCGGCTTGTCTGTCCATCAAGACTGCTTCAGGAGGGATTTAGACCTGTTGCTTCCTTATCTCCCAGGTCCCCTCCAACTAACCTCAACACTTGGAGATGTGTGGGCTTGGTAAGGGTCAGAAATTAGTACATACTCCTTAAAATGAAGTATCTTTTACTTTACCATACATGTTTGGTTTAACAAGTTTTCAGGATACCACTGAGTAACTTCTCAATACTATTGACAGATGTTATGAGTTTACTTTAAGACATGGATTCTTATTTATTTATTATTCAGGAAAGAAAAAATACTCCACCATACTTGGGTATTTAAGGCCAAGGTTTCCATTGCAATATATTTTTTATCAGGGATATTATATTGTCAATATCTATTTTGCACACAAATACTCTAAATAGTAAAGACACTGAGGAGGAATGATGTTTAGTAACGTATGTTGATTTAAAAAAAACTAGACACTGTCCTGTATTTTTATGTTCAATGATATAACAAGAGAAAATAGACAAGAGGAAGGAGAGAGGGACTGTAGAGAAGGAAAGAAAAGAAATAAACAATGGGAAAAAGAAGAAATATATCCCCCATTTTCCCTTGTAATAGTTTCAATTCCACACCATAGCTCCCTGTCACAGAGAGGTGGTTCCCAGGCCGACACATCTCAAGCTGTTCAAACATCCATTAGGATGTTTTGTTACACACATATTACAAATACAGCGAGATGGGAGAGAAGCGGGTAGATGACGAGAGGGGAAATTGAGAAAAGAAGGAAAAGAAGGTGAGGGAGGAGGAAGCTGATGTGAGCAGCAGAGAGAAGAAGAAATTTATCAAGAAAGTCGTGTGATATTTAATGATCCTTGTATGTGCAGAGGAAAGACCACACCAGCCCGTTCTCCTCCGCCAAATACCGATCCCCTAACTTAATTTCCTGCTCAATTGCTGTTCTATAGTGCATAGTACACTGATACAGGCTGGTAATATAGAAAACAGATTGCCTGTGCGGCAGAGTGGATAAGGCTCAGGCTTGTGCTGCTGGAGACCTGCTGTCTCCAGGGGGGTCTTGTCGGTGGGCTTCACAAAACCAACAAAGCCCATCTTTCTGTGCGACTGGCAGCAGCTGGCAGGTAGATCTTCAAGCGCTAGAGGTGGGGAGGTGGATCTGCAGTACAGTAGAGCTGTGTGTGTATGGGCCGCACACAGTCCTGCTATCCTCTTTGTAGTTTAAGTCTGCCACAGTCCTCCATCTTCTGTTTGCTCATGTGTAAGTACTCCAGTCTCCTCAAAAATGTAGGCCTGCATAGACAGCAACCATCAATCACTGCACAGAGGAGTATAACTAAAGCTGCAATGTTTTCCCAGGGACACACTCAGAAATATGCATATACATGCATCCAGTACCTCCCTGCTTGAATGTGGAGAAATCTGTCTTATTAGTTTGCTTATTATTCCCTTATTTTATTTTGAATTCTTTTTATAGTACAACTTTTGTCATCCAGTGTGGCTATATATTTATTATGACCAGTTCAAAGCCACTGTAAGATATTAGTCACTTGTGCTTTGGGAATAATGGTTGAAGAATATGCAGTGTTAAGGTGCAGCTGCTTGACACTAAGTAGGCCAGTGCAGCCTCAACATGTCTACCTGTATACACACTCTCTTCCACTTCTCTAACTTATTTCATTCAGCAAGTGTCACTAACCTAGTTGGATTTGGCTTTGCGCTAATGTTGGTGATGTGAACCGCCTCTGACCTCTCAAAGTGACTGAGTTCTGTTGCATAACAACCTTGTGTTATGAACCTCCTCCCCAGAGATGTCATTAAGATCGGGAGTGTTTGTCTTCCGCTTGTACAAAAATGAATATTCAGCTATTATCGCTATACAGCACTTAGATCTGATATGTGTATTGGGTTTTTGCTTATAGGGAGATGAATTCATTCTAGGCTTTATTTACTGTGTCAGTCTGATCAGCAGCGTCTCCTTTTCCCATGTTTTCTACATGCTCCTGAGGTCAATTGACTGCACATTTTTTAGATTTTCCCTAAACCAGAATTTTCATTTGTTTTCTTTCATGTCTTATTGTAGGACTACTACACTGCTAAAGATTTGTAATAACACAGCTCAGGTTTCTGCAGGGCGACCATGCCAAGAACCACAGAGGAATGGACAGACCTGTTAGGAGGCTTTGAGCGAGTTTATATATATATATATATATATATATATATATATATATATATATATATATATATATATATATATATATATATGTACATTTGGCCTGCTTATTAGTTGTTTCAGCAGGCCATGCTTGTGGTCTACTCTTGTGTTTGGCTAAGCATGCATTTCACCTGTAGTCATTTGTATCTTTTACTTAGAAATACATTGACCAAAGTAGCTCCATTATTTTAGGAATATTTGTAGTTGGAAGACTATCGTCTTTATCACCAAAGTCTCCTGAAGTTTCATTACTGTAATAGTTAATATAACCACAGGAAGTAATGATTTCTGCTCCCAATTAGGTGGATGTTTATACTTCGTGTCGACAATATTTCTGATTAAAGATAAACTTCATGAAATAGAAACTGCATTAGTTCCACAGTGGGAAAGAGGAAATGGCATGTCCCAGCAGACTGATGTGCCTTCTAAAGTAAACTCACTCCCCCTCACAAAGCCTCCAACATGGCTGCCCAGGCTCTGAAGCTTTCAGGCTCGACCCCACTCATCCAAACTCACACCATTTTTCTAAAATATCACCAAAATAAATCTGCAGACATTGCTTATGTTATTGTCTCCCTGCAACTGCCTTCTTTTGTAAACCCTGTTTGATTCTTCTTTCAAGATGCAAATAGATGTTTTTTAAGGATTTGTTTAATGGATTGTAGCACTGCCGGTTCTAAAACCTGTCCAAGCAATGGATTCTTGCTTTTCCTCTCCTGAGCTTGGACTAACCAAACATTGTGTTTTCTTGGCAAACCTTTAATATAGTGTTCTTTTTTATATATATATTTTTCTATTGTGTGGATATGCTGATCCCTGTTTTATATGCTGTCTGAAGTATCTTTGTTTGTTATAATAGGTATTGTGTAGAAATTACCGCATAATCCTAGAATAGAATTTATATAAAAATGAACTAATGCATTTAGTATTAGAACTAGCTGAACAGTTGTGTTTAAATGAAAGCACAATGAACTGAAACCTAGTATTCCTTGTCTGTCTTAAGGCCTATAGCTGCATTGCTAGTATCAAAGTTTAATTGCTTAAGTTGAATATATGGCTTACTATTCAAAAGTGTAATTTAGTCTGACAAGTATATATAATAACCTCTGATTTATTTTCTCTGAAAAGTGCAATAATAGGTTTTCAGTCTTGGGTCAATCACTGAGTGGTTTTATGAGATTTTTCCACTCTTCTAATAACATTGCATTCTTCTGGTTTGTGGTGCTGTATATACTAATATGTCGATTTTAAGGTTTCAGTATTGCATTGTTCATGAGGTAAACCTCTTTTCATTTCCGTTGGTGATCAGAACATGGGCTAGTGTGAGTAGAAAAGCTTCAATAAACCTCAGCTTTACATCCACAATCAAGCATTATATATAAAATCGGACTATGTAATGTTGGTGTTGTCTGCAGATTTTTGACTATGATTATGATTTCACACTCCTTCATATTTCTGTACAATGGCAAAGATGTTTGCACGATTTTGACTTTGTCATGGCTCTTGAGATAATGGATCCTCTATTGCCCGCTGTGCCATTATAGTTCAATATGAGAAAGAATCTGTCTTTTAGTTACTAAGTCTGTTTATAAGCCCTATAATTGATTATTCATTGTACATACGTGGTATAACTGTTTTGGAGTTATAAATGAAACTGTGATATTGATTACATGGTACCATACATGATGTCTAATTTTTCAATTCATATTTGTATTATTTGCTAAAACCAGATTCTTAAAATGATGGATTAAACACTAAAATGATATTGTCCAAGGCCTGTGGTCACACAAACTGTTAGAAATGCATTATACCCAACTCACTACAAAGCAAGTTTATAAACATCACACATATTTCTCATCATTATGATATCTGTTATTTCATTCGTCTGAACATTTATGTCTACAAACTATAGCTCTAGTGCACTTTTATGTCTATTGTATTTCCCATTGCTATTGTAGAAGGCCAAAGGTCAGTGAGTTTGTAAGGTTTGGTGAATACTGGCACAGTTACTTGTCTCTGGATTGGCTCAACACTGGAATATGACTTCCCAGGAGCACTATGTGCAACCCCATGTGAGGACAGCCAAAGTGCATTCTTCTCCTGGAGTGCACTAAACAAGAAAAACAGATGAGGAAATGAAGGCAAAAGCAGAACAAAAAGTCCCTCATAGTTCCCTCATAGTTCACCACAACCATCAAATTTAATCTTAGTAGGTCCATCACATACAATATGTAACTGTAGTAAATTTGCTAATATAGTTTTACAATAAATTGCCTAAAACATTTTGTTATATTAAAATAATTCCTTACGACAGCAAAGCTATCTGTTCAGTGTAGACAGTGGATAGTTATATGAGTATTAACATCATTACAGTAAGTTTTAGCCATTTCATAATGAAGGCCACAGATGACCTAACCTGCTGAAGGCCATCAGGTTAGTCTGCTAAATCTGACATCTATACCTGACCCCAGACTTGTATAGTGTCTATTTACCAGACTGCGTCTGCACTCATACATCTACTCCACCGTAACACCACCCACTCACTACTCTCTACATACCCAATTGTCTGTAGCTTCAGTCCTCAGTCTCCACCCACAATCCTCTCCTTCACTTCTGTTGTATCTGTCATTCTCCCGACGCTTTCCATTTTGATTCAGGGACAGTAATGACGAATATACTTCAGCTGTATGCAACTTGGTGAGAAAAGTTTAATCAGCAAAGTTTTGAAAATTTAACAAAGAGGATACTTCATCTTATACAGTAATGTTATATTACATTGATCTTCTTTTATTGTACTTACATTTTACTTATCTAGCAATTACAGTACATCTTTGCCAAATAAGAGTTTTAAAGCAATATACTGTGCTGTTATAGATTTGTAAACTTTTTTTCTTTGTAGTTATATTTTTGTAAATGTCACCCAATAGTAGATTACCTAATAAAATATGTACTATATTTTAGTTATACATATGAAGAGTATAACTAAAATATAGTATCTGTTTGCCAAAACAGATAAATGTGATTGTAAAAAGTGATCTTAGACTTACAATTTACTCTTTGTATATAAATGTGTTCCAAACCTAAATGTATTTTACTGCTATCTAAATAATATTCCATCCCTTGTTGGGGAAATCCACATACATTATTGTCATTGATAATATTTGTAGAACATGGCAACACAAAGAAAAATACTTAATGCCAATTTTTCTAAATAGAAACATCTATTTGAACTCTTCATATATATCCATAACCATATACTTTTATATACACAATTCATATTGCGACTCAACACTCTGATGTATACTGCATCACAGTCATTGCGTTATTGTGAACTTTATTGTGAAAAGAAAGAGCCTTGGCTATAGGGGCCTCCGAAACACCCGGTTAATGGGCCTGAAGATTGCATGTACAGTAATTCTATTTGAAAGCCGGTGTCAGCCCTGCCTCCTCTTCCTTTGAGTCAAGCCCTGGCTCCCTGGGATTATGTGCAGGTTGTGGAGCAGGCATAGCTTAGTGGGGTCGTCTCTCCATGCTTGCTGACTCTCTAATGTGATTATGCATCATCAGGCTTGTTTACTGTTACTACTTCATTGTTAGGAGCTGACAAAAGTTCAACCCACTTTCTGCTCTGCACTCCCACACACTCATGGTATTTAAGGCGGCATAAGCTGCTGCTGTCTTCTGAAAATAAACAAACTTACTCTTACCACATTAAATTAAAACTATTGGAACAAATATTTCTTTTGGTACTTTTTGATATTATATGTAAAAACAGGTGAATGTGTCAAAAGTGTTTTATTTATAAAGGGTAATTCAGTTTAATTTTAATATGACAGGTGTAGTTTAAAACTAGAATATCAGTGTAGACAAACGTAATGTATAAATAAAAAATAATAACATTTAAGATCCAATAACCTTTTGAAGCATAAGTAGCCTATATGCCTAGTGGAGTGTGTAAATCTCAAGACCCACTTTTATTCTCTGGCCGTGTGAGTTGTGTGGTCTTCTGTGTCTTTTATTTATATTGTGTCTAATTATATTGATTTTATTTATTTATTGCTATTTCATTGTTTGCTCTTATTTTACTGGTTTTCTTGTTTGAGAACTTTCAGTTAAGATTAGGCATTTGAACATTTATTCATTTTTTTGTTTTTTATTAGTATAGTTTTTACCTGTGCAGCACTACAAACTCAGAACTGAAGAAGCAGCTTGGATGAGCTGCGAAACGTATTCGACCAAATAAACTCTGTCCAGTTGACAAATTAAATTTCTCCTTTTGCCATGGATTCTACCTGGACGACTGAGGGATTCTACACATATAAACTTGTTGTAACATTTGCTATACAAATGTGTATTGGATTGGAATTGATGCCTAAGTGATTGTATTCTTTAGAGTGTGCATAATGTTTTACATTTTAAGCACTGATAGAAAATCTTTTCATCTCTATCAACTATGAATGTGATAGAGATTATCATATTGAGACAAAGTTGATCCACAAGGAAAATGATTACTACACAGTAGCTCACACATACACTAAGAATATACAGTATGTTATTAGGTTCTTTTTTCAGACCAAGGGTCTGTTTTCATACCTGACAGTTTCGACTGCTCACTAGCGGTCTTCCTCAGAGTGGTCACGTGATGTTGCTCTGACGTGTCCGGTCAGCTGATTTATACAGATTTTGGCGCTGTCTTCCTACCGATGGAGGTGCGTGACCACTATGAGGAAGACCGCTAGTGAGCAGTCGAAACTGTCAGCTATGAAAACAGACCCTTGGTCTGAAGAAAGAACCTAATAACATAAATTATCTCAAGACCAAATGAACCTCATTGGAATACTATCATAAGAATGGTTAAAAATTATAATAATAATAAAAAATATGGATTATAATAATAATTATTCTAAGTATCAAAAATGGTAAGAGATGTGTCAGATTTAAACAGTTAAGCTAGTGGTTGTACTGGAAACACACCTATGCTAGTTTAAATTTCACCTGGGACATGAAAGGCATCATAAAAGTTGAACCTCCTTTTGGTTAACTACATACTGAGCCCTCCAGATCAGTTAAGTGTCTGTAGGCCCCTTTAGCGAGCACTATACCCATCTTTAACAGTAACGTATCTCTTTTCATTAGCCTAATGAAGCCATCAAGACAGCGTGTTTGTACAGAGCCAGGCCTACCTCCGTCAGACTCCCAGCCCTGTACTCCATCAGAGCTGAACGAGGAGCTGTGTGGCCTGAGGGGGGTGTGACTTCCACTCAGTGTGTCATTAGCCATTGATGTTATTGGCTCATTATCTCCCAATTAGGCTGCTATCAGAGCTAGCCGGCGTTTTCATTACGACGTAGACCTCCGTGATCTAACAAAGACCAGAGCTGCTGATTAAAGATGGTTTCGGCAATCACATGTAGTGCGGGGTCTTTGAACCCTCTGTGATATAGTTAGAGCGAAGGTGATGGAACACAATGAAGCTGATTAGAGAGGGCATGTCTCTTATTGTGCCACTTACCAAGGTTAAGGCAGAGTCATACTGATTAATGCGCTCCTGGACGCTTTGTTAATAATGTACTGTCTATTATGAAACAGAATAATTGAGGATGATAACAATTAGGCTTTCAAAAATACAATAGACATCAATTGTGTTTTTATAATAAGGTCCTCTTAAGTGTAAGCAGCGGCTGGCCATGTCTTCACATTCAGGATATGAACATGTATGTGTGGACACGCTGTACCGGAGCTCTGTGACCGCTGAAGGACGAATACAAATGTGTGTTAGAGGAAAAGACTAATCAGGCCTGTTAATCACTGTGGGTGAGTCAGCCTCAGAGGCAGAGCAGCGCGCCACCGCACCCCAGGTAAATCAGAATCAGGAAATAAAGTCCTACAAATGTCTGGTCCACTAAAAAAGATTATAGTGGCTATGTTTGTCCTTCACTTTGACCGTGGAATCAGTGCCAGCTGGGTAATGCTTCTCCCTCATGTTGTATTACACTTATATTTAATCTCCCACTGAATTCTTAGAGGGACAGTGTCATTAAATTGTTAAATGTATACTGTTGTAGATTAACTAAAATTATTGTGAGATACTTGTTATCATTATCACGACATTGCTGTTACTCATCAATCAATTATCCATTTGGTAATATAGATTCAAAGCATGTTACTCTTATAGTACACAATTATGCCCATGACACCACAATTATGTGGTGTTATGGGCATGGAAACTTGCTATACTGGCGATAACATTTTGTAACATAAAGCACACAAAGAGGCAAAGGATTTAGTGTGGCGATGACTTTCTAATTTCAAAACATAGAGCTGAGCCACAATTGAGTCATAATAATGATTGATTTCATTGTCTCAGTGTTAGTGGTTTCTGCTTGGTGGCTTGCAGGAGTGCTGCATTTCTGCATGTTTACCCATTTGATGGCTTGGAGCCGTGATCCGTGTGAACTTTCTAAGTGTCTGCTTGGTGATTAACTCTACACTGCAGCACACATCTTCACCCTCGCTGCATAAATGGGCTCTAATTGAGGGAGCTGGCTCCTTAGCAGGAACCACTTTCACTCTGTCGATTAAAACGTCATTTTTAAGGCCAAAAAAGAAACACGTTCCCAATCACTGCCCTTGAATTATTGTTCTGTAGCTCCAGGCTTGTATTTTAAAGTCACTGAATAATTGCAATCAGATTATTCTAATCAAGTGCTGGAACAGTAATTACAGGTTGCAGTCTTTTAAGCTGCCCTGCCTGTCCCATACATTGTGCTATGGAACATATTAAAAGTTTATGTCATGAGAGATAAATGTAATGAGAATTGTAATCTTTCAGCTAATCTTGGAAAGCTTAAAAGGTCACATCAGTGTATTTTTTTATTTTATTTATTTATTTTTTTATGTTTGAACACTTTGTTGTGCTATTACCGATAAACTATGTTTCACTTTAACTAACATTTGGTTGTAACTCTATTGTTTTCATTTGGTACAACTACACTCCCAACTACTAAATCTTTGCTCCAACAACAGGACTTGATGCATTTCCTCCCACACATCTCCCCCCACTGATAACCTCATCTGTGCCCAGGTCTGGATTTCATGTCAAGGCAAACATTAGGTGACTTAGTTCTGTGCCAAGCTGTCAGAGAGGCATGAGAATTACAATCTGGAGGGCTGTGTGACAGTGGAACCATCTCTGCTAATCCTGTTTACGCACATCCGCATCACCGCCATGAAAAACCCCGCCGTGTGAGCTGGGTTTTGGTGTGGTTTCAGGGGCGTTCTTATGTGTTTTCATAGAGTTTTTGATTGCTCTCTATGTGAGCCACTGTCTTTGTATTGTGTTCATGTGGAAGGTATCTTACATCCTCTGAATGTATAATTCAATATGACTAATCATGGTGGTGGCTGCCAACACGCTAGTACTGGCTGACAGACTGGGTCCAAAGCAAATTCGATAAGGTTATGACGCTTCATGGCTCAGGTTCAAATTCAGTAATAGTTGGTGAAAAATGTGGTGAAGCAGTTATTAATATGCATCAATGTACATACCCATATTAATGGCCTTACCTTGTAGGAACTTAGTTCCACTAACTCTCATATGCAAAACCTACATTACTCGATTTTTATAACTTTACTGAATGGATATGAACAATGCATTTTTTACTTTTTAAACAGTATTTGCAATGACGTAACTTTTTTGTCTTTTGTATTGATCTCAAATCTGGAACTGGGAAAACAGAAGGTGTATTGTGTATTGGGAATACAATATAATTTTTTAAACCAACCACCCACAAACTCTCTCAGTCTTCATAATAATAATAATCACTATCTGGTTTTCAGTGTTACACACTTTTTCTTCATAACAAGTTTCACTTTGCCTAAGTTGTTGTATGGTTTAAATACATTTTATTTTAGGGATTTGTATTTTTTTCTGACTGGCTAATTCTAGGTCAAATGTAAGATAATGAAAAAAACATTGTTTTTGCTGCCCATATAGTATTTGCTGCAATGTCAATTCATTTTGTGATACTGTTTGTATGTGAGTGCAAATTCTTCACTTATAAGGTCCATTTATTATATCCGATTTCTGAATACAGGCAGGAATCTATTGTCTAAGGTCTTTACCACATCCAAATCAGTCAGCTGCTAAGATCTATTAAGAAGCCAGAGAAATGGCACAAGAGTAAAACGTGAGAGGTGTCAGCAAATGGTTAAGATAAAACTGGCAGGTTATTACACTTTTCTTCCATTTCAGTGTCCAATATAAAATGTTCTATTATGGGGACAATTAATTAGCCCTGCCGAATGGTAAATGTGCATCCTTGTCAGGTGGAGTGTACTCTGATGGCCTTTGCTCAAACAGAGAATGTGAAGATTTGATCTCTTCTAATGGTTCTACAGGAAAGGGTAATCACTGCATGGTCAAAGCTAATTTGCTTTCTGCCAGATGAACTGTTGTATTTTATTGCCGGCTGACATTTTAAAGTAATTATGGCACTGTTGACCCCAGACAATTTCAGTTGTAGCGTGGTCTTGGGTGATCCTGACTAGCCCTCTCTCTTCCACTTTTTCATCCTTCCAACACCTTTTTTTCTCCTCCCTCTCTTTTTCTAAGTGGAAGTCAAAGGCGTAACAAGGTAATGACATGGACGGAGAGAGCCATATGGGGCTTCTTCATCCAGGCTCACATCATCATTACCCACCATGCATTGCACATTGACTTTGCATCCAGATAGGAATGTGCACCACTCTAAAGATGATGGTGTGGTGTGTGGGCATATTTTTTCCTGCAAATACGGGGGTCAAAGTGCAGGCATTGTGAGTGAGAAGAGGCAATGTTCTCCGTCCTTTCATCTGGAGGTTGCCATCCCATAGATCGCTGTATCGATGAGGGTGTAATTATGTGCCTCACTGATCATCTCTCTGTTTCTTTACTGCACAGGAATTAAGTAGGCAAAGGTCAGTGTGTTCGCCCTGGAAATTGCCTGCAGAAAATCATATGGCGATGAGAGCAATTATGGATTTTTTCTCTCTCCCTCACAGGACCTTATACTCTCTGGCTCGCACTCTTTTTGTCAGTATTTCTCCTTTTGTCGATGAACATTTGAGCATGTCAATCGATGCACGCTCCTAGCAACGTCTGTATCTGCGCCGCAGCTGATACCCTAAATTGTCTCTTTTCTATATTTCTGGTTCAGATTGGAAATCCATGCAGCCAGTGGTGATCGGTTGAATGTGCTTGTGAGAAATGCAATTGCTTTCACAGTATCATGCACTAATATTATAAATCTAAACTTTTGCATCTCCCTCATAACCCAAACAATCGAATCAACTATCAATAAGTTGGTTATTTTATTCATTGATACCTACTCTTCCATCAGTATGGGGATTTTGAACTTTGGAAGGATTCATAGTGTAAATAATTTTAATTTAACTGAAAAATTCTATTTAAATAAGCAACAGCAACTTTAGCATCATCAATGAACCTAACATTGGACAATGGCATCAATGGACAAAGCATTGCAACAAGCCAAAATGTGAACCTAAATATCAAATACACATCAATCGTCAGTCTAGTAAAAGTATTCAAATCTTATGTTGATATTGCAAGTACGCACCCTTTGTCTTATTAAATTACACAGTTATCATTTTCTTTATTCTAAGTGAAAGTGTGAGTCCTGTTAAAACACTGAGTATTAAGATCAAAGTTAACCAGCTCCATTCTGTGCTCCCTTTAGGGTTGGTGAGTGGGTATATCACCTGCTGTGCGTCATGAGCTGAAATGTCTTCTGTGTCGCCCAAGAACAGCAAGCCTAATTATAAAGGCCTTGTCAGTTACCTGATATAACTCTGATAATGTGAGCCTCAGGTTAATGTGTCAGACAATAATGTTTTCCTGATCCTTGGTAATCACAATCACCTTCTAATCTAATACTCATTCTTTGCTTCTCATTAGGATTTATTGTCTATTCCTGCTGTGTTGCTACTAAGGTAAAATTGTCATATAGTCTGGCATATACTGTGAAGATTAATTCTTGTCAACCTCAGCAATGTTTTAATCACATTAAAAAGGCAGTTTCAGCAGGAAATTTCAATATTTGGGATTATCATACTGACTGACAGCACTACTTATGCACTACCTTTTGATAACATTTGATAACACAATGTTATGTGAATGTATGATGATAGTGAAAAAAAGAAATGTGATGGGTGCAAATACTATGTTTATAATGAAGAACAACAAGGTCAGATCATGGTCTCAAGTATTTTAACACATTATAATTGCCAATGGCAAACATCTTTAAGATTCATATAAACCCCTTAGCTTTATACTGTTGTTACATACAGCAATACAAAATACCAGGAAAAACATAATATGGACCCTAAACCTAAATTCTAAGTATGCTTTTTAGTGAAAGGGTATAGGAAGAAAAGCCCTGTCCGGGAATCTAACCCAGAACCTTCTTGCTGCAATGCAAAAGTCTTCATTTCTTCAAACTCATTGCTGCCATATGTTGCACACTGTCTGGATAAAATTGTTTGTACAAATTGTCTACAAGGGATTTGTGCACAGAAACATGCAACTTGTTAATTCTTCATTTATAACCAAAACTGATTTTCCTACTAGATCATTTACAGCAACCTTAATGTGAGATTTTGTTGCCAATACATTGACGTTACCAGGAGTGTCTCTTTGTTAAGAACTTGTGGATCAGAGAGAGGCTACAGGTTGCAGGAGGTCCCGGAGGTGCTGATAATCCTAATAGGACGGCTTTATTAGGTTACACTGCACTAGTCTGTCTGGTTTGTGCCTCAGAGCTGCACTCCTCATCACTGCAGGATGAGATTTCCCAGTGAAAAATGCTCTTTAATTCATCATGCAATCAACCAACCGTATAATTTAAACACTTCTATGGGAATTAGTTTAATGTTTAGATAATTGGTATGCAATGCAGTATCATCATTTTTTTATCCTGGTGGAAATTGCTCAATTTTTCATTGTAAAGGTACAAATAATGTGACTTTAATTGGTTGAAAGATTGTATCTGAAGATTCTTAGTGCATGAGTCTTCTGCAAGTATAAAATAAAATGTGCCATTCCACATTTTACTACTCTCTGTGTCTCAGTTTTATTTAACATAAAAATAACATGCTGTTGGAGTATCGTGGAAAGGGCATGTATTTTTACACATACATATTTTCACTGAATAGCAAAAGTTTTAGGCAGGTGTGAAAAATGCTATTAAGTTGAGTATTTCGGGGGAAATTCTCTAACATTAATGATGCTATCTTTTCTAATTAACAGAACAACTGATTGGATTTTGATTCTGTGTCTGTGTAAAATCAATTTGTGATTCAATATAAAGTACAGTCACTTAAACATACTATAGTATAATGATTTTAATAACCATCAAGCAACTACATTTTTTTAATTCCTTATTTTAGTCTTAGTTTGATGTACCTTTATGACATCCTTTGTTTCAGCCTCACTGTTGAACTGATATATCAATGTTTTTGTGTTGCAGCTGTCCGTGCGCGTGTGTTGTGTAGAGTTGGGGGCAGGGGCATTACTTTCACAGCCCATCACCTTCACTTCCACACCTAATTTGTCATGAGTGTCACACATCAGGGCGAGGGCTGGGGAGGGCACCGCACAAAAATGGCTGCTTCCACATCAGCGACAAGAGGAAGGATGGACAGTGCTTGAGAAGTGCTTAAATATGTGTTACTATGGCAAGCTATTAAGACCATAATACTGATAAACCTTTAAACTCCTCTCTTACTTTTGCTATTGATTGCGCAGTGATGTTATGTTATGGTGGCAATGCTAAGTGAGTGGGTGCGGTAAGTGTCATGGCTGACTCTGACAGATGAGCTGTGCTGTTGGTACCAGGCATCTGTAAACATCTGCCCTGCTCTTGAGTGACAGGTCATTAGCAGTTTAATCATAATCTAGTCCAATAAGTGCTGCATGCAATTATTGGTTCATAAGCCCCTCCCCATGTTCGTTTGTAATTGTTGTTTTCTTAGGTTTTAGGCCTATTGCAAACCAGTGGATTGTGGATTTTTGCACATGATACTTTGAGTGTTCCTTTTTAAGGCAAAATATAGCTGTGAAACACAGTTGCCTGGTCCTTGTTTTGTAGTTGATTCAAACTGTAAATCCCTGAAAAAAGCTGTTGGACAGTCTTTATGTTGCAGATGACTTAATTTGCTGAGAAAAACCCTAGCTCTCTGGTCCTTTCCTGGATTCCTCAATTTCCTTTCCTCCTTTCCTTTGCATCCCTCACTCCTCTTTCTCTCTGGGCTGTGACCTTCATTGGCGTTCCACCTGCAGGAAGCCATGTTTGATTCTCTCCGCCGAGATGCCTGCTTGACAGCAGAATGGTGTCATAGGACCGACTGGAGGAATTTCTCTTTCTCTGTCATCATTAAGGGGCTTTCCCCTATGGTGAGGGGGATGAAAAGTACGATTTAATGTTCTCTGGAGAGTGGCAGCCAAAGAAAAGCTCAAAGCCCTGCATGCTGGTTTGTGAGTGGGTCACTCTAGCCCTTGCAGCGAATGGGATGTCCCTGAGGAATTTGCCATAGACCAGCCTGAAAGGATAGGGATTAAGACCCTTTTAAGGATGAAAATATAACAAAAGGAGCACTTTTATGATGTAGCAGCATAAAATGAGGGGGTCCATTGTGTAACACATTGCAAACGATCTTTGAAACAGGCGGCCTTGCACTGTGTGCCTGCTTGGCCCACTAGGCTTTAGAGGCTTGTACAAAATGACTTGTCTACATTAGGGACAGAGTGGCTTTCGTTCAGGAGGCAATGCAGGAGATTATTGGTTTGTTTCTGTTTTCAACCATCGCTCCTCCCTCTCCTTCGTGCGCTGAGCTGCAGCCCTTCTCTCTGTCAGCTCAATTCAAAGTGATGATGGTGTCCCAAGTGAAAGCCGGTTAATTTGGAGCAAGAGAGGAGCTAATTAGCATGCCCTCAGGCATGGCTAAGCTAGAATAGAAGGCATCCAGTATGGTATAGATGTGAAACACAAGGCTCAGTTCAGAGGCAATAGTGACCAGATGCTCCAACTCACTGAGGAGAAGCCGATGTGGGAAAACCATCATTTAACAATCATTGACTTATTTTAGTAAGAAACACATCATAAAAGTTTGACACCACAGTGAGAATATTATAAATGATATATTGTCAGTGTGGGTGCAACACACCTTAGGGATTTCTAAGAACATCTGAATACTAAGTGAGAATCAACAGCTGATCACTTAAAAATATGTGATGTTTATAAAGTTTGAAATAGTCCATTGTTTTAGTGCATATAAACAGCACATGTGCAAGTCCAGTGAACACTAGAGGGGGAGCTTACCCATGATGAGGCTGTGCTGGACTGTCAAAGGGAGCTGTTTTCAGGGCCCCTCCAGATCCACGCCTTTTAGCGCCCTTCCATTCCTCTGTGTTCCTCCTCCACGTCCCGCACAGGCAGAAAGACCTCTAAGGATCAAAGGTCAAGGGTCGCGGAGAGCGCCAAGCCTTTTTTATTGTCTTTTTTTCACAAATGAAAAGAGAAGTATTTGTGTATGTGTGAGCAGATTAAAAATGTTCCAACTGCCTCTAGCCACTTTTGGAAATCTCCCAACTCAGAGAAAGAGTCCTGTAATACGTACGTATAGTACATTGAGGTATCACAGTCATGTATGCGCTATATACCACCATAAATGTTTGTAGAGTAAATGTAAGACAAATGGGTTGTAGAGTGAAGTGTTTGAGGAGAGGGGGAGTGTGGATGGGCTGCTGAGTTGGTAAGTGGGGGAGAGAAGTTTAGAAGGCCGCACACTGTGATATGGAGCCCTTAAAGGCCTCTGGAGGCAGTGTAATATCAAGAGCAGGATTATTCCCCAAACCCTCTACCCCTCCCACCCCTCCTCCACTCTCTTCAGCTGACCCACATCACCCCGCCTTGCTCTCCACACAAAATTTAAATGTCTAAAGAGTAAATGAATGTATTACCATAAATTTTTTGACAAATTCATTGACTTGAATGCACGGGTGAGCCGAATGTTTCCTTCTATTTGCAGTGACATTTCATGCAAGTTTGTGTGCTAACTTAAACTTTGAGAAACAAAAGGCTGCTAAGTGCATGAAGGCAGCAGCTTAAATGTAACACAGACTGCTAACTTTTAAGGAGGATGTGGTGTCTTAAACTTGTTAGCAATCCATCTCTACTCCTACATATTCACTTTGTGTCAAAACCTTTTTTCGTCTTGTTTTGAAGATTCACAAACTAAAGTCAGGACTGGAGTGAAAAGGGAACTGTTCGGGGGGATGGAATTTAGCGCTGCACAGGCTGTTCTCTCTGACCTCGGCGTTCCCACATCAAAGGGCCTCCCCAGCCCACTTCCCTTGACACAAGCTGAAAAGAAGTCTTTAGTGTGGAGGCCAGTGCTGTGTTGAAACCTTCAGGCTGACTTGTATGCTGCCAATAAGTAGTGTTACAGGGATATGCAAGGGTTTTGGATGTGAACCGAAGCCTTTTGTTGCAAAATATAAGAAAAAGGAGGGCAACAAGGGTAATCATATTTTGAGTTTTCGTATCTGGAAAATAATACTGTAAAATTTTCCTTCATTGTTATAAAATTGAATTTGTATAGAATAAAAAGTGGTGAATTTCCTGTTTAGTGTTTAAGCAGCACACTGAGTAAGTCAAATTTACAGAGCTTTAACCTGTTAACTAAAGAGTCCCAGTACATGCTTACATTCTTATCCCCACATTTAGAATAGATCTCAAAACAAACAAGGTGGGCAACAATTTCTATAAACTAACTAGCTTTATGTAAAGGCTTATAAAACACCAAGACTGGATTCATAATGAACAAATAGTGTATTAAAATGATTCAGGCTTATAACTCTTTTAATTCTAACTCCTAACATCATAATTAAGTCCTTAGTTTATTAATGATTCAGGTTTACTATTTGCTCATTATGAATTCACTCTTTCTTCATGCTTTGGTGTAGTTATCATAAATATATTATATATAATATGTGGTTTTGCATATACTATGTACCCTAGTTGAAGTTGAATGTAATAAAAATATTTCAAGAGCACTTTTATACTGTTACAAAATCTCCTATACTTGCTGTGATATTATTGATAATTGTACAACTACTAGTATGCCTACTTGTTAGTAGCTACTGCTACTAACAACAAGTACTGTTGTTACTTTGACTTCTAGAATGTAAATATGGAACAAAATTAAAATAGTTCCTAAATATATTTAGTTAATTGTACTTCACTATTTTGTCTTTACCATTCAATTGAAAGCACATTTATTAAATATATGGGAAGAGCTGTCACACATGTGACATAAGACAAATAATTTAAATAAACACAAGAGTCCATTAATGCACTAATTTGCCTGAATGATGAATGTAGAATTTAAAATAATCAGCCATACAGATTTACTAGGGCTGGGAATCGCAGGGTCCCTCACAATTCAGTACGATACATGATATGGCTCACAATACGATATTATCACTCTATGATATTATCACAATACAATATTATCACAAAATGGCGGATATATGTGAACAGTGATATACTGCACATGATACTCTGTGATATAATGCTGTTTTATATCAACCAAACACATTTTAGCAACAATATTTTTTGTTAAACCACCTTTTGGGCAAAGTTAAAATGAAATCCATCTATTTTACTCAACAAAACCATGAACATGACAAGTATATTGCATAAACAAGTTTCCTTCCTCTAAATGGCAACAAAATTGTAGTACGTCACTTAGTAATATGATTCAAATGTCCCTATAGATAACCAGATGAAAGAATAGGGCAGACCAAAGGATAGATAAACAGACAGACAAAAAGACACAAGAAATGACATTAAAGGCTCCACAAATACATTCAGTTGTCCTAATTGGACTGTAGACTATGTACTGGGACACTCTATCATAAACGCAGACTTAGATACACTATATTGCCAAAAGTATTCACTCACCCATCCAAATAATGGAAATCAGGTTTTCCAATCACTTCCATGGTCACAGGTGTATAAAATCAAGCACCTAGGCATGCAGACTGTTTCTACAAACATTTGTGAAAGAATGGGTTGGGGTCAGCGTATGCTGAAGCTCATAGTGTGCAGAGGTCACTAACTTTCTGCAGAGTAAATCGCTACAGACCTCCAAACTTCATGTGGCCTTCAGATTAGCTCAAGAACAGTGCGTAGAGAGCTTCATGGAATGGGTTTTCGTGGCTGAGCAGCTGCATCCAAGCCATACATCACCAAGTGCAATGGAAAGCGTCAGATGCAGTGGTGTAAAGCACGCTACCACTGGACTCTAGAGCAGTGGAGATGCTTTCTCTGGAGTGATGAATCGAGCTTCTCCATCTGGCAATGTAATGGACGAGTCTGGGTTTGGCAGTTGCCAGGAGAACGGTACTTGTCTGACTGCATTGTGCCAAGTGTAAAGTTTGGTGGAGGAGGGATTATGGTGTGGAGTTGTTTTTCAGGAGCTGGGCTTGGCCCCTTAGTTCCAGTGAAAGGAACTCTGAATGCTTCAGCACACTAAGGGATTTTGGACAATTCCATGTTCCCAACTTTGTGGGAACATTTTGGAGATGGCCCCTTCCTCTTCTAATATGTCTGTGCACCAGTGCACAAAGCAAGGTCCATAAAGGCATAGATGAGAGAGTTTGGTGTGGATGAACTTGACTGACCTGCACAGAGTCCTGACCTCAACCTGATAGAACACCTTTGGGATGAATTAGAGCCGAGACTGAGAGTGTGTGACTTCACAAATGCTCTTCTGGAAGAGTGGTCAAAAATTCCCATAAACACACGCCTAAACCTTGTGGACAGCCTTCCCAGAAGAGTTGAAGCTGTTATAGCTACAAAGTGTGGCCCAACGTCATATTAAACCCTATGAATTAAGAATGGGATGTCATTTAAATTCATATGCGAGTCAAGACTGGTCAGGGAACCAGTGTACCAGCCTCAAGCTCTACTCACACCATTCCTCAATCTATAGGCAACCACGGCATCACCAAATGTGCCCCAGCAGCACCAGCTGCAGTACACTCCTGCTTCACCTTTACAGCCTTGTACCAGCCTCCGCAATCTCCTCCTGCACAGCCAGTGTACCCTCAACAGATCACCCAGCTAAGTCAGCCTCCACAGCATGCTCCAAAACCTGAGCCACCCTCTTCACTGCAGCCCAAGTACCAGTTGGTGACTTCTACACCTAATCCATCTTCACAGGGACATAATATCCACCAGCACCAGTCTGCAGCTGTCCATCTGGCTTTCATTCTCTTGACCCTCCAATTCCTGTACCTGAACAGGCAAAGCTGATTTGTGATGGCAGGAGTCACTTCACCTCTGACTCATCAGTACCAGAGGATCTTATGCAACTTGTCAAACATCTGGACCAAGAGGTTATGAACATTGATGAGACAACCGTTGAGGGAGTGCAAGTTGGTGACACTCCTTTGCACCAGTCCAGCAGTACAACACAACTCAAAACTACTCCTGAGGTAGTCATGCCCTCTGTCTGCAGCACAGAGCAGGCAGTCCCAACTCAGCAGGTCAACAGTCTGCTATTGCTCTGCAGCCCACACAAAGAATGGCCTTCTGTAGATACCAAAGAGACTTCTCAGGTCAAACAGAACGCAGCCCGTAACCCCATTGAAATACGACCACCAGCTTCGTGGCTAGACATCTCACTGCTCAACTCTCAAGAGAAACTGGTCAAAGTTATCCACCTGTCGTTTCATGGGGCGGCTGCCATCCCATCCTCAACTGCACGTGTCACAGAGAGGTAGTCTGCACCAGGACCTGTGAAGGTTGGACAGCGCAGAAAGAAGAAATGGGGTTTAATCCTCAAGGGCCAATGTGTACACCCCAATCCTGCAGCACCAAACACCCTCTTCATGGGACGGCAGGACTTTTCCTCACTTCAAGACCACAACACGGTCATCATGATCATTGAACCCTAGCTTCCAAGAGCCCAGTGGCCCATCGGGAAGGTCCGTAAAGGTGATCCAGAGAGACGTCAGCTATGGCCGGTCAGCTGAGATCCAGATTGACAAAGGGACTTACCTGTGACTTGCCATTCCTGATGACTACTCCACTACATGGACAATAGTTGCATTTTAGGGAATCTAGCAAGTTTTACATAATAGCTGTGCTATTGTGGGGGCGGCTGTTGTAAATTCCTCAGTAAAACTGTCAGTAACTGTTTATTTAGATCAGGCATTCTTAGGCAGCTCTTGGTTTACTTACCTATCTAAGTCTGCGTCTATGATAGAGGTGGGTTTGGAAATATTACGTAATTGTTTTAACTGTTATGTAATGCTCTGATGCTAATTAACTTGATGAATTTACATATTTTGGGAGATTGTTGTTGATGTTAACAGTTATTCATAGACTGATTATATGAGTGTCATTTTCACTTAGTAATATGATTCAAATGTTCCTATAGATAATCAGATGAAAGGATAGGACAGACGAAAGGATAGATAAACAGAAAGATAAAAAGATACAAGGACATTAAAAGCTCCACAAATAAATTCAGTTGTCCAGATTTACTCTCTGACTGGAGTATTGTTTGGATGAAGTCTACAGTCCTAAAATATCTCCAGTTGTCACAAAAAAAAAAAAAAAATTGCTAAAAGATACCAAAAAATACTCTTGGCGATATATCAATAGCAGCCCACGATAATGATCACCAAATTTAGTATCGCGATACAGCAATATTTTGATATTTTTGCACACCCTTAACATTCACGGACATACTGCTACTACCACTATTACTGCTGGGTAAAAAACACCTATGTGCTGACAGGCAGAAAAAGTGCCGCCACCGCATGCCCCATCCCGCTTGGCAAACGGCTACATACATCACGCCTTACCTCGGCTGTCCTCCTGGCCCGCCCGCCTCTCCCCAGCCAAATCGAGCATGTTATTCTGGCTCACATGTGATTTCCCCCAGCCACCCCAGTGACTGAGCATTCTCCTCCACAACACGCAGAAAGAGCCCCCACAAACACAGGCACGCACCCACACAGAGGACCAGACAGAGGAGCTGACAAAGACAGTCCAAGACGCACACACATTCTCAGAGCTGACCTCTGCTGCTGCCACCACAAGGCTGCCACTGATCTTCAAATACACCAGAGCATCAATCAGTCCAGGGCCTGCCTTTTACTGTCATTTTTCTTCTTCTTCCCCCGGTTTCTGTCCTCAACCTTTCGTGTGCTTCTTGAGTATTCTTACAGGCATCTGCTCTTTCCGACTCAGCCCGCGGAGCATAGGTCATATTCAGTTTATCGCGTAGCCCCGCTTGCGTATCGCTGCAGTAAAATATCCACAGAGATACAGACAAGATAATGTATGTAAATCCTAATTTTTTGTATCTCAAACTCTTATTTATGCCATTTTTAATGTAAATCTATTGGAATTTTTAGTTGCTCGGATTCTAAAACTGCCTCATCTTCACTCTCTGCATGTTAAAATGGAGGAAATTATACACTCAATTCTTATATATTTTATGATATATACTCTTCAGTTTTAACCATTTCATAATATGGTGGAATACAGACAATGTAGACAATTTAGAACTGCACTGCAAAAAGGAAAATTGTTCCTATCTTTCAGTGTAAAAAATGTAATATAGTGTAGAGTCCTGCACACAAATTTTTTTTTTTTTTTCATTGACCCACAACATCCTTATCTTCATAGTAAATTACTTTATTGTCAACACTTTTTTAAGTTGATTTCACAATCGGTTAGACTATTTTGCATTCTCTATAGCTATATAACCCAGGTTTCCACTGTACTTGCAGTGCCTTTTCTGTTAAATGTACATAGAATCCTTACACTAATTTGCGGCCCTGATTTTTTTCATAACAAGTCAATAATGCTCACATTCAGAGCCCAATTAAGTGTGACTGTTTATTTTTAGCTTTATGGCAAATGAATTAAACTTCTCAGTGCACGACTATTAGACATTCTCTGGCAGCAGCAGCCTGCCAGCCTTCCAGCCAGCTCTTTGCTTTGGGAGACGTTAGGCGCGTCGAAACACTCACCCCGCAGAGCACATAATCGTGTTTACTTGATCGAGGTCCCAAAATAAGTGTTATCTTAATTAATAAACAAATTACAAAATAATATAAAAAATAAATTGTGGGCATAGTAGTTCATCAATTATCAGGATTAGCCAGAGCAAGAAGCATGTAATCTACACAGAGACATTTATAGGGCAACGATTATGCCACCCTTCTCATAAGCCGTTATTGTGATGAAATTTGCAGCAATAAAAAGCACCTTTCCCGTTTTCCACTGACAAATCCTTAGCTCCTGTACAGAGAATCAAAAGGTGAAGTATTTAGTGGGTCCGCCGCTAATGGGGTAAAGCCGTGTGACGAATGAATTGGCCTATACAGATTTACTGCTGTGCTAAAGAGGGGAGAAAGTCAAGAGTGGCAAAGTAACTCAAGACGAGCCACAAAATGAATCATTTTTATTAAAATTTATAGCTGGTGTATCATTATGTGGAAAATCGTCTTATAAGTGCGCTAGTGTATTGCAATCCGGATATCTGGTTAGAATTACATTAATTTATTCATTTCTTCAATCTATTATATTAGGAACATAAAGTTAAATTTTTTGGCATTTTTGCTAATTGAACCTTAAAGTTCGGTATAGTTTTTAGTTCAGGTACTAGTACAAGTTTTTAATGTCATTTTCACTTCTACTAAAACTGTTATTACTACACTCTATTACAGATATTGTTAACAAAGAAGATAGATTTTCATTATATTTAAGATAAGATAAGATAAGATAAGATAATCCTTTATTTGTCCCACAATGGGGAAATTGCAGTGTCACAACGCAAGTTACAGAAACAGTAGGAAAATAAGAGCATGCATCAAAATCAAGATAAATAATAATAATAAGTATTTACAATCAACTAAAAAACACAACACTGTAAGCTAAGCTAAAAGGCACAGGAACATATTTGTTATATTGAGTAATTAATAAACATGTTTCTAAACTGTAATATTATAAACAACACTGTTTATGCTCATATTATTACTCATATTATCAATTCTTATATCTACTACCACTACTGCTATACTGTCACCACCACTACTACTACTACTACTACTACTACTACTACTACTACTAAACCTAAAAACCTGCTGGAACTTCGTGAACTTGTGAGACAGGCCTCTACTTTGACAATGTTCTGCGCTCTTTTAATGCTAATCTTAAGATGATTATTTATGTTTTGATTTGCTTGTATTTTGATTTTAATGTCTTTCTTATTCTGCAGAGCACTTTGAATTACTTTGCGTACGAATTGTGCTATACAACTAAACTTGCCTTGCCTTTCCTACTATTACCACGACTACTACTACTACTGCTTCTGCTGCTGCTGCTACTACCCACAGTACACAAACTAAACCTGAATCCCAAAAGTATGTCACAGAAAAAGCTGTAAACACAGACTTGATATGTAAATACTTGTCTAGATACCTCTACCAAATCTGTGCACAATTTGTTCTTTTTGAAATGCTTTTTTGCTTTAATTCAAATTCATGGTGTCGGTTTATCTTTATGTGCAGCTTTAAATCGGATGGGAATTTGTAATGTGCGTATCCCTTTTACAACCATTTCAGATGCTCTTACCTTATTTGTCTTCTCCTTAGCCCAACACAAGCCGTTAATTATTACGTACACCGGAATGACTGTCGACTGATGCAGTTATTGTCTCCTCTGGCACACTGAGTCCCGCTTTATGTCTTTCCCAACACTTTATTTCAAGTAATCTGCTGATAGAAGCTATGGATTATGAACTGAAGCTTCCGATAAGTCAGTTTCTGGCTCTCTTACCTGCGAATTTGTAACTCTTGAGGAGGCGAGGAGGGAGGGGAAAGGGATACACGGATAGGACGCGCATGCAACGGAAATCTCCATGTCGTCCCTTTGATATGTATATTTTCAACCACTTTCTAAATCGGATATTTTTCCCCCTCCCTATCATCAAATGACACTTTCTTTTACCCATGCCTTTTTATTGAGGATCAGTTTGTGTTCCTGCATTTCCTGTCAACACAAGTATAGACATCTAATATAGCTTTGATATAGTGTTTGTTGGAATTTTCATCTCCACTTTTATGATCCTTTCATGTCTTTTAACACATATACAAGTGTACTTAAGAGTTTGCCTCTTGTTTAGAACGTATAGATTAGCCCTGTATCATCATGACGAGGGCCTATCCAGATCAGCTCACTTCACTTACTAATACTACTGTAAAAGTGCGTATGACAGACTTTTATGATTCTCTCATTTTAGCTTTATTTGGTGGAACTATAACTATTGTAAATATGAATTATATTTTTATACCAATCAAGAAGCAATTTGTGAAGAAAAGTTGAAAATTATGTTGAAAATTACAGGAAGTAGAGCGTTCTAAACATATTGATGACATCACGGACAATTTACACGTAATAAACACATTTTTTTCTGATACTTCAAACATGATTTAAACAAAATAAAGATGTTTTCTTATATTTTTATTTGTCAGATAATAATTTCTTTATATATTAAAGGAGTTTTGTTAGAATTCCTTAGTCTGACGCCACAATTTCCAACTAGAAAGTAACATTTTAAACCTAAAGAATTTAAAAAACGAGTGTGAATGTTTTTGCAAAAATCTAATAAAATATAATGATTGTAACAGTGTTTTAGTCAAATGAGTGGTCTAACCTGTCATTGGCACTTTAATCTTTCAAACTACAATTTTTCTTGTTACTGTCCGGACGTCATAGTTCTTGAATATATCCACTTCATATCGCGGTGCTATGCACGGGGCTCTCAATTACCTAGCATTAATATTTCCATGCATGCTGTGGTTGATTAAGTGTGATGTCTGCCCACTATCCATCACCCGCACCTGGGCAGCGTTGCATGGCGGAGAGTGATGGACAAACCTTTTGAGGGACTTGTTGTAAATGTCAGTAAAACATCTCCACGGGTGTCCAGGCTTCTGTCTCTCCCATTGTGTTCTTTATGGGAAGATTTATGTTTTATCTTTTCTGTGTACGATCATTTACACAAGCTGCTGGTCTTACAGTGTCACAGTCTACTGGTTTTTATGATATTTAGGTTGTCATTTTAAGTTATGCATTTTAATGTGAAGTATTTATTAGTGTATGTTGTTAACTTGCTCCTAAATAATCTGGCAAAGTTTACCCCAGCTATTTTGGGCAATATGGGGTACATCCTGGATTGTGCACAGTTCCAGACAAACAAGTAAAATAAGAGTAAATAAGAGACTTTTGTGAGAAATTTTCCTGTTAATTCATTTTAGTTGGATCCTTAACCAAGACATAAACATGTTTGAACACATTTCTGATAGATTTCCAAAATAGCGTCCAAATATTGTTACAGATTTACAGCTGTACTAAAGAAGGGAAAGGGAGAGTCAGGAGTGGCAAAGTAACTCAAGGAGAGTCATTAAAATGTATATACTTGGTATGTCATTTTGTCTTAAAACCTTATGCTACATATTCTGTATTATATTATGAAACATAATTTATATGAATTGTAAATATGTGTAAATAAGGTGAAAAAAATAGATCATAATGATATTTAATTTATATAAATTAAAGAAAGTTAAACCAAATTGCTATGATTTGTTTTCATTCTGACTCTTGATATAAGCTATACCCTGACTCTATCATGCCAAACAGTATATACAGTCTCTTCTTATTTAAGTATCTCATATATTCCACATATATTTTCTTCAAATTAATATTCAGAGGTTAAGATATCTCTTCACAAGGTGTAATGAGCTAGTCTCCACGATTGTTACCATAGGTGTTCTGCATTAGGGACTGCACCTCAGATAATTTATGAATCCCATAGCCCTCGTCAGCGGGGATTAATTTTGAATTATTTATGCCTTTATGCACGTGGAGCCGAAACATTTTAGTAGGTGTCAGACGCTCGCACACAGACAAGGCTAATGTGCGGACTAGCAGGGGAACTGATGGCACGCCTCTTGTTATTTAAAGTCTGCCTTTTTATATTATTCGCGCTCTTTTCCCCTGAGGGACTAGCGGGGCAAAAGATGAAAACAATATGTCTCTTTAAATAGAAATATACAATTCAGACAATGGTCGGGGTGATTCAGAACAGAGCACTGTAAAAAAAAAATAAAAAAGAGAGAGAGAAGAAAAAGTTTACTGTGTGTTCAGTCTTTGCAGCTCAACTTTTTCTGGCACACGTTGTGACTTATATAGGAGACTATGAGTTATAGCTGACAACGTTGGGGGATACGACCTAAGTTTATTTAGCAAAGTGAAAGTAGAGTGCTTTATTTCTAGAACCTGTGTCAAGAGTCAAATATTTAATCATACTTTTGTTTTGACACAAATGAAATTGATGGACATTTGGAAGCCCTCATATGAGAAGGTGCTCCAGGTTAATAGTAGCTTATATTCTGCACAATTTGTACAGTTAGTCATTCCTAATATCATTAGGCAAATTAGGTGCGAGGTGATTTATTTGTTTATTTGTTTAATAAATCATTTAAAGCCATTCTTGAATCTTAAGCATGCGAGGTGGAAGACGGATAGCGGGCTCATGTTGCCCTTATAAACAGTAAGCCATATAAATCAGGTAATAAACGTACAACATGTTTTTGCATAGTGCTAATTACTAGTGTTTTTAATTTGTCCAGTTCAGGCAGGGTTCTGCTGCAGTGTGTCACATCTCATTGCTCTCCGGTGAGTAATGAATGATGTGATTCTGCCTAATTTGTGTTATGGATATTTCCCCAGCTTTGTTCTCCTAGCTTGCTGTAATTAATTTACCTCCACCGGACGAGGGCTACTTAAAAATGCACGTTTATGTAAATTATTTTTGTATTAATTTTCAAGTAGAAGGCACGGCACTCTTAATGCACTGCTCAGTATATATTCATTATCATACTGTATCCAAAGACACAGTGTACAATATAAGTGCTACAGCCCTTATAACTCAGGGCAAAGCTTTGTAATTGCGTTGACAGTAGTATTGTGCTTGCTGTTAGGATCACTGCTACCATTGTAAGAGAAAGGTCCCTCATTTTCACTGGCTCAACAATGTCCAATAAATCCTGAGGTGGGGAACGTTGATGCTGGCCACTGACTGTGACACAAAAGAGGGGAATTTGGGAAGAGGCTGCAGTGGATAATGAACAGTATTTTAACTCGGCAGTTTAACCTCCGAGCCTGTCAGAGCTGACCTTTCGCCAACCCCAGCAAGAGTCTTGATTTCACTTTTTTTCATTCTCTCTCCTCCCCTTTTCTTGCATTTGCCTTAGTTTTTATCCTGACAGAGGATATGCTAAGGGAGTGTGCGCCTCTGTCTATATGGGGGAGAGTAAGAGAATAGGGCTGGGCTGTGTAAGAAGTGTCAAGTCCGAGACATTTACATGAAAAGCAGTTAGTAGTTGAAAGGCGAGCTGTTTCACAATCTGTCTGTACATTTTTGTTTTTTTTCTCTCCCTCTTTCACTCTCTCCATCTCTTTTATTGCAGCGGGCGATGTTGAATGAATTGATGTGAGAGAAGCGGCGACCCCCACTCGTCTACACAAGACTGGGAGGTGTTATTGACTCTCATTGAGGCCTATATGACCCTCATATCGTATGACCTTTATACAACCTTTAGCTTCACCTGAGACTGACCTTGGAGGAATGTACCACTCTGCGTTTATACGACTGATGTTATTAGTGCCCTGTTTTCAGAGCCTTTCAATCCCACTTGTCCTTTAGACTGCTTTTCACACGTCTTCTAGACATTATTTCTCTCCGTTTTTTTGTGTCCCATAGTCAAAGGTAAGTCAGGCTACAAACCTGTGTTGTGTTTGGTTTTTTAATTTACAAGAGACAGCATACTCTGGATACCCTGGTCTCAAAACATATTTTTCTTATCCATGGAAACTCATACTACTTCTAGCACTACTACAAAATATTGACACAGATATACTCGTGTGAGTAAACTCATTTGTGCCAAAGTTGTAATTACCAGAACTCACATAGATTAAAAAAACAAAACAAACAAACAAAAAAAACATGTATTTATTACTGATTACATAACAGTTTCATTAAAGAAAACATCTTAACATTTTCTGTATAATTTGTTTCATTTGTGGTGAAGTGTGTAGTGTTGTTAGCACTAAACTTTCTCAGTGTAAGTTACATTATAATGGGCATCTGGCCTAATATACTACAGTAATTTTGAAATACATCATAAAAATTGCATCAGTGATTTTTTTGGTCTATAAATGTTGCAAAGTTTGCATGTATTTAAATGAAATAACACTTTTTAAATAGGGAGAGCGTATTTTCCATAGTGGACCCATTCCACAGCCTTTCTATCTGGCCCATTCTTTGATTCTCTGCATATGTCTTCTAACCTCTCTTTTTTTTCTCTTGTTTTTCTATGTCCCGCAGCAGAGGGTAGTGAGTGTAAATCAGGCCTGGACCCTTTTCTTTATAGTGCAACCCTGATTAGTGCCCATGATGTTTCCAAAGAGGTAAAGGGGACGACTTGGAGGCCACTGCAGCTGCTCCCTCCTATTCAGAGCCTGCAGATTTATGTCCTCCCTGGCTCTTTTTCCCCTCTTTGTGCTGCACTCTTGCACTCTTTCTACCACATTTTCAACATTATCAATATCGATCGGGCCGTGCACTTTAGAACCCCTCTTTAACAATTGCCTTCCGCGGTTGATATAGGCATTAATGGTGAGTGCTTGCAGATAAAAAACGGCGGAAGGAAGGGCCGATAGTGATTTAAAACCATTTGAAAGATTTATGTAATTTCGTGTGAATGGCCCGGCTCACGTCACACAGAAGGGGATTCACTAAAGGTTCATCAGTGTAATAGTCAGATACCCACACGTTTCCCAGTCACGTATTATCTTTTGGCTGAATGCGGAAGTGTTATGGATATTTCATAGGGAGTTGAGATGAGGTCATAGTTGAGATGCCGCAGACCCTCCATGATGTCTTGACCCTCCCTGTCTGATTAATAGCCATTGAAGTCCAGCAAAGGTCGTCGAGCTCAGATCTATTCAGCTCAATCACTTAATGAACTTGACAGTGGTCTGGACAGGTTAGCAGACATAGCATTTGCTGCCTTTGACTTTTAGACTGAATTAGTTCTCCGTAGAATGTGACTACAGTATTATTATACGTGGTTAGCAAGGATTTGTAGTTAACAAGATAAGGATTTAAAAGGGGGCACTGTGATTTTCTGTAACTGTAAGGATAATGTGATCATGAGAAGATACTTTTTTACAAATAGTGTATTTCTAGGGTAGTACTGAAAGCAACGTTAACTTGACTCTGGTGATCTACAGAGGTCTGTCACATCAAATACTCATGAGTTGTCATGCAATATATGTTAGATTGAGCAATACTTTTTGAGGGTCAGTATTTATCATAGGTACTTTTTCGTCATACTTTTGGGAAAATGTTGGTTATTTTTCTGTACTACGATGAGATTTGAGCTGTACAGTGTTGAATAATGAACTTCTGTGACTCATTATAGACACAAATTAACTGCTTAAGTCTTGCACTCTGTTATTTATTTACTGCAGGTTGTGTTTTTTTAATATTGTAAATTGAGAATACGTTTTTGGGATAATAATTCTGCTTAGATTCAAAAGAAAGATGCAAATGAATAGTATTTGAATATAAAATGTGCTTGGCAGTACATTTTACATCATTAAGTGTGTCTTGAGTATAAATGTGTAAAATATATAATTAAAACAAGAAAATATAATAATTGTAATAGTAAACAAATGTACTAAAAAAGCACTGATATGGGTGGCAACGCTTAGGGGGTACTATAGGCAGAAAAGGTTGGGAACCACAGTGCTGCTGAAATTGAGGAAAACAGAACAAGATTTTTCCCATAGAAAGTCATATTGTTTTTGTTTTATAATTTCTCATACGTATACAGCGAACAAACAGCAGGCTCATCTGATTACATTGAAATAGATTTAAATTTTCTGATGTTTCGAGATTCAGTTGTTCAAGCTTACCCCCTGCTTGGCATAAATAATTCTGCCTGAATGAGTCATTTGAAGACACTGCATGCTAAGTATACAAATCCCCCTTTCTTCCCCCGCTTCAGGGTTCATGAGGAAAAACGCACGGCCGTGAAACAAAGGCAACATCAAGCTCATAAAATTAACATAGCAAATGACCTGAAGAGGAGGCCCGATAAATATTCTGATCTTATCACCTCTAAGTACTGAGAGACGAGTCGAGAGCAGCCAATGAAAACAGCCTCGTTAATCTTCCATACCCTCGGATAAACTTTTTACAGGAAGCCATCTCTCCAGTAACTCTGCAGGGGTCGGGACAAGGGCGCCTTCTTCGAGCTTGATAGATATTTTTTGGGAGATCTCCGACTTTTGTTCAGACAGTTACACACTGACCTTGGACTCAAACTCAATTTAGTTTTCCTTTGCCTTTTCCCCGTGCCTCCCTCGTCTGATGTAGAACGAACTGTCTTCGAAACACTGGTTTAAAAAAGTGTCTTGTTTTGATGCTGTATTCAATCAGATCTACAAAGCCCAAACGTGGGGCTGTGACGGTCTTGTGTGCGCTGTCTTGCACACACTTCCCCAGTCTCGTCTTTACCACCTCCTAAAGCTGTTTATGCAGTAAAGGAGACGCAGCTTTGCACTAGTTTAAATGTTGTCTCATGCGTGTGTTGTCAGCTGAAAACAGTCGTTTGGAGATGAAGAGCAAATCAATCAGCCTTACTCACATCTGCCATGTGTGTCGTCTGTCTTTTGCCCTGTCATTCTCGTGTGCCGCAGGTAGATAAAAAGCATAATCCTCAGCATTTGATTCAGGTGCATGTTTTGTCAAGCTGGCATGCGAATAAAACGTGTGGCGGGCTCTCAGCATTTTCCAGTTTTTCAGATACACATGGCTCTCAAAAAGTCTGGGCCCAATTTATAAATCTAAAAATATTCCATGTACTGGTAATAATACGTAAGGAAAAAGTACTATATTTTGTGCAAGACAAGTGTCATTTTAATTAGGTACATTTTAATTTGGGTTGTTTTCATTTTAAGTCTCACTAGCAAAAGAGACATCACTCTTTTTTATCATTATTATTATTAACAGCTACATTTTTGCAGCTTTTAAATTCAAAGATCCATTGTGCATTTTTTTCTGGTGGAGGATCTACCACCTGCTTGCCCCCATATTTTATCTTTTGCCTGTAATGTGTAATGTCTAAATATCTTGAAAGACATGCATCCTGACTACGAGCTGGGTTGCCTTTTGACAGAACTGACCTGTAACTTGAAATGGCAGTGTCACCTTCTTGATTCCATGGAGGTAGATAATTTCATTGCTATACTACCATATTACATACATGCCATATTAACATTCCAGGTAAAGCAATAACATCTCAACAGAGACGCGAGTTTGACAGACCCTCCACCAGAAAAGTTACATAGAGCACCTTTAAATAATTCAATATCAAATGCAATTATGTCTTTTGCCCCCTCTGCGATGCTTCTCCCCTTCCTTCAGTCCTCCCCTCTTGGTCATTGCATCCCTTGTTCCACTGGAGACCCACGCTTTGGTCTAGCTAAAATTGTCGCCCTCCGAGAATACTTTTCCCTTCTCACAGTTCTCCTGCAGCAAGGACAGAATCAACAGTGGGATAAAAAGTTGGTGCCACTGCCACCAAATAGGGACATCTCATGGCCTAGTTTCTTTTCCACTAGTGCATACTTCTGTGATTTTCTGCGCACAATATTTGAGGTTGTCTTTGTTAAGTCGCCAGTCATGCGCTTTGCTTTAGATGAATGGTTTCGAGGGCAGAGTGTCACTGTGGGATGGACAGGTCATTTCAGTCAAAACACACCAATCGCATGTGGCTAACTCATATGGTTCAAGGACTCTGTAACTTACACGTGCTATGAGACGCTAGGGTATAAATCACAATTAATAAAGACAGTGACTACTACTCTGACCGTGCAGCCTTTGCGAATATATGCTCCTCTTGCCATCTCTCTACCCTTGTGCTGCTGAATGACACTCCCAGAATAGAGATTTGTGCAAGTCTCCCACTAGCCAAACAAGACAGGACAGGAACACAGCGCTGGTGTATTTTCGGGGCAGTGCCAGGAGGCTCAGTGTCAGCGCACCGAAGAGGAAGAGGCAGGTCGCTGTAGCACTGAGCTGGTGACCTGGCTAATTAGGAGACTGTGTGTGTGTGTGTGTGTCTGTGTGTGTGTCTGTGTGTGCGTGTGTGTGTGTGTGTGTGTGTGTGAGAGAAAGAAAGAGGGAGAGACAGAATAGCAACCTCAGCTACCTGTCTGCTCCGAGGCTGCTCCCTGTAGTGTGACAAGAACACGTATTTATCGCTGCTATTAATGAGCGATTAGGTTTCCCCATGTGTTTTTAGCATTAGATGGGGGGATAATAGAATGAGCATAGCTGACTGTTGAAGTTAAGAAAATAAATTAACACTGTAAAGAGTTAACAGAAAGCAGCCAATCATAACAGGTTTTCTTTTTTTTTGTCTTTTTTTTTTGACGCGCAGTCCGTCTTTCCTGTCTGCGTCTAGGAGATATGATTTGGGCTGACAGTGGCTCCAGACTTCCTTACACACCTCTGTTGAGTAGGCCGGCCTTGTCTTGGTGTGACCTTTCGTGACCTCTCATCCTCCAAGCACAACGAAGACAAAGGCTCATTAGGAAGGAAAGTATCCACTGAGATGTGTCATGTGCTGTGTCATCATGTGCACCCTGCTCAAGTGTGCACTTTGGGTTGACTTCTGACCGCTTAATCGCATCACTTCAGGAGGCCATTGTTTTTCATCAAAAAGAGACCAAGTAAAGGAAAGTAAAGATATATTTTCTGTGTTCATGGAGACAAGTAAGACAGATGTTGTCTTTTGGAGAATGCGTTAAACTTGAGGTCAGGTGAAGTTGACTCTTGTCTGTGGTGTGAAGAGGAGAACAAATGAATTGACAGACAGCTACTCATTCTGACATCTATCCTTGTTTCCAAAGACATTGTTTACCTATACAAACAGGGCTCTGACCAGTGAGACGAACCAATAGAACTACAGTCTGTTTTTCAGACATAGAGGCTATTGAAATTTAACCCTGTCAAAAGAAGGGCTTGGAATCACAGGGACGATTCAATACAGTACATGATACATGGCTCTTGATAGAATATTAAGTTTATTGCACATAATACTCTGATATATTGCTGTTTCAAGAACCAAATACATTTTAAGAACAATATTTCTTAGTTAAACCACTACATGCAAAGTTATTATGACGTTAGTGTTGTAGTACTCGAGACCGGTCTTTGACTTGGTCTTGTCTCTGACTCGAGGTCTGATACTCGGCGAGTGTGGTCATATTTTGGCTACTGTTATGGGCGCTGCTGACTTGTACTAGTGTGCAGGAGCTCACGGGGCTCCTCACTGCAGCCTGTGTGCTCGTTTGGAGCTCGTGGACACTGCGCAGCACGTCACCACACGCGCCCCAAGCACAGCTGGTCTGTATAGCGTGTACCCTTGCATACCAGCTTGTATCACAGGGCAGGTTAAACTTTTTAAAACATCCTACCTGTCCATTCACCTCACGTCAGCACGCCTCTCCTTGTCCTTTCGCGCTCTTGCTCCTCCCTGCATATAGCGCACATAGGCTCCCTCCTCAATGCGAAGCAAAAACTAATCTAAATTTATGCTACAGTGTTGGCACAGAGCAGGCCTACTGCGACATGTGGTTGAAGTTTGACTAATAAAAGTGCACAAATGCATCTGTATTTGTCACAACGTACATTTGGTAAATGTGCAGAGGCTGGTATATACCATTGCAAAAGCAGTAAGATAACTCCAGTTAGGAACTTGAAAAAAAGGTTTAATAATCCTACCCACTTTCTTGACAGTTTTCTGTAAAGTGCGAGTGGAAGTTATCTTAAAGAAGGGGTTCTCAAACTGTGGGTGTGGGGCCAAAAAAGGGGCACAGAGTGTTTCAGTGCAATACAGTTTGCTTTGCTTATTTTAAGCTTAAATGAACATTTATCAGATAAAATGGAGATAGATCTATATATGTGCCAAAATAACTGTAAAATACAAATACATGTAAAATAAATGACAAAGATGGTCTTGATTTGGTCTCGATGGGTCGTGGTCTTGGTCTTGTCTCTGTCTCTACCCTCAGAGGTCTTGGTCTTGTCCTGGTCTCGGGACCCTGTGGTCTCGGACAGGTCTTGGCCTTAATTAGTGTGGTCTTGACTACAACACTGTATGACATGCACCCATTTTAATTATCAAAACAGAGACTATGTCAAGTGTATTGCATAAACTAACTTCCTTAGACTAAATAAGCAATAAAATTGTCCTGCGGTCACAAAAAAATTGCTCTTGGCGATATATTGATAGTGCAGCTCACAACAACGATACTGTATCACCATATCACAATATATCGATATTTCAATATTTTTGCACACCCCTGGTCAAAACCACTACCACCGTTAAGGGAAGCCAAGGCAAGTTTATTTGTATCGCACAATTTGTACACAAAGTAATTCAAAATTACAACTCAAGAAAGAATATATTTTCATGTATTGGCCTTGCATTTTGTTATGTACGCATTGTCAACTGGTAGCGTTGTACTTTAAAACTTTTGTTAATAGTATGTAAGATGTTGATTTAAAGACCAGACAGGCATATTAGTAGTGTAATATTGTACATCACCAGTGCATAATGGGGTATAAAGGTGGAAAGGCTGCCTGGATTTGCATTTCTTACATGATAACTAATCTTACTGGGAAGGTGGAGATACTTCTTAAAGTGTGTGGTTGCCGTACATGCACATTTGGCATTCATTATAGCAGGACTTAAAATGATGTGCTGTGAAATTCATACTTTTTGCCATGAGAGAAATGTTATATATCCACAACTCAAACACAACACCCAAATAGTAAAACTTTCTATGGATAAAGTTGAATTTTTTACTATGTGTATGTATATTGACAAAATCCATGGAACAGCTCGTTGTCAAATCCACACACCACATTCACCAGTTATATATGACAATAATGATTCCTCGCCATCTTTCAGCAGTATTGACACCTGCCTAAGAAAATTCCTACAGGTAGGCAGAAGGCAGGAAGCACCGCGCTTAGTTCTATCGACATAATAAGTTCCCCGGGGTACATCCCAAGACGTTATTACTGCTCCTGCTTCACTCCCAGTAAGAAAACTTTGAGAAGGCAAGGGAAGCCACGAACACAGACAGGAGAGAAGAGGGTGATGAGAGCACAGCCAAATTGGGGACACTCTATCCATCACTATTAATGAACACAACTGAGCGAATCAAGTGGTGTAAGTTAATTAAGTAAAGGGAGGTTTTGTAATATAAGCAGTCAGTACATTTGGAGATTTTTGCTTAAGGATGTAGGCTAGTAGTAAAGGGCTTTAAATATAATTGTAGAATATTGCAGGAGTTATGAGGGTAAAGAAATGTGGTTGGTGAAGTTGGTGAAGGCACCCAGAATATATCAACTCTCATATGAAATATTAACTCCAGTACATACAGCCATATTTTAAATACAGTGCCATTCACAAGCCATGAATAAAGAAAAATATTCAAAATTTTACAAAAACGTTGAAAACATAGATCTCTACTTCAGAGGTAAATGCTCTAACATAAAGTTAATCTACATCAATTATTTATTTTAGCTTAGTTACCATCATTACTATAGAAAATACCATAAAAATAATTTTGGGACTAAAATACGCAATATCGCCACAAACTTATTTTGCATAATTATATTCTTTATGGTAAATGGTCACATTTTATATAGTGCTTTTCAATGCACTCAAAGTGCTTTACATCAAGGAACCACTCACCCATTCACATACGAGTGTATGCAGCCACAGGGGGCAAGGTGGGTTAAGTGTTTTGCCCAAGAACACAGCGACAAGAACAGGATTCGAACCGCCAACCTTCAGATCAGTGGACAAACACTACCGTCTCTCAGTTGTTATTATTAATGTTATTATTTGCAAGTCATGAAAGAGATAAAAGCAGGAGGTATTTATTGTAATGGACCATATTCTAGCCTCCTCTGATAAATGATGTCCAGTTCTTTAAAGACAATTCTATTACCTCTGTAGTCATGTGCAATCATTCTCTGTCAGGCAAATGGATATGCACACATGTCTCCAAATCGCTAACCGAGGCCCTATCAATACAAGCCGATCTCAAGATTTATGCTGTTGCTTTAGTGGCTACTGGCTGGTGCAAATTCTCAACTTGACATCCCAACGCAGATGTCAATAAAGTCTGCTGGGACGAGAAGTATGTTTTTATTTATGGAGCGAATTCCACTTCACACGCCTTCTTTGACTTTCATGGCATTTTCAAGTGTGTTGTAGTCAAAAACAAAAAAGAAAGTTCAGTGTATTTTTAGCACCCGGACCTGTAATGCACCATCGGGATTCATTATTTTCTCTTAGAGTAAGCCTAACGTTCCTGTAAATGCTCCACTCACATCACTGGCAGGAATAAATCTGTTGGATGCCTCTTGTTTTCATCCAGGGCAACTTGTTATGTACTGGTAAGCCCGGGCCACATGGCTTGAATCTTTCTGCATTATATCCCTTGTTTTATGTTTTATTCTTTTACTCTTTTGCAACCTCTCCTTTCTTCCATTTTTTTCTGTTGCAGTTTTGAGTTTGCCCAAGAGCATGAAACCAGAGTCAATGAGAAGCAGGGCTGTATGGGTTTCAGCAGGGGCCAGAGAATCAGACCCTGGAAGCGCTCTGTCACATGTGGGGATGGTTAAAGAAAGGAAGGAATATTAAAGAAATGCCACTATTATTGCCTAAAAACAGATTATAGCAGCCAAATCTGTCATGACACATTAATTCTCTTGGTAAGTGAAATTGGTATATCTAATTTGCATAACAGAAAGAGTCAATTATGTTTCAGAATTTCTTAACATACCATTGTGTTGTCTCTCTCCACGTTGCCTGTTAGAAAACATAATAGTAGAAATCCTTTTCCGAGGCCTGAACATCTGGAGTGAAGGAAAACACCTTAAGCTGCTCTGATTAGAATCACACTCTGCCTTCAGCTGTGATAAAATGACACTTAAAACACCAGCCTTACCATAACACACTTATGTGGAACAATAATACTGCTTAAGTCCTCTATTAGATAAGGCTAAGCACTGATAGGGGCTGATGATGTGAGGACTTTAGCCTTAGAGTTACATGCCACCTCAATAACCAAACACACCATGTTTTCTTCTAGCCTCTTTAGCTAATTTGTTTGTGGACCTATTCAATTCTCATAATTTCATCCTAAACTCTCCTCTTAAACCTTGACCCCTTGAGTTATAGCGGAGGCCTGTGGGGTTGGGGCTGCAGGCTGGGTGGCCAGGCCATGGAGAGAGAAAGCCAGGGGAGAGAGACGGCTTTGCAGACTGCTTGGGATCTGTTTACACAAATGGGGAGCTTTTTGGTGGGAGATAAAAGTTCCTAACGACATAGAAGTGGTGTTCCCATCGTCTCTGGAAACCCTCTCACACACACTCCTCTTTTGTCACTTCAACAGATGTTACGTACAAACAGTGGATGTGCTTTTATTTCTGTTATCTTCGTAATACCATAAGTCTCTTTGAGCCATATCACATAAAGATCTTGGCGCAGACTTCATTCACAGGATAACTTTATTGTATGTCTAACAAACGAAGCAGACTGTGTTGACCTTAAAGACCATGTTTTATACCGTGTTTATAAAGGTTATACAAAAGTCAATAGTCCCTCTGCTTTGTCTAGCAAACTTCTTAAAATATCTTTTTCTTAATTCTTCAGCATTTCATGAAAGATTATGACACAATTTTGATGACACTAATAATATAATGCCATTAAGCATTCCATCTGACTTTGTAATAACATTGTATGTTATTAAGTGTTTGTGTTAAGTGGTTGTGAATACTGTCCTTCTGCTTTAGTGTCAATAACACCAGCACTCACTGCGGCCAAAGAATCCTCAATATTTTCTCTTACATTTCTATTAGCTTTCCCATTGCAGGAGCCTGGTATATACACATATTACACATATACACAAACTGTGTGCTTGTCAACCTAATTCCAAAGAGGCATGTAAAAATCAAGCCCTCTATCTATGACCCAATGTCTGTCCGCTTAAACCTCTCCTCGGTAATCCCTTTAGTGTTCAATTAATCCACTCAGTGCTGTTCCAACTTTGTATTACACACTGATTTGTATAACCCCTCGCCTATAAGCTGCCTGTATCTGTGTTAGCTCAGCCTTTGCCTCTGCACCCTTTACCATCACCTCCACTAGCAAACAGGCAGACGGGTACACAGTGCAGCGTTGGAGGGAGGGTCTTCAAACGTGATAAATGCCTTTCTACGAAAAAGCTGTATGGAATGTCCTTGACTTTAATCAAAACTATTTGTTTTTGGGGTGGTGCGTCTGTTGTCTCATGCGCTCATGTCCACTGATAGCCTGACATTAATGACACCATAAATCAGAGTGGGTGACACCAGGGTTTTTGTAATGTTTAGGACTGCAGCAGAGATGACGGTCACTGAGGAGGAAGAGGAGCAGAGATGAAGATTGTGTTATGGAATGCCAGATTATGTGGGAGTTAACTAGGCCCTTGAGAAACAAATGGACCTAGGCTAAAGCCAAGAAAATCAAAGCAAGGCCACTTTTATATGCACAATGCTGATGCAAGTTCTGTCTTCATTTCTTGAAGCTTATGCACACAGCTGATTCTGCTCATATTTCCCCTCCTATCTGTTCAAAGGCCACATATGAACATTTGTACTTTGCAGGCATCAAATGTTGGAGCCAAACACAGGCGATAAGCAACTCTCAGTGGATATATGAATGCCATGATTCTCTGCTGCTATCCCTCATCCCTCCCTAAGATAGTCTCACATAAACACACAAGTCTTCTCTGGGCTCGGATCTAAACAAATGTGACATGATTGATTTGAATGAGGCTCCGAGATAACTGTTCATCAGCCAATACTCTGAGAACAGCAGGGGCCTGGAACCCCCTTACCCCAGTGACAAGTTGGAAACCATGATTTTGTAAAAGCTTCTTAACCTGCAATATCTTCAACAACATGGGCTACTTTGAAAAAAAAAAAAAAAAAAAACAGGATTTGAGGAGACACTATATTACAATTTATTTAACCCAATAATAAGAGTGGGACAGTACCACCCTCCCCCTTATCTGCAGTGTAAATTCATACTAAATTTGCCTTAAGGCCACCACACACTACAGGATTTTTCGGTCTTTTTAAATGTGCAACAAAAAGCGCACACCACAGACACGAGGAGAATCTTATGAGACTTAAAATCTCCAATCGCAAAGACTTCTGCGGGATGCGGCTGCGTACCACAGGCTATAAAGTTGTGAGCACGATCACGTCAGCTGTTTCCTGTCTACAGTAAAACCACTCACTTTGAGACTCTTAAGTGTTCAAAAGATCAGAGCACTGCACTTCTCATTTAGATACAAGTTAAAAGTGTGTTATTTATGAAATGTGGTGCAATACTTCAGATACATGATTTTTAAAGCATAAAAGGTTGGCGATAAAGTACACAGGAAGTAGAGTCACTATCGCTAATCTGCAGCTTCACCTCGATCTGTGCACTGTGTGGATGTAAACAGACACACGTGAGGAACTACTCTCGTCTTTTTATTTTCAATGAAAGCCTCAAACTGGATTAATAGTGCAGTTTTGTGGACTGGATGTTATTATTTGCGAAGGACAATTTCTATGTATAATGTAGATGAGATGCTGCAGTTTAAATTTACCACTTTACAAGAGGTGAGTAATGAAGTCTTCTCATTATTTTCGCTATATTCCAAGTTTATATCTTGTGCCTCTGTGTCCGTCACTGCCCCTGATGCTCTGTTTTATTGCCTGTTACTGTAGCGTTGCTGATGTTTAGTGGTTACGATCTGACCTCTCAGCAGCTCAGAGTCACACTGACACCACACACATGAGGAGCGCAGCGGCTTCAAAACTGTACATGGGTCACGCCTCCCTGAACTCAGGGAGAAGCAAATCGCAGCCAAAATCAGGCAAATTTTTTCTTTGAAGTAGCAAAAATGTTCTAAATATAGGGTTTTTCCAAAATGTTAATCATATTTTAAAAATAAATATTTGTCCAAGCAGCTAACCATTTTATCAGTGAAATAAATGGCATTCATACAACCAATGACAACAGATAAAAGTGAAAGACAAACAGCTCTGAATGGAGCATGAAAATGCATGTTTGCACACATTACATTGACTGAATCCCAGTAAAAACGCTCTGCCCTGTATGGTTCTAATTTGAAATGTGACACTTTGATAAGTAGCACAATAAGTGGTGTGTGGCTTTGCTTCTGTCACAGTCAATGCAAAACTAAGCAGCGGTACATAGATCACAATCACAAGGGCTGTTTGGTTGGATCGCACATTGCCAAGAGAAAACTATCTAGACAGACACTGTCTGCCAAAAGGAGTGTGCATTTCTAATCCCTAGATGGCTCATAGGCGCAACAAATCTTATCTATCTACATGCTGTCAAAAATGTCAGTGCCATATCAAATGGAGGAGATGATACCTGAAGGATAGGGAGCGAAGGGGAAATATACAACAATGCACATTGCCACCAGTGTGCACACTAGCATACACCTTAACCCGAATGCACCAGGGAGACATAGAGCTGTCGTGAGTTGACAAACAAATGACAGACAAATGACATGTTGGAACACCTCCAGCAGGCCTGATAGTAATCGCCATGCGAGATTGTGCCAATAGCATCTCTTATGGAGAGCGGGGGTGAGGGGGAGGAGGTGGGCAGGGGGAGGCAGAGAGCAAGGCCTGTGTGTCATTTTACACAAACAAAACCGCTGCCAAACACCGGATCTGATTGCTTCCACCGCCGTCAACTGTGTCCAATCTAATCTGTCTGTCAATCTGGGTTGCAGGGAGAGAGGTTAAAGAAGGAATGAAGGAATAGCAGGATGGATAAGAAAAAGCAGGAAGGTAAAGCGCTGTTGAGAAGGTTTTGCTGCCTTAAAATATTTCAAATTAACAGACACTTTTTGGGTTTGGCCTTTTTATAGGTATCTGGTGTGTTCCTCTTTGCCATAGGTGTCACTTGGTGTTACTTGCACGTTTGTAATTATGCCTGCTTGTGTTTGTGGAGTGTGTTACAGCAGGCTAGGTGTCATGTATCCAGCGGTGAAACTGCCAGATAATTGGCATCACGGTCAGGCTCTCGGCAGTCGGCGCTGACCTGAGTGCTGCATGCGGGAAAGTGAGAGACGAGGGGACTGTGCACCTAATGACAGAAGGACGGACTACATATATACAAAAACATGCATGTGGTTTATTTATGAGTGCATGAATATGAATATGGTGATGCTGTTTGGTAACATGTAACCACATCACCCAAATCAAATGGGTGTGTGTAATGTTTTCCATTTAAATATTAACAAAACATATGTCTATATAAGTAGAGATGGGACAATAAATGATAATATTGTTAATATCAATGAAAAAAGGTCAGTAATATATTTATAATAATATTTATTCTCTTGTAGATCATTGTTGGGACACAGGGAACTCATTCATTATAAAAAATTGTAATGTATTTGTATAACATTTTGAAACTTTAAATGGGGTATTAACTGCTTACAAATATTTAGATCATCATGTTACTGTTTGTTGTTTTGAGAATGCTATATTCAAAAGTCGAAAACAACGTTTTATAAGTTTCAGGGGGTTTATTCATTAATTTCTCCCTTTTGCTCCCCTTGCAAAGTTACTCCCCCTTCACAGCGCTCTCACAAAAAAAATCAGCATGGATCCCGCTAATGAAGCTCCTGCACATCACATCAGGTTTGTGAAGTTGTTGTGTACACTTTTGTATCATGCTTTTGTATACAGGGTTTATGGAAAATTGCCATGTGGGCGTATGGGTGACGTAGGCTTGGGGCTGAGCATTGCACAGAATCTTACATTCTAACTGTAAGGAGGGTTCGAGTAGTGCATGGGAGAGGTCGCAAAATTACTCAAACATGTATAGATGACATCTAGAACCTCTTCAGGCATGTTTTTGATGAGACAACAATGTTATAACATGGTTGAAAGCTATAAAAAAATCTTTTGCATAATACTCCTTCTTTTAATAAATATTGTTATATTCTTGTTAATCACAATTACTTAAACAATGATATTGTCCCTTAAGGCTTTAGATTTAGATTAGAGTTGTTGTTTGTTTTTTTTAAATCGCTACTGGTTTATTTTTGCATTATCTGACTAATTTGGAATTCAACTATTTGTCTAATTATTTAACTATTGATCTAATTTAATAAGGCCTAATAATTACATGTTACACTTGGATCACTCGCAGCAGACTATTCTTCCATGTTTGTATTTCCGCTAACAGTCATACTGGCTCTGGCAGATACAGTATAATGTGTGTGTGTGTGTGTGTGTGTGTGTGTGTGTGTGTGCGCGTGTTTTTTTGTTTGGTTTGTTTCAGCCTTAATTCAATCAAGCCTCTCCCTTTGCTGCAACCTCTTTATTCCAATTCGATTAGTGGGCTAAAGCCATCAAGATTTCCTGGACAAAATGAATGCTTGTATTAATCCCCACAATTTCCATCTAAAACATAAGGGCATCGACTTGATTAGTAAGGGCTGATGCTGAATAATTACATAGCAAACATTTTAGAGGCTTATAGGAAAAAGCACAGCTGGGCTTGCCCCCGGACGCCCTCTGGGAGACCAATGGAGGGGGGTCAAAGTAAAGCAATGGCAATGGCTGAGGTGATGAATCTCTTAGCTGGCCCCTTATGCAATTAACAAGCAACGCTTCTATTAATTTTAGTCCCCTAGAGTGGTGACTGGTCAGATGTCTCAGGGTCAAGGGGCAAGGGTCGAGAGCAGAGGTCAAGCCAACAACAGCACAGAATAGGGCTCGATGTAAGATAAGAAGGGGGCAACAAAATGGGAAGAGTTGATGAATTTATAACTAAATCATAAGAAATTAAATTAAGAGCTTGCACTTAAACAGCAATGCATTTGGTCAAGAGTTCACTTTGTGTTTGATAAAAAAGGCTTTTACAGTGATGAAATAAGCATCAAGTGACTTTCATTGTAAGGAATAATCTTGAAATGTATGAGGTTTGAAGAGAGAAAAAAATCAATTGTTGGGCTGGACTAGAGGAAGACAAACACTGGTACGGTGAAAATTCTTTAGTGAATAGATTACAGGTTAATGTTTATCCTTTAGAGATACAGTTAGGTCAGGGGCCCAAGTCGTGTAATATTAAACCACTGATTCTTGGTCATCCTTTACAAATGTTCCATTGATTTGTTCATTGACACATTCTTACTGCTGTGTGTGTGTGTGTGTGTTTGTTTTTTTTTTTTGTTTTTTTTTTCATTTAATTATTTTTTAAGACCTTCAGTTATAATATAAAAAATGTTATCCTTGCAATTTCTTCTACCTGAGTATTGTCAACATGTTGAAAAAGACAATACCTACATCTTGGAGCTGCAAATACGTAACATAAATAACCGCTAATAACAGACTTTGTGACCTCAATCTGGATTCTCTCACTCCAGTCAGGAGGCACTTCAAAAGAGGTCCAGCGGCCTCAAGGTTAATGCCTTACCAAATAAAGGACCAAGTTGTTAAAATTAACACAGTGCCAAGGCAGTTCTGTTTCCCTTTAGAATATAGTTTTCATCCTTTTATGTTTGAGAGAAAGCATTCCCACATGTTTTGGGATATGGGAAAAATGCTCCAGGGATGGACCGCCATGGCTACCTCCTGAGCTGCTTCAAAATAGCTCTTTGTAAAGTGGCAGACCAGGAGGAAATGAGGCCTGACACTATTTTGATTTGGAAAACACGTTTGGACCTTGAGTGCCCAAACTATTGTCTCTGTCTTTACAAGTCCCACAGAATATATCAAAGGTGTGCGGTGACGTCATAAACTGTGGTTTGCATAGGCATTGTCAAAGAAAATGACATACTTTTATAACAGCAGGATTTTAGATGAGATTTTTACATTTATTTTTACATCTCCAGATTTAAATACACAAACAAATGACTTGAGAGTAGAAACAGTGCAAGAAAAGTGTGGCTAATCAAAGGGACCAAACAACATATGCTTATTCTTACCAGTTCCACTCTAATATGTGGTGCCACAGCTGACTGACATTGTTTTGTTTCGGCTGCACTTTCACCATCTGCCAGAAAATTGTCTGTATTCATTACATTGACACAAAGGGATCCAGCGAGCGTGCCCATGATTGGATGTGTGTGTTCTGATGTTTACGTTGTGCTGTTGAACATGTGGGCATGCTTGTCATGCTTTGGGGATGTAGTTACAGTATCGATCCCTCCGAGCTGACTCCCCTCTTAGGATGCACAGGACAGCAGGCTAAGAACAATAGAGGCTCTCATCTTCCTTTCTCTACTTCTACTCACATGGCTTTGTGTTGTTTGTAGCACACACATCAAGTGGAACTATCGAACCTAGGGACATGGATAGGAAGAGGTCTTTAGAAGGAGAGGAAGTGGTATTGTGAGGGGGTCTGTATGTTTTTATGTGTGCGTGTGTGTGTGTGTGGGAGAGAGTGATGGGAAGAAGGTTAGGAAAGCTCTAGCGTCTATCTTCTTCCATCCTCTTGAAGGCCGACAGGGTCCTAAGCCTGGCTCAAGGGGCTTATGCAGATGCAATGACCTTTTTCCCAGTGAACAGATTTTACACTTAAATTACCATTGGAGCGTTAGCCTCCCTTTGGGGCTGCAGGGTCCAGCCCAACCCCCTAGCCGGGGTTAAAAGCCACAGTGGCACTTGCCTGGACTGCATGCTAAATGATGTGGAACGTATGTAAACTGCAAAGAGGCCATGTCTTGAGCAGGGAGTCACGCACAGAGGTGAGTTCACTGAATGTGATGGCCCATGTATTACACTGGGAGTTGAAAACCATAGGGAATAAGCCAGGTTCAACATTCAGGTAATGAGAAAATGGAACACGGCTTGTTATGGGGGATCATACACTCTTCCTTTGGACCTTCTTTCTTTTGGGGTCAAAGCCTTCTCCTTATTCACATAGATTTCTTACATGAGACAACTCTTGATTTGTACAGGATTGTGACTAGCATACGCCTTTGACCCTGTGTTCACTTGTTTTAGGTGATAACAGTACAATAAAATCAACCAGAGCAAAACCAAGATACACTAACATTTAAGAACTATAATTATTTACAGTTTACTCTTTGTTTCAATTTCATGCTGACCTTATGTAGCTACAAAAAAATGGAGACATGTCGGAATCTATTCAGTACAAACCTGAGGTAGCTGGAACGAACATGAGAGGAAATAGAAACACGAATGCTGTGGTCTTATTACCTCCTTCAAACACAAGACTATAATGACATCCCCTCTTCACACCAAGAGTATATAAGGACACATGGCACAGCTACACACTCAAAGCACATACAATTTCAACTGGACTCCAGATGACCGCAGGTTTGTTTGTCTTTAATTCCCTGCAGCCTGGGTATAATGGGGACTCACTGACAGCTGTCATTCTGCCTGACCTCAGCAGACTGCAGATCAGTAGTGGCACAAGGCTTGTCAGCTTCAGACAGTCCAGCGGTATGCCCATCTGCATTTACACTTGACACATTAGGTACTTGACAGAGTTGCATGAATGGAGGGGACAAGGTACATTTGAAGTGAGAATGGTGCTTAAAGACTGAATGCGACTCCAAGACCCCCCAGGCTCAACAATGTGCCACTGTGGATATGTTCTTTCAGTGAGAGATTCCACGTGACAGCAGGCCAAAACACCACTCACACTTTGGTGGTTAAGGATGAAGTGACATTGGCCTCTCAAACTTCATCATCTATTTGGCTTTCTAAATGCGGACTACAATATGTCCAAATTTGTGACCAGACTATGTGTAAAACAGGATGAAGCCTAACTAAATAAAAACTAATAATTCATGTAATTAATATTAGACCCTCAGTACCACCAGAAGAACCCCACAGACATAAGCTTTATAGAAATGGAAAGCTATGACATAACTACAACTCATTTGACACTTATGTTCTGTTCCTGTCCCAAGCCTCAGTAAATGGAGAGTTGAAATTAACTGCATATTATTTTGAAGATACAGTTTTGGGTATGTAAGTAATCCAGTACCTAAGGCAATAACATCTGTCATGGGACTACAGATGAAAAATTGCCTCCTTGGCTAATTCTGGCATATTTACAGAAATCTTAATTAATATGCACTGTCCCCCAAAATAAATTAAACACATGTCCAAATATGGTCAAATAGGAAGGGTAACTGACATAAAACATATGTCTATTTATCATGATGCAGACTATTTTCTATGCTCCAAAAAGAAGAGAACTGAATATGAACCACTCATTTTCACATTTTAAGTTATGAAGTATATATACTTTTTGAGGTATTATTTTAATCAGGGAAGTCTCCAGCCCACATTAGGTCCTGTGTGTGATGCTATTCTCCCTTTCAAATTCCAGTATTCTGCAGCTTTCCCCCTTTCCTCGGGTCGCTCCTCAGCTCATGTTGTCGACTGTAGAGGGGCTGTCAGAGATTGTGGAAATGGGAGAAAGAAGTGTACATGATCGCAGGAGCAGAGCACGGTTGGTTGCTGCTCTAGGGCTGTTTGGGGGTTGCAGCCTGTGGAGGGGTAAAGGAATTGTGGAAGAGGCAAGGAGCTAGTCAGTGGTGATTCTGCTCTCTGACACATCAGACCAGGCTGTGAGGTTGGCATGCAGTTCAACCATCCCAGTGGGAGTGGGTGTCTCCGGTCGAAAGGCACAGAAACAAGCGTGCGCTAGAATAAAGGTGAAAAAACATAGGATAGAATGTGGAGCAGCGATCATTCTCCGCCCTAACTTCACCCCGCTCAAACGTAGCTCTCTTATCATGGAGCTGTGCCCGGGCCATGCTCACCTCAGATAGGACAGGCTGTCTCCCTGAGCGAGGGCCAAGGGGTGTGTGTGCGACCCCTCTGCTGTGCATGAGTCATCCTAATTGGGAGAGGTGTGGGCTCGGCAGAGGATTCCCCTCCCGCTGCTCCTGCCTGTTTAAAGTGATGATCCCGGGATGAGATGAACAGTCGGACACCACGGCTTTTATAGCCACAGAGTTTGACCTCGTTCTGTCTTCAACACCTCTGTGCATGTGTGTTTCAGATAGTGTCATGAGTCATTGCCAGTGTAGGCAGTAAACCTTGTGTGTGTGTGGGAATTCAAGCAGTATTTGTATTGAGGCTATCTCCCTCCTCTCATACGCACACTCTCGCCCCTCTAAAACGATTATATGTCAGCAATCCCCACAATTTGGTTCCTGCTAAAGCTGCTGTGAACTCATCGCACCCATCTAGGGAATTATGCAAGCAGTAATGCAGGTCTCACCTGCCAACTCACAGTGCAGGGCTAGTCAGGGGACTGGCCGTCATGTGATAAGTCTACCCTGACCAGTTCAAAGCTGATTTGACCAGGGGTTGATTGCTGGCAGCTAATCATTTTAGCAGTACCTAAGAGCACAGAATTTCAGGAGAGGTGGTAGGATAGGGTGAAGAGAGCAAGGGGAGGATGAGGATCTGTATTTATCTCCCAGCACATTTCAGCTGCTAGTGTACTTCTCTTCTGAACTGACAGTGAACTCATCCCTGTTTATTTATTTAGACACTATAGGTCTAGTGCAACTGATACTCCTTGGTTACACTATTTTGGCTCAGGAAATTGATTTCAAAATGGAGTTAACTATGGCATCAAATAAAAAAATAATTAGATTATCCTGTCAAATGGTGTCTTGTATAAGAGGAAGCCACTGTCTGTGTGAATGTTCATGCATGTTAGCTAGTAAATAATACATTCCATGTACTAAAGGATTTGCAGTCCATCAACAGTTCATCTTGGCGTTGGTTTAACATTTTTACAAATGTTTTCATCCTTCATATTATTCTTATATAAATATAGTATAATGCTGTTTATATAATTATGCATTGTTAATATAAATTCAAAAAAGATAATCACATGTTTTATTGGTTTAATTTGCAGTCAAGGTTAGATAAACCTGCTTTGTTCAAACTGTTTTGTTTGCATGTTTTGTTCTCCACCTAAAGGCTTTGTGCCAAACAGCTTTGTACAGATCCATGCCTGCATTTCTCATGCTATGGAAGAAATAAAAATAATAAAATTCACAAGGCTATGCAGCCTAAAGAGAAGAAACTCTTTATAAAATGCATTATTTTGACCTAAAGAATGTCTTATAACATGAAACACTTGAGGGCTATGTTGTATTTGTGTGTATGTGTTTCCCTCCTGATTGAGATATCTTTGTGTGTGCTGGTCGATGTGAGCAAAAGTCCTGGCAGAATCCCTCCATCTTTTTATCCCAGTAGGGAGCAGTCTGCAGCCAAACCCAACCTGTGCTTCAGAGCCTTCGATAAGCCCTCAAATGGCACAGGCCAAAGGGCCACGGCGGTACAGACACATGAAGACAGTTCAAAGTGGAAGAAGCTGCAGAAACACTGCAGATAAAAAGATCACATTGCTGCAGCAGAATTGGGTGGTCTGCATGTTTTGTGCTCTGTTGTTGCCTCAGGATGTTAGAGTGGGATTTGTTCCATTCAGGGCGTCTTTTGTGTTAATGTATGTATGCTAAAAAAAAAAAAAAAACTCTCTCTTGTCAATACAAGCTCCCCCATATATCACAGACAAGGCCCTGTGTCTCCATGTTTTGTCCCCATCATCAGATGACATAAATACTCAGTATGTCACAGCAGGCTATGCTCCTAACGCCCCCTCAGTGCTTATCTCTACAACTGTGAAGCTGTTATTTCACTATAATGGAAACCATGTTGGTAACATCGTAACATATTACATTCAGTCAAACACACTATGAAACTCTATCTTACCACTGTGTCAAAGCTGTTTTTATACTGCAGAAATGTGTGTGTGTTTTGCCCAAAGCACAAACTCTTGGAGAATGCGCTCACTGACTACAAGGTTCCTTTTTTATTCTTTATTTCTTTTTTTTTAAGCGGACAATTCAGCAAAGCTAAAAACACAGGAGTATTGTGTGCTTTAATGTACTGAAGCTCTCGCATGTCTCTCTCGTTTCGTTTGCACACCAGCAGCGGTTCAGATTTCTTCAGGCAATTTGTTTCAGGTAACTGGAGCTTTCAACTGCAGTTGAGTGTATCCTGGGAACTATTAGGGAAAAAAGAGAGTGTTCAAGCATTTCAAAATGTTGATGGATCCAACGTAATGAGCATGTAACTGATCACAGATAGGCAGATAACACTCTTTTTTATTGTACCATTACATTTGGGAGGAGAGACATATTCAATAGCACTGTGCAGTATAGATATGATGCTAAAGAGGCTCTCAGTAGCACATTGTTATTCACTCAGTGTTCCTGTTGGGATAGCCACAGGCTGGTGAAGTTTTTTTCCCCACAAATCTTTGAGTTGAATCAGTGCACCGTCAGCATACTGTAAGCTCCAAGCAAGAACCGCTAAACACATTTTTGTCAGGATTGACTCCAAACTGTGTCAACAAGTTTTGTCCATGCGTATATGCTTCCTATGTGAATTTGAAAGTTTCTATTGTTGCTGTGGATTTGACTTGTTTTTCTCAATCTTACTGATGCCCCAGCACCCCAAGTACTTATTTTAAATACTTTGTGTTTTCTATTGGGATGCTGGTGCAGTTTCTGAAAAGGGAGTTGGGTGCCCCAGGTAAAACGTCACTATTTAGGGCATGGATTCCACAGAGGGCATTAGAGAGACAAGAGGTTGAAACAGGTTTTACTAATGCAGACAGCTCCTTTTTAGCCTCCAGTCTTGTAGTCGTTTGAGACAGCCATTCCACGCTGATATCTCCCGTTTAGAGGACATATGATAATGAGCCCAGACTGACTGACATGTGACTAAAACCATTGGGGGGCCTACAGCGAGGACAGTGGTGGTGCTTTAAAACAGACTTTGCCAGGAGTCATGGTTAGGAAATAGATGAGGAGAAAGTTCCCGGGAGGTAGAGGGAGACGAGATGCGCTATTGAGGTAATTACGGCCACGGCTATGGTATCTGTAGGAAAGACTGATCCCAGACCTGTGTCTGTGTCAGCAGCCGTATGTCATCTGATTGTCCTTGAAATTACACATTGGGAATATATGTTTTCAAATGGGTTAAACATTGTGGACTGAAAATACTCCTCAGAATCTATATTTTAAGCACATATCTTTTCTCTTTCTCTCTCTCTCTCTCTCTCTAAATTTGCATAAAAAAATAAAGTCACATGTATGCAACCTCCTGGACTGACATACTTTTTTATGGAACAGCAATCCTACTATATGCACTATTAGCCCTGCCTGATTGAAACGTCTAGAGACAGGACTGTGTTAGTAAGGGTCAGAAAGAGGTCAGTTTTCATTTTATACATGTTGACATTCCCCAAAATGCCATATTCCCAGCTCTTTAAATTTATCTTGGAATATCTGACTAAATTTAAAAAAAGAACTTCTTGCAACAATGGCTGAACTATTTTCAGTCTAAACAATACAACTTCACTGCTTGATAATGTGGTGTACTTTGAGTCCCTCTTGCAAGCATGCTTTGGAGCAGTCAACCAGCGCCATGTTTGCAATGTTAATTAGCTTTCTTTAACCCCACAGAGACCCGGCTGAACTTTCTCTGACCCATCAGCTTTTGATACGTACGTCATTTACAATTTGCCACACACAGGTTGTCCTGAGCCTGCTGCTGCCAAAACAGACAGATCTCTCTCAGTCGCTATGCCTCTTTCCTCTCTGTGAAGTCAAGGGCACTCTTTGAACTCCATTCACTTTTCCCACTCGTTTTTTTTTTTTTTTTTCTTGCTGGACTCCCTACATCATTTATAGCCTCACTCGCCCCTACACATTGCTAATGATACAGATTTCACAGGATGTCAAAGGCGTATTAGAAGTGAGTCAGTAATGGCTGAATACTTGTACCTGGCTGTGTGGATATAGCTGTCATGGAAAGAAAACCTCTAAAATGTTCAGCTTTAAAATGTAAAACTAAACATAGAACATATCATCATCCCTTGCTTTATTTGTCATATGACCCAGAGACATACAACTAAACTGTATAAATCAGGGGTCTCCAATCTGTAGCTCGAGAGCTACTAGTAGAATAACTTGAGTCTGTGCACTAATATATGGATTATGGTTTATGTTTTATAGGCATCCAACTGTACCCCATCTAAAGCTTGCCGTGGCTCTTATATATACTCAGTTTCTCGTGACTGCTAAAACTAGTAGCTCTCTGTCCTTTTCGTTTTGTAAAGGAGCTCATGGGAGGAAAAAGGTTGGAGACCCTGGTGTAGATGATCACAGTGTAAATTAATTAGAGCCACATACAGGCCTTAGGGACAGCATTCCAACTCCATATTCTAGAAATGCCTGTTTTATCCATGAATAAACCCTGCCCCTTGCTGTGAGGTGTGAGTCCTAACCACTGCACTGTGATGTATAAGAATATATAAGTGGCACAAGTTGTATCATGTTTTTATCACTATTAATTATTATTTTGTCGTCTGTTATTGCAGGTCATGTATATTGGTTAAAAAAAAAAAAGTACATATACATTGAAAGATCATATCCAAGTCAAAACTCAGCGGTTTAGTAGCAGTGAAGAACCCCTTAATATCATTTTTTTTTATCTTTTATCTTTTTGTGTCTTAAAATTGGCTTTAATTGCAATTAAAATGTTTATGACTGCCCAGCACTAATAAATATAAAAATGCATTGTAAATTCTGTAGTTGTAACTAAAACATTGCAATGGTGTCTCTTTTCAGACTTAGACTAGCTTCTGCATCAGGCTGTGTGAGCATAGCTGTTATGGAAAGTGACCAGGATAGTGTCCAGACATGGTGCTGCAGATAAAATTGACACGGATGACTTACCAAATCTCCACAAGAAGGCTCAAATTGAAGACGCTGTATCACCGAAGAGTGCTTGTAGAAGACAGCATAATTCCCGCCCCCTCCGTCAGCGTCACATCCCGAACGGCCCCCACCTCCATTCACTGTGATTTATTCTCCTTCCTGGGGCCATAATCCCTGAACCCTGGGCTGCTCAAGTGGACCCTGTCTCCCCCCTCTTTCCTGCCCCCCCACTGTCTATATGGCATCATCAGCCATGACACGGGAATAAATTTAGCCCATACTGTCTGAGGGACACCCATGACAGCTCTCAATAAACCGCAGAGATTGTTTTTTTTTCTTCTTCTTCTTCCCTTTTTAATCTTCGCAGTGGCAGACACTGGAATCCTGCTGTCAGCATAACAGGAGCATATTAGCAGGGCCATCCCCACCTGGCACTAACCACTCCTCGACCTGTCCCCTCCCAATAATTACACCCGAGACCCTTTCCCATTAACCTAGTCCCTTTGATCCTCCACACATGCTGATATTATGCAAAACTGCTGAATGGGGAAGACTTTAGCGCCAAACAGCATGCCGTTACCCATAATTCCGATCTTCTCACTTCATTCACCTCTTCTTTCTACTCTTTTATCTCGGCCTATTTATCAGACTCTTTATCGTGGATTAAATTAATTTCAAAGGTGTCTGTAAAGGAGGGCAGAAGAAAAGGGTGCAGGGTTGGAAAAAATAGTCGCACGAGACATTTTTACAAAGGTGAATAGAGAACTTGGGGGGTGTGCCACAATGAAGTATGTCTTTTAGCCCACCGTCGCATGTATCAACTTCATTAAGAGTGGGGCCGAAAAGCAAATATCGGGGGCCTGTACAATGCCGAAGGTCTGAGAGTGACCTTTCTTTGGTTTTAATCATTGCAACTCTTGACAGCTTAATAAGTTGAAGGTGCCGGATTGCAGCCTAACTTAATAAGACCCACACCCGAGCCTTGGCCACCTATGATTGCTCCCATAAGTCTCTGCACATCTGGCGCCGTGTCCTTGGACCTGAGAGATATTTTCCATAACTTTCCCTATGCTCACAAGGCGCCATCGTCTCTTATTAAGAATAGGGATGATACACTGCGCAGCGTCAGTGAACACTATAGATATCACACGCTCGGTTGTCACTATTACCCTTTAAAGTGACAACTCAAATGCACTACAGCTTTAGTGCAATGTTTAACTTATTAAACAGTCCAATAATTTATAGGCACTCTTTGTAAATCAAACGCATGTATTTACTTCCTGCCTGCTGAAGTATATTGTTAGGTGCGATATATGTCATCTATATTCCATGGTTTATTACTTCTATGGATGAATTACCAACCATTTATGATGCACATAAGGTGTATAATTCTATAAGCAGTAAAGCTGGGTTTTTATGGAGTCGTAGCTTTTCACTTGTCACTCCTTGTCCCTGGTCCATAGAGGAAAGAATTGTGTTTAAAGCACTATAACATCATCATTGTTTTGTATTGAGTCACCTGTTTAATTTGATAATGAGGCTTACTGTAGTCCAACAAGATTATAAAATATTACTTTAAACTTTAACATTTGGATTGACAGTGGCAGGTGGGGTTAAGTGGACTGCAAAATTAGTTAAAGAGATTATAGGGAGTTGGGTTTCCCTACTTTACCATGACTGAAAAAAAAAAAAAAAACAACTTCTAAACTTTGTATAGGCCAGGTTTAGTGGCTTAAAGGTACAATATGTAACTTTTCTGCTGGCTCAAGATGCAAATTTGTCCAGAATTTTGGCATTGAACTTATTTATCTCCATGAAGCCAAGCTGACGCCACAAGGTCAGATAAAACACCTGACTGAATAAATGCAAGATAGTAAAGTTTAACGCCATACTGTGGAACATTCAAAGCAAAGAAATACATCTCCATGGACAAGCAGATGTCAGATCCCCCATTTGAAAAGTTATATAATGTGCCTTTAACTATCTACACACACCAGCCATGCATGTGCTTGACCTTTTAAGTTATCTGTGTTCATGTTTAAGGATGCCGCCATCATTACCAGTGATGTTAATAAAAGATCCTGTTCCATAGCTGAAAATCAAATGTCGTTCCTGGCCACCCACTCATTTTTCAGAACAGGTGCTCATCCGCCCACTTAACCTAACATTTCCATTAGACCCAAAGCACCGGTCTACCTGCCTGTGCATGGTGTGTCTAAGGAATGTCTTTGCTGAGGTCCATAGCCTCCAATGGCGAGTACCTGTGTTCTGATCTGTGATGCTACAATCCCGACTTTGAACTTGAGTCATTTCAGCTGGAGATATTTTAATGAAAGCCCTTTGTTTAGGCTTCAGGTTGCAGTGCAGACCATTCTGAGCCAACGCCTGATTGGACAGCCTAAAAGGTGAGGTTGAAAGCCTCTGTGGGAGACACAGAAGGTTGAAAGGGTGAGGTGGAAGATGAAGAGGTGGTATGGAGACAGCGTGAAGGCATTAAAGGTAAGCTGCAGCTCTTTTAAATCCACCCATAACAGAGACAGTCGAAATTTAAATGTAAATTGCCTATTAGATTTTCATGTAAAGCATTCCTATTCTCCATGGTGTCTGCTCAAAGAACGTGTCTGTTCCATTTTAGAGAATATAACGAGAATCGTTTGTATGCCATGGATCCATTTGAACTGTTAAGGTACTATTTTAATTCCCCAAACTATATGATTTTAGATTTGTCATAGAAAGCATTCATGTACCTTTTTCTTTTCCAGTGAACTTTACTGGTAGTGAAGCTGTTACTTTTAACCATAGGTGGAGTGCATCCTGGACAGTGGCAGTTAAGTTTCAGTTAAACTAATATTATTTGTTAAGAAAAGCACATATTTTTCTAGATTCTGTTTTAACGCTCTTATCGTCTTAACTGTTAGAGATATTCCCCAAACCAAAAATATTATAGATTTGTCATATAAAGCACATCATTTTACCTTTTTCTTTTCCAATTAAGTTTCTTGGTAGTGAAGCTGTTACTTTTGACTATAGGTGGGGTGCATCGCGGACAGTGGCAGTAAGTTCCAGTTAAACTAATATTATTCATTAAGAAAAACACATATTTTTCCAGATTCTGTTTTAACGCTCTTATCATCTTATTTGTGGGAGATATTTTTGGCACAGCGATCCTTGGTAAGTGATATAGTGCCTAATTACTCACGTCAGCAGTAAATTAGATGAAGTGGGATTTTCAGACGGCTATGCTTTTTCAAACTTTTCTTGCTCGTTTCACCCTTTGGTCCGCATTCATCTTGACAAGTTAAGTTAAGAATACATTGCAGTATTTGTTCTGTACTCCCTCTTGTCCTTTGTGCAGAGGGCCAAATTGAAAGAGTGAGGCGCCAGTTTAAAGGGCAGTGCTGGGTCCATGCCTTTGGGGCTTTTACATCAGTGCTGACAGAAAGCCGTGTGAACCGCTGGGAAATGTTTCATCGGTCACAACACATTATACAGCAGGGTGAAAGCCACATGAAACTTTTCACTTACTCCGTCATTGGCTTACTTTTATTGTCCTGCTCCTGACAAATCTCCACACAAGAGTTTAACAACGGACAGTGCTTCCTCCAATTAATGTGATTGGCCAGTTGTTTGAAATGTAAAAATAAACGTTTTGCAAATGAGCTGAGTTCATGGATAGCTGATCACACTCTGGTCCTGTTACATTCCAAACAGTGAAAAGTCATGTTTTATCACACTGGACACAATTCCTTAAGTTTTAGTAGATTTTAAGGTGCCAGGGGTGGACTGGGACCAAAAAAACGGCCCTGGACTTTTTCCCAGTCCGCCCCTGGATGGTGCTAACTACATTAGTAAGTTAGTTTAGTAGAAAATATGTTATCTATAGTCTAGTTCACTGCTAAAACGTAATTAATAGTTTATTTTAAATATAGTAATTTAGTCAAAACTTCGTATTGGCCAGGTTTAGATTTGGTGCACTATGTAACTTTTTTGGTGGTTACATCAAGATGTGATAGTTTTGCCCAGAGTGTTCCACATTTTGGCATTAAACTTATCTATCTCCATGAAGACAAACAGACGATGCCACCAGATATGTGGCAAAGTGACTTTGAATACATGTTTTTCATTGTATTTCTTTAGCATTTAAGACACCTGTTATTGAATAAATGTTAGTTAGATAAGTTAAAAAGATATTTTTTAAGTTTTAGTGCATTTGAAGGTGGTAAGTGTATTTGTAAGCTAGTTCACTAGAATATATGTTTAGTCTAGTTCACTACTAAAAACTTAATTAATAGATTTGATTATTTGTATACTGCTATGTAATCCACAAAATTCACATAATAATAATAATAATAATTCCTCCCTCCTGTGGGCTCACCACCTGCAGAGGGGTTCATAGGGGTCTGGGTCTGGTGCACAGAGTAATGGGCAGCGTGCTGCCCCCACGACCCAGCCGGATTAAGCGGGAGAAAATGGATGGATGGATGGATGGATAATAATTGTATTTATAAACCAGTTTTGAAGGCAAATCTCAAGATGCTAGATTCACTTTTTTTGTGTCATCGAACACAAATAGTTAAAAGTAAGTTACATACTAGCCTATGTAAAGTACCACCAGAAAAGTTACAGTGTGGACCTTTAAAGATGAGATGCATCATCTGCTTTTGTCTTGGAATGTTCTGATATTGTGGCGTGTGTTTTTGTTTAAATATCTTAAATACCTGCTTGTTTTCATGATAATACATAGGTTTAATGCCATACTACAGAACATTTCAGGTAAAGCAATAAAATCTCCATGATGTCAAACAGGTGGTGGACCCTTAACCAGAAAAATGACATTGTGCACCTTTAAGTACTTTTATGTTTAACATAAAAGTAGGCTGCCTACTTTCTATTCACTTCTCGATTTTTTTGTTTAGTTTGTTAAATCAATATTTCCAGCCAGGGTGGTACCTTGTCAGCTCTAAAGAGACATGCTTTAGCACTGTGGTTGGCTGACCTAAATCGGCTTTGACCAAGCCCTGATCATGACTCCCACCACCTTGTTATGTATCAAACTCACAGCAGCATTATATTTGGCATCAATCTGAATTTCTCTCAGCCTACCAAGAGGAAAATGTTCACAGGGGTCAGCCAAGGGACATGGAGCCAGATCCAGAGAGTGGGAGAAGGGGTGAGTGAGGGGGAGAGGAGAGGGGAGGAGGGGGGAGGCAAACAGACAAGAAGGAGATTAGAGCGAAAATAAATGTTACATAGACAAGAGAGCTTTATTAATAGGATTATGGGCTCAGATTTTGAAATTTTATCTGTGCAAAAAGGGAGTGAACATGCTGGAATACAAAAAATAATGGGAGATGAGGATGGGAATTTTAGAAATGTATTCAATTAGTGGGGTGAACAAATAAAGAGAAAAAATAATGATACTGAAATACTATCTGTTTTTTGTTCTGTGCCACATTTTTTACTTTCATACAAAAATATAATAATAATGTCCCCAATAGTCAAATACACTTTAATTTTGCAATTTTCTGTATATTTATTTATTTATTTTATTCAGTTTTTTAAATATATTTCCATTATGCATACTTCAACATACATCATTTTTTTATTTACTTTTTTGAAGCAGATAGAATTACTTTGAGTTTCCCTAATAAAGTATAATGTATGTTAACCATTCAGTTACACATGTTAAGTGGTTAGTTACTGGCCAAAATATTAAAATAACCAATTGTGTGTAGTGTCTAGCTTTTTTCATAGCAATTGCATTTCACCCTGAAGCTGTATTCCCTTATGATATATCACTCATTTTATTCAAAGGGCTTAAAACAAAAGCACTTTAATGGCCCAGTGCACTATATTGTTTATGCGGCTTCATAAAGTGATGTTTATTGACGCTGTATACAGCTCGGGCCAGGCTGCACCATTCACTGAAGACAGACAGTAAAAGACACACTGCACCTTTAATGGGCAGAGATGCGTTAGCTTGTTACTAAACTGAGCAGTTAACCTTTTTGCACACATTAGACGGACCTAGTGCTAAATCTTTTTTCTATTACTTTGCAACTCAGAAAACAATGTACAGGGCCTCTCATAATAACCTTTTCTAGGGTTCATTAGACACAAACTACACACTTTTTCCTATGACAATGCCCTGTAACAACTGCTTTTAATAAAACAAGCTGTCTTTGGTTTATATCACTGTATTAGCTCAGGTTTTTCTCATAATTTGTATTTTTTATTTTGCAGATGCTAACAGATACACATTCGAGATCAACAATGTAAAATGGTGGCATACGTTTTAAACCATACAGCAATTCCATAACAAATTATCCTATGGTAACACAATACTGTACATCCTGCGATGTAAGAGTCTTCTTTGACAGATTTTCTGCCCTTTCTTGTGTCATCTGGAGCCAATCCAAACAGACATCTTAAGGCACTTTTGAAACTGCTCTTAAGAAGGATTGCTTTCTGAATCATTTTAAATAATTTTATCCCCAAAATGTTATACTTTGTTCGCTAACTGGTGTTTTAATTCTGGGGCAAAGGAAATACCGTGCTCAGATGAGTAGGTGGGGTAAGTTGAGGATTGACAGTAATTCATCCACATTGCCACATTTCCATGACACATGTGATATGTGGATGTGGTTCTGCCATCTCCTGATTATTGGGGCAGACTTTTAAGACAGACAAGGAAGAATGAGTAACAGTACTGGATCTGGGTTGTATAAACATGTCAAGGACTGGAAAAGTTTGCATGTCACTTAGGTATTTTACTTTGAGAGAGTGACAAACTTAATAGCCCAAATCCCTGGGGTTAAAATCAGTACGCAGCACTACTTTACAATATTGGCTCTAATGCCTTAAGTGTGACAATCGTATTCAAGCATCTTAACATGTCTTTTCCCCAGCCTTGTTAGTGAACCCAGTTTGTTTTTCCTCCTTCGTCTTATATAGCCGTGTATTTCTCTACAGGCATGGCTTTGGAAGTGGTGATGAATGAGTAGAAGTTGACTCATTATTAAAGGTAGGAGATGATTAATAAGGACCATGTGTGTTTTTCTCTATAGTGTAAATAAAATATATCATTCACGTAATGCGGGGCCGGGCCGGGGGAGAGTGATTTATGGTGTGTTAAAATGCACGGGGAGCCAGCGGGTGAAGCCCTCTCAGACATGCAGCCATGACAGTGCCCTAGCCTCTTGAGTTAACATGGCTTCAGGATCTCACCGCTGCTCCCTCTGTTCCCCTTATCTTGATTCAATGCCACACTGGATTTATTTGTCTCAGACAAAATACTTTCCAAGAATTTTTTGCGGTCATTATAAACAAGTACAAATACAGTATGACTACAAAAAATACTATTTAAGCTATCGGCTTAATTATAAACAATATTTCATAATTACTTAGCTGACGTTAGCCTTTTTCCAACTTTACCCAGCTGTCAATTTTGAACAGCCAATCTCAGAATGCCATATGGAACTGGCTGACACATTTTCCCATCACATAATAACAGCTAGGAAAACCTAAAATCTATGAATTGCAGAATTATTTACAAATTTTCTTTACTATTTTGTGATTTTAACCTTTTTTCTATTTGAAGTATGTGCTGAAAGAACATAAAAGTAGAGGGCATGTTCTATGAGCTAGCTTTAAGGGACACAGTCCTCTCTGGTGATGTGCAGAAGAAGACACATTAGATATGCCAGTCTATTTGGCAGGTGGCCACCATTCTCCAGCCAGAATATCGATTCACTTTTTAGCTCACCTTATTCCTCAACTTCAAATCCTGATGGAGTGTCTGTGTTTAAGTGTGAGAGGGAGGACTTGAAACAAGACACATCTTACATGGATTATCGCCTCATCCATCTTCTACTCTGTGAAGGGCTCAATTAGAAGGAATAGCTTTGCACTACTTTTTGTGTGCTATAACATATTTTAGTTATCAGCTTGTGTAATATGATGTTTGTGTGACTGTTTGAGCAGGTTAATTTGTGTAACTCAAGGAATGTCAGACAGAAAGGAATTTGGCTTTAAAAAAATATATATATATATATATATATATATATATATATATATATATATATATATATATATATATATACATTTTAAGGACGTTTTACACAGTGTACCTGTGTAAAACGTCCTTAAAATGGTGTTGATAACAGGAAAAAGTAATTTGACTGAAACCAATGTATAACAGATGTTTTTCTAAATCAAGGGAACATAAACAGAGAACATACACCATGTTTTGACAGTGTGTATTTGACATCAGAAATTCTGGACACTGGATTCTTGGGTAGAACAATAGTTCATATCCCGCTCATTCCCCATGTCCCTCACCTGGGGGTATCTATGTGTCTGTTGGCACAGTCTGTAAGCACTGCCCTCCTTCACTGCACTTATCTCTTCATCTCAAATAAGAAAATAGGGGGCACCAGCAGGGCCGTGTAGCTTTTTGAAGCTGCTTTTGGGTTACAGAGATTTCTCTGAATTTCTTTTTTAAGTCAAGCCCTTCCAGGCCCACTGGTGACAGCTGCCTATTGCACTGTTCACTGGGGGCATGCCCTGGTTTCTTGTGCTGTTGTGTTAGAGTGATAGAGAAAAAGTGGAAGTGAAGAGAGAGCTTGAGGAGGCTCCACTCCCGTCGTGCCTCTCTGTCCCAGGCTCATCCAGGGTGACACACTTACCAGGCCGACTTCTGCCACCTTGCCCTGGTGCCGCAGGAAAGTTCCACTGTGCCTCTGAATGAGGTCAGCGGGTGCAGAGGGAACCTGTTGGAGAAGACTCCTAAATCAAGCCACTGCAGAGACTAATGTTAATGTGCTGTCTGGAGGTCTTGAAGTAGCTAGTGCGGGCTATAGGATCTCACAGAGAGAGGCTACAGGGCAGGGCTGCCTCATAGCCTTTGTTTACACAGCCTGCAGAGAAGGAGTACTTTACCTGGACCCATGAGTTCACTCACACAAATCCTCCAATATGTACGAGTGAGCATAAGGAGCTTAGCCCAGAGGAGGCACTTGTGTCTGCTGTATGGCTGTCCTTTAGAAGTGACAAATTAGAGATGTTAAACAGCCAGCTGTGGTACGGGTATTACAACAAAGCATACATTTTAGGCTAAACTACATACAAAGGCTTGTATATACCAGCAGTCATGAAGGCTTAGGCTTAGGTTCTTGCATGAACTGCTTAGGATAAATTCAAACGATGATAATTTGGTGAAGAAAATATTTTGGACATTTTTAACCAACCACCATTGGAAAATATCTTATCCCATAATACACTGTAAACACCATATATTTAGTGTTTAAACTGGCATAACAAAAATCTATGTTTAGGTGAAGAGAAAAAAAAAAAATTATGAAGTGGGTGTTGGTGATACCAATCCCAGTGGAGCAATTACAGGAAATTAATTACCATCCATTCCTGTATTAATGGTTCATTCCAAAATAAAGCAAGCTAATTTGTTTATTTTGATACAGAATTTTGACTCAATAAGGATTATAAAAAGCTATTTGCAAAACAAAATAGAACAGAGGAAAAGGGAATAATGTGGGGGTTAAAAAAAAGAAAACATGAAAAATCCTTCAAAATATGGTAATTAGTGGATTATGACATGTTACAGAGTGCCTTCAGAATGGAAATACACATATGTATGCATATAGAGTTTCCCTTATTATGGATTTTTACCTAGAAAGATACTGAGGATGGTGGGAAGCAGCAGGACAGTCCGCCTGAGTAATGTTGAGGGGCCATCTGGTAAGAACTGGTCAAAGGAAAGGGTAAGATGACCTATGACCTACATCCCTCTTTCAGCAAATATCCCTGTGCTGCAGATTTATGGGCTGCAGAAGAACAATCACTGATGGAGAGGAGAGCCAGTCTTCCTCTAAACCTGCTGTTGCATGCCGAGGATGGAGAGTCTCACTTGTTGTTCTGACCTTGGGTTTAGAAACACAGTAGGAAAATGAGGAAATGATTTAGCGATTCACCTGCCTGTGCTAACGGCTGGTCACTGTGTTTTCTTTAGAGCTGCTCCTGTGATGACTCGGCTTCTCACTTAAGTCAAATCCACTTCTAAGAGACAGGGTGAGGGTTATGTCAAAGGCTATTAGTTAGAGGGCATAGCTGAGTGGAGTTTGTTTATAGAGCAAGGATAACAGATGTGACCTGCAGATGGATCAACTGTGATTGACAGGATTTACTCCTTTTTACTAACTGCTAATGATTATTATCTTATGGCTATCTCCAAGCAGTCATACTGTGCTTTCAATAGACATAATACATCCATTAATCTTTTTCTATTTCCTATATTATATCTTTAATTCCAAGTCAAAGCACAGAAAATGGGCCTGAACATATCATTTTCTTCTGCCCCTTGCAGAATGCCCATGGTAGGGCCTCTCAGCCTCACATACATACCAACTGTCTCACAGCTAGTTAGCATTCAGAGGAGCCATGCACAAACCCAGCGGACAAGTCATGCCATGGGGCTACTACACCACATGCTTGCATAAACCTGCTTGCATGTTTCAGTGTGGGCACTTCTCTAATAGTAGCTGTTTAATATGGCGTACCTTCTTATGAGTTGTAAATATAAAAGGTGCTAATTTTCAGATCAATTGTGAGCACCCTACAGCTTGAGCTGCAGGTACTCGATATGATATGAGCTTCTATTCTCACTTGGTTTCTCAGTCTTTGTGTACTGTGACGTCACATATGTTAATACATGCTGGCAGGGATTGCATATCTTTGTAGGCGGCCTGGAATTCCAGGCATTTCTTTCTAGCGAGAAGCGGCAGGATCAGTAATGCTAACTATGTGGATCATTCAGAGAAGATTGAGAAGAGCTGGCATGCCCCCTCATAATAATGTTCGGCGTTTCAGCAGTACGTCTCAATCGAGGCCTGTAACAAGCCAATGCCTCCTTTGTTTCATCACTCCATTGTGATGAAGTCAGGGGAAAGTAGCAGGCTGGCCTTGGTGTTTTATAATGGTATGTGAGGGCTTCATTGAAGTGCAGATTGAGTGTGTGTTATAGAGGTTACGAGAAGAAGGCCAAAAATGTAACACTGAGACATGGAATAAATGAATAAAATGAGACAAAACACATTTTCATGTACTGATATTTGCTTAAACTAAAATTATTTAACCATAAGCCATGCTGTTTATAAATACAACTTTCAATCTATTTCAATCAATTTAAATGTTAGTCTGTGGGAGTATGTCGTTACATTCATGTCACATTATCATTCTCCTCACACCTGCAGAAACATATCTCTAATGTGGAGTAGTGGGCTGTCTGTCTGCCTAATTGCTGTCTACTGTACATACCAGAGCTGATATGTTCTGCAATGGTAATTGTTTTACAAACCATATGCTCACACAAAGCACAAGCACACCAGTCCATCATCTCTTACAGTGCATTCAGTGTGCACTTTTAAGCCACAAGGCAGGTTGATGGAATATAACAGACATACTGAGGCAACCTGCTGTTTAACCTTCTACCCTTTTAAGCCTTTCTCCCATATGGCTCTCTCTTCAACAGGTAAAATTGTGTTTAATTAAAACCCATTGTGTTATTTTAAATATGTACTTCCTGTTTTCATTATCAGAAAGACCTTTGTTGAATATGAAACTACTCTTTCAAAATACATAAGGCATCACATGACAAGTCTATAATGCTCTTTTTCTCAGCAAGAATAATGACTTTAATAAATGCTAAAAACTTTTGAATGAATGCTTAGTATAACAATAATTGTACTGAGTGTTCTTTATTCCCTTTAACATTTAGTATGTTCACCTTTTTTACTACAGAGGCCAAAACGTATCAAATATGCTGTGTATATGTGTGTGCATATTTGTGACTACTGTAGTATGGAAGTATATAAGAGGAAAATGTAACCTTAGGGCACCATAGGTCTGAGTGATAAGGTGTGTATCATTGCAGAATGACAATCCAGGCAGGTCTGAATGTGTGAAAGAGGAGGCAATATTGTCCTGGTGGGCTCAGACACTCATAAAATTAATCTATTATCTTCCTGTGCAGCTGCCATGTCAGATACAAGCTCCTTGACAATTCCCCGTGCCATTATGACTCGGTGACATTTGCCCATTCACTAAGCTCGCTGACACCAACAGGATCTGGCCACACTGCCAAATTAAGCCGCTGAATTGGGGAACGAGAGGCAGAGGCAACCGCCAAGATCAGCCTGAGAGGAGCTGTGGGTCCCCCTTGTGTTTAAAGACCTGACCTAAGCACCTTGCCCAAGGGTTTTTATTAGCCACAGCCCAAAACACCTCCAATATCACCACTGTCGGCTGTAATGGCATGACAAGGCTAAAGTGTCCTTGCGCACCTCTTGATTGCCCAACTTCCTTCACTGTATTGGCCCTCTCTATCTGCTCGGGCAACTCGGCAACGGGCAGTCTTTAAATGGCTGTCGCCCAGTGTCATAAGAGGCAACAGCACATGGGGCGTCTGGTGTCACAACACGGGCCGGCCGCTGTCAAGGGCAAAATGAATTTGTTGGGGGGCAGAATGGTAGAAGGAGGGGGTAGAGAAGGGATATATTACAGCGAATGATGAATAACCTGAAGGCGCAAAGATACTCTGGTCGAAGGATGAAGAGAAGAAAGGTGTGGTGATGGGGGGAGTCTACAGAGAGAGATAGAGGGGCTCCGGGCCGGTGCCGTGTGCTCGCCCAGGCTTACGGATAGCACCTGTCAAAAGAGCAAGGTTTTATTTATTTATTGTTGCTCTGCTTAAGAGATGGTGAAGGTCAGGCTATGTTTCGCCACCACAGCTTTGTAATGTGAGCAGGATCAATTTATGAAATATGTCGGTTAACAATGCAGCCGATATGATCTCTGGTTCTTACTCTATTCTTCATTTTCTTGTATTTCTACTTTTACCACATTTCTTGTTGCGGCCATGATAACACTGTTGCTAGCCGCTTACAACTCCTAGACGAAGAGGTCATTATATCATTGCACACTGGGAAGTAAATGTAACAAATATCATTCTGTTTAAGTGTGGCATTGTCAGCCTCCATTTCTTTAATACAGTCTTTACAGCCGAAGGTTATTTATTGTTTGATAGCACAATGAGGGGTGACAGCTTTGTAACTCAATTGAAAGAGGTGTATTACATGTCAATTCAACATCACAGGCTTATTCATTATATTGAATATATATTACTGTACTGTGGTGTGGCAGCATGTGATTAACTGCCACCTTTTATACTAATGCATTACTGTGCATATACTTCTACACATTGCTTTTTTACAACATGCACTGTATAATTTATGTCCCGACTGGAGCCTGGGATCTATTGTATTATTTGGACTGGAAAAAGAAAAAAAAACAAAAAAAACAAAAAACGGCCAGCTTTACATGGCTCACTATATAAAGCAGATGGAGATCTGATTCATAGATATTTATTTTTTCGGATTAATTTGGGCAACATTCACTTATATTAAGCAAAATCGCATGTAATCAACTGTATTTTTGTGCATTTTTAATGAAAAGGAAAACAAACTCAATACAAGTTTCCATACTACAATAATAATTAAAACAATATTTGTTAAGACAATAGAATGTTATTCTCAACACAAAATAAGTCGTTTCTTATCATGTTGTTCTGATACAGTTTTTTCCCCAATCAGTATGAGAATCTAATTTCAATACTACCTTTAGTATTGATTAGAATGAATTACCAACATTTAGTGTAATTGTGCCTAATTGTATTAAAGTTACATGTACAATAAATCAATTTTTGACCAAATTTTGGTCAACTAATGCTTTGTGAGTGTGTTCAAATGTGTTTTCATCATTCACTTCTTCTACTTAGGCCAGATCTCAGATTCTTTGCCATGTGCCCACATGGTAATTTGTGTTTGCTCCCAGAATATATACATCTGTACTTACATAATATCTCCAGTCTTTAAATACAGTTATTATTGTTTGATGTTGTCTCTATATTACATGCCTGTTACTTGTAGCACTTGTGGCATTGTCATTTTTGCTTAGTCTCCTTTTCTTCTGTCTATTTGGCAACCTGGGGAGACTGCGGCCTGGATCACAGCTCTGCCGCCAGGCCCTGCAGTCCTTTCCTTGGTCACAAAAACCTGCTTTGGATCAATGGGCCATCTATCTCTCTCCCCATCTCAGCTTAAACTCTAAGGTCAAACCCCAAACATGTCAGATCATTCTAACAATATAAAAGTGGTGTGTCTTTTTTCAACTCTGTGGTCTGACCGAAGCAAAAGGGTCTAAGAATATGTTGTTTTCCAAAATGGTTGCACATACGAGTTTAATAAGGGATTTGGTGGAAGATGGGTCATATTGTGTGTCTTCCCCCGAATGAACCCAAGATAGTCTGGGACAGGAACAGCTAAGGGCGGCTCTTTTTCATGTATGTGTGTGAATGTGTGTAGTGTTGTGAATTATTTTTCTCTTTTAAATAAGAGGTTGACGCTATAAGCAGCATAACAGGGGAAGTTGTTGTTGACATTACAATTTAGATATATACAAATAATAAATTATATATATATATATATATATATATATATATATATATATATATATATATATATATATATATATATATATATATACACACACACAGTATATATACACACAGTATATATACACACAGTATATATATACAGTATATATATATACAGTATGTATAGAGTTCTGATAACATACAAAGCACACTTCTCTCAACGAGTTTAATATTTATAATATGTGTGTTCAGATTCTTAAATATTCTCTTGTCCATTATTTTTTTACAAAACACACTTATGTGCTCCGCAGATGCTCTTTGCCCCTGAATCTCGATGCTGACACTGATAAAGAATGTATTTAATCCATACAGTCATATCTTCTTACCCTTATTCAAACTGTGGATTAATCTAAATTCTATGAAATCTACAGCAACACATTTCTGGTTTTCCCTTTCTCTTGGTTCGCCCTCAGAGTTCAGAAGCTTGTAGGCCTTTAATTATGTATAATATTCTTTTGCCCTGTTTTATGGAAACTCCAGACTGGATTCGCTCAAGTCATCGACTTGAAAGTTTGAAAACCTCCAGTGACAAGAATATTAATGTGCCAGCAGTGTCATATCTGTTTCAGCTCATGCATATTCAATGTCCCCCCAGCTCTCTAAGATTTATGTCAGACTTTGCCGGAGTGTAGTTTTCCACCATTGGAGATAATAGCATGCTAAATTGATGTTATCTGGGCAGGTTTTTTCCTCTTTGCTCCTCTCAGGTCGGCAGGACAGAATGGAGAGACAAGAGAACCTTACACTAGCCACTGTTCAGGCCAGTCAAAGTTTCGTGCTCACCTCCGCGGGCCTCTTCTATAGCACCACTGCACTTAAAACCCACCATCACGGAGAGAGACTCGAGCATATTTTGGAAGGAGATTAGGGGGCGATTCCCCTGGATTATCTTTTAATTAAGGACGGTTGAGTTGTGCCCACTCTGGTGGAGCAAACGCCCAGCTGCTAATGAAGTTTAAACAGACATACTTTATTTAATTACTGCTAATCGCTGGGGCCCAAAGTCCAGCCCTCTTTGATCTGCCTGTCGCACTGTAATCTTCCTGGCAGATAGCATCTCCTGTTCTACCCGGATCCCTTTTAGAAGTTGCTACGGGAGGTCCAAGATTAACCATGGGTTAATTGAGACAGCCGGGTTTGGAGGTGTGTGCGTGCACTCTTATGTCTGTGTGTGTGTGAATGTGTGACAAAGAGAGAGAGGGATGCAGAGAGAAAGTTGGGGGGAGAGAGGATGGGCTGTAGGGTGATTGATGTGTTTGTGGCCTTAGAAGTCATTCTGTTTCCTCGGCCTGTGCTCTTTCTTTCACAGGGATCTATTGGTCAACCATTGGCTGACTCGAGGAACACTAGAGGGCTGTAATTATACCTGATCTATCGCCATAACCACTAGTGAAGACACTGTACCTATTTCTTCATAAGAATAAATATACACTTAACTTGTGTCTTTTTTTAATTATGCATTGTGGAGGAAGAATTTCAATGCATGGGATGTGTACGCACTATCATTATCTGTGCTCCACCATTGTCATCATTGTTCATATCAGTGAAAATAGATGGTAAGCAGCTGTTGTCTTTGTAAGGCTGAGCGGGGTCACAGGAGGCAGCAGAGAGTACAGTGACAATGCATGGTAGCACGTGGAGGGGGCTCTCTTTATCTGACCTAGGGGAGCCATAGGCGTCCTGTTAATTGGGTTAGCGCTGGGACCAGGGGCAGGCTGTGTGACGGGAGTAGAAAAAACAGTGTGAGAAAACCCCTAAGAGGCACTTTTCTCTCAGCTGAGACATATGGCAGAGGAGCTGCGAGCACATGGAGTCTTCATCTGCAGGGAGCCAATGATGAGGGTGTGAGAACCAACGACCCACAGAAAGATGCATGTTTCCTAAATTAATTTGGTATCCCCAAATTGGGTGAAATAGAGCCAGAGGATAGTCTCACTGTGGCAAACTGATCTCCCTATCCGTATCTCTATCTAACATGCATGCACTCGTTCTCTCCCACCCGCTCCAACACTTAGCCTTTCATTATGTTGCTATTTCTTTCCCTGCTGCCTCACCCGCTCCTCCACATCCTCCCTCACTGCTGAAAGATTGTCAATAAATGAGTGATTTCAATCCTGATAAGAGATGTTAACTAAACCGCTGCATGCATATTCATACCCGGAGCTGTCGATTAACACCAGCTTCACCATGATACAGACTGTTTTCTTTGCCATTGTAATAATCAACCATAGACTGTGTTAAGGCTGTTATACACCTCGCATTGAGATTTACTGCTTTAATTACCTAAAGTAAAATGGTTTAAAAAATCATTGCCCCGCATGAAGCAGGGTTGATGGAATTGTGCATTGCAATTGGTGAATAATTGAATCGTTTCTTCAGATTGTGACAGAATAGTTAATTTATTAATAGTTCTCTAAAAAATCAGAGTCAAAGTCTTGGTCGGTCCTGCGGGTAGATTCGCTTTCAAGAGAATGAACTTTTGTTAAATAAGTTAGAGAACACGATCATGCTCCCCACAAGACAGAGAGGAGAAAGAGAGAATGAAGCGCTCACAACCGGATGTTAAATCCAGTGACGTCTGGAAGGTCCCTGGGTGCACAAGATGAAATATTCAAGGCTTTAGTGTTTATTAACGGGATGAAACAAAGGGCTGCTTCCCCTTGACTTGTGCACATTGACACTTGGCACAGAACAAACAAAATCAAATATGGTATTGATCCATAATGGATGAAAAGGCCCACTTTGAATATGAAGCATGATTTAAGAATTAGGAAAGGGAGAAAGAGCAGAGGCACGTTAGTAAACACTTTGTCAGTTGCTTCACAAATGTGCACTGTAAACCATAAGTTTTGAACTGTACTAAAGGGCTATACCCAAAATATCATAAAACAACCTTCTTACTTTACCTCCAACAGAAGTCGCAACATAAATTATAGTTGTTGGACTGAAATGAAACACCATGTAAAATACTTTTATTCAGAGGTTTACCCATACCAAATTTGTCCCCGGCAGATCCTGTTACAGAGTTCAGTCTGTTCATTTTTGTTAAGTTAAGTTGTGTAATATATCTTGTAACCGTGGTGACAGTGTTTTGCTTTGCGTGTCTTTCATAGTTAAGCAGGGTCAGGGTGACATTTAATGTTGTTAGCAGTTTAACCCTTCGCCCCTGTCCTTGAGGCCCTGTCATGTCCGAGTGGCACCCCAAATAAGCACTTTTGACACGGGGGCTCCAGGACTGCACGGCGCTCCCTGACAGTCTGCAACAATGGGCCCCTCTGCCATTGATTGCCTTTGCAGTTATGCAAATCCAGGACTCCCTGACCCACAGAGGAAGGTATGTGCTTCAAATGTACTGCTAAATTTGTTTATGTTGAAGATGTTGTATATTATGTAGTGTAGATCAACTAAGAGCCACATAACTGATGTGAGCCATGGTATTTGTGTCCTCTCACTCACCCACATATTTAGTCTGAGCTCTACACTTGACACTGGGAGAGCAAATCCCCTGTAGCCCTTTCCTTCTGGTGGTGGTTCGTATTGCGTGTCCTAATGCCTTCCCCAGCTGCGTGTTTGTGTGTCCCCTGAGAGCCCAGGCAGAGCTGCTGTACTGACCTGATAACATCTGGGAGTAACTGATGGTTTTGCCCACATGCTCCAAGCCTCAGGACCCCACGGGCGTCCTTGCAAAGGCCAGTCTCCCTTGTACCCTTTCAACACCTTCTCGACACCTGCTTAATACAAATTCCACCAGTGAAAATCCAAACACACTGTGTTTTATTAAAAAAGTACACCTCCAGGACATTTTTTTACCATCTTTTGAAGCCACAGTTCTTCTCATTTTGACCTACAGAGAAAAAACACTGGTCTAAATAAATGAAAAAATGGATATGCAAAATGGACAGAATTTCTTAGTCTTTGAAATGATTGGTCAGACTGAAATAAGGTCCTAAAGTCCTAATTAGTCCTACAACACACAAAAAATGTATGAGTATATGTATGTGAAATGTGATTATCAAACAAGAAATTGGGGATTTAAGATGAATGATTTTATTGTTTTGAATAATGAAATTACTGGACATATATCCAGTACTATTGAATAGTTTATATGAGTCTTTGTGTCAGTATCTTATAAAACAGCCTCACTAAGGAGTACAACCAGACAAACCATCCATGATGGCTGATGAGGTATATGACCCGATCTGTGGGAGGAAAAATAAACACAAACAGAATGAGTGAGAGGAGGCGGAGGAATAATAAAAACACAGAGGAAGTGTTTCCGTGCTTTCCCCAGCTGTTTTCCCATGGAAAGCCACCAGTTATTCTACAGCTTGTTACAATAGACTCAACGAGCCTAGTGGGATCTGAAATTGACAACTTGTGCCTGCTTAGTTACACTAGTTAATGACCCTAATTATCTTTCTTCTTGCTGTGAACAGTCAATAAACAATTAGTGTGGCATATGGACCCCCTAAACTCTGTTTCTATCTCCAAGACAATGGGGTGTCCTTCTGTGACTGTACTGGAGTGTCAGCTCAGCCTGATTCAAGTATGTGGGAAGCTGTAATCAATGGCTTATCTATAGGCTGGCCGCTTGTCCATGTCGCTTTGCCACTCAATCTCGCATGCTGTGCTGGATGTTAAGAAACACACATGGATTCACATATGACCAGTGGCGCTGCTTTGATCTCCTCCCCTCTCACATCTGTAGTTAACACCAGGAGAGTGGAGAGGTGATTAGTTTGATTTCTCAGTGCCAGCAGAGCTAGTGGGCCTTCCCTGGGTTGTCCAGTTTAAGCCCTCTTCCTGACCCGTCTTCAGGAGGCCTTGTGCTGAGCACTTCTGTCATGTGTTTATGAGTCCTGTCTTTGAATGGAGGTTTCTGTCCTTAGTAGCAACAGCTTTACAGGAGAAAGTGGCTGCAGGGCAAGAGTGCTGTAGCAAGCCCTTTGAATATGGATGGAGCTCAGGTGAACTACACCTGAACCCTGGCTGTGATGTCTTTATAGAGAGGCGTTTCTGACTTTCTTTTGCTTTTCAGCCACCATCAAAAGTTCAAGCGGCACCAGTGTTTTGTATTCAGAGAGAGGAGAACCTTTGAAACCTTTGGGATAAAAGCGCTGCACAGTGTCAGTGGTGAAGGTAAAGACGTGGAAGGAGAGGGCTAAGAGGGCATAGCAGAGGGGTAGAAAGGCTACACTTTGTTGTGTTTTTACAAAGCTAAACTGAAGCAAGCATTAACATTGATCCAGAAGAATTATTGATAAATGTTAACAAGCGAGTACACAGACACTCATTCTGACAGGTGACCTCTTTAGAAATCCTCAGAAATGTCTTTATTCCCTGAAATCCATTGATCTGAAATAATGACATATAATTTGAGAAGACACCTTAAGAAAGTAATTTTCTTAATAACACACTGGAGCTAAATGAGTTGTAAAGAGGCACACAATCTTATCAAATATATTTTTTTATTTTTGTGCAGAATAAGTTGTTGACTTGAAAACTGAAAAAAGTGTCTGTGTTTTGAATATTCTCATTTGGCGAGAGAGGAGGAGTGCTGATCTCCTGGTACAAACAGTCTCCCCGCTGGCAAAGGTTCTGATGCCTTGTAATGGCCCTCTATGGATTTGGTAAGATTATTGTTTTTTTTCTTGGCTGAAATGCTTTTCTCATTAATTTTCACTTTTTATATATTGTGGGAGTTCATGGTGAGGCACAGAAGCTAGTCCAAAATGTAGTGTTAGGGTAGTACAACAGATATACAACTTAATTTAATGTCATTTTATGTCTATAATAATTTGCCTTTTCAATGGGAGACCCAATTTACAACAGTAATTTTTCGGTTGTATTGGACTGTGTTCACTCGCCATCTGTGTCACCTCTCACCTACAGTATTTTGTACTGTTCCTTGCAGACCAGTAACAGCACGACTTAGACATTACTTGGTTCAATCAAATTCTCAGATTTAATCGACATGGCAAATTTGATCTGAAAACCTTTAAATATTTCCGTCTTGTTTTACAGTGTTGCTGTGCTGCCATTGCTCTGTGTGTAAAAGGAGTGATGCCTATTCCCAGGATTAAAGCCTACACATAATAATTACAAATCACCACACCGACAACATTGTAGTGAAGTGTTGCTCCGCTGCTGATTGGCCAATACTTGAAACATGCCCTTTTCTTTGTACCTAATTAGGATAACTAGTGCTTCAGAACTCAGAGTAAGGCCGGCGGCTCAGAGGGATTAACTTAGTTGTGTTGGAGGGCTAGTGCAGAGATCGGCTTCTGTGTGAGACCCTATTGTCCCCACCGGGTCACTGATCTAGGGCCTCATAGCCACTCAAGGGCCAGGACTTTACCCTCCTTCTCGCTCCACTTCAGTTAGCAACAGAATTGTCCACATTGTGTGATATGAGCTGGAAAAGAGTCTGTGGCCCCACCCATCCACTTGGTCTCCTGGAGTGTATTTTGAACACCACAACATTGCATATAAGCACACACCATGGCACAGCGAGTTGTCGCGGTTGCTCCCCGACTGCATTCAATAAGCGAAGAGAAACTCCAGCTGGGAGAGCCATTGATGCCCTGTAACAGGCTGATTGTTTCCTTGAGGAGAGGGAGGAGCAGGGAGGAGAGAGTGGGCAGGTCGATAACTCCACCCCCAGGCTTTGACTGGGGCCTAGCAGGTGTAAACATCCACTTCTGTGCTTGTGGTGAATGGCCAAAGGGGAGAGGGACCCCCAGGTAGTCAGCATCTCAAAGCAAAATTTCTCATCAAAATGTTTCATTTTATTTCATATCAAGTTATTCAAATATTTAATTTTCTCTCTAAAACCAAAGCTTAAATGTTTTGGGGGTAATCATATAGTTTCTATTTTCTATCTAAATGTAAAATAGTACATAAAGAATTAAAGGTTATTAAATAAAAAAAGAACTACCTTGTTTCAGCTGCCTAAGTTCAGCTGGAGTCTTAGTTATGCTCTGTTTCAAAACTTCAAACCAGACTGTAATGACAGGAGTTCTTTAAGATATAAAAAATGTCATTCTTAAATGCAGGCAGCATTTGGGGGGAAAAGCTCCTATAATGATACAAGAACTCATTCAGATGTTGGAAATTCAACCTTCAATGATTCATCTCCATTTGGTTTAGCTCCGAGTACCCTATCGCTGCCAGTTTGGAAGGCATTACAGCTCAGCTCAGCTCTCCCTCTGAATGTGTAAGAAGTCACTATATAGTTGAGATGCTTATAATGCATACTCTTTTAGTAATGCTGTTTTGGATTATGGAGGAGAAGGAGGCAAATATATCGACCAGTGTGCCGTTTATCCGCTGGCGCCCCATTACCCGGGCCAGTTTGGAGAGGCTTAACACCTGTTTTTTGCCCAGCTCATATAAACTCATTCTCTCCCTCCTTCTTGCTACTTTTTGTCTTCCAATGCAAAGAGGATGAAGTCTGGCGAATGAGAAGAAGAGCTCCATTATTGCAGTATTTTCTTTCCAGAGAACGTTATTTACTAGAAAGATATCATCCTAGCTTTTAATCCTCTTAGCAGTGGATTGCGGTTGTACTTACAGCGCCATGCACCTGCTAAACTGCCTTCTCTTAAAGCTGTATAAACTGAGCTGCAGGAGCCATTGCCTTCTTGAGCTGAACCCATCAAGTTTTTTTTTTTTTTTTTTGAGACAGAGGCAGGAGAAGTTTGGAGGACACTGTTGATAACATGCAGCAGACTCACGTTAGGAGGACTTTGAGCCGTACAGAGACAGCGGTTGCTTTCATTAAAGATCTAGTTTCAATTAAATGTTTAGTCTCCAGCAAAATTGCAGTTTTCATCTTTCAGTATAAAAAAAATGTAATTTTTTGTTTTATTGTTTAAAGGTCCCATCTGTTTTCTGATCTGTTATAATGTTGTTCCTCATCAAAAACTTACCTGGAGTTGTGTTTTCTTTAGTTCACACGTTTAACACACAAACTCTACATATTTAGGCTGAGTTCTTCTCTCAAACTGAAAACACTTTGTTCCAGCTTGTGATGTCATACTCCATACATCTTCACTTGAATCATTTAGATAATTTCAGCCGTGGAATTGCCAATCTCTACTGAACTAAAGGTAAAATTAGCTGTTAACTTGAAAACTACCACTACATGACATTAAGGTGGAGCAGAGCATTTTGACCTTTGGAGATGTAGACAGACTTATAATAAAGGACACACACAAACATATGTGAATTAAACAAAACACAACTCCAGGTCTGTTTTTGAGCAGATAACAACAATAAAGCATGGCTCAAAGCTCACAAGGGTCAATTTTGCATAATAGAGGGCACTTAACATGTAACCTTCCTTAGTCGGCTTGCATCTCCACAAACTTGACTCTGGCTATGATATTCAACAGTATGGCATCCACATTCCCCTGGAAAACATATGGTTTTTCTATATCCATAGAATAAGGCAAGTGGCATGCCACCTCCAGAAAGTTTAGTGGCGTTAACATTATAAAACATATTTAAAACAAATTTAACATGCATTCCTTCAACCCATTACAGACCATTAAAGAATCTAAAAGTAAGTTGTTGATTATTATATTTTGTTATATTTTGTTTATGTTTGTGCAATCATATATTGTATTTTAGTATATATACAACTCATCTTTACCCAGTCTTGCAGTGATGTGGCATATGTACTGTGTGTGAAACAGTGTAAGTGTAAGTGTATAGCCGGAAAGAATGGTGGAACTTAGTCCGCAGGCAAACAATATGGAATTTGAAATATTAGCTGGCGTGGTGATTGAACATGGCTCCCTTATCACTAGGTTGCCAGGTTGGCCCGCTATAACAATGACTTATCACTGGGCTGTGGAACATGGAGTATATAACAAGATTCTCTGACATGACAAACACTGCCCTGAGGAAACACACACCACACTTTGTATAGTGCCCCAAACCAGGCTATAGAGGACTGAGAGCAGAGGATCCTCACAGGACTACAGAACAGGTGGAGCACCTGGGAGTTCTGTCTTTTTAGATTCCAACTAGCACACCTTTAAATGCAGGCTGTAATATTATACATGTGTCTGATACAATAAGTTCATCTCTGTATTATCATCCACATAAAGCACTGTTAATCACTGTCACAGCCCTGACAACTACTGATGTCCATATTGTCCCGGTGACCCACAGCAGTGTAAAGACGCTTTCTGAATCTCAAACTTAAGCAGTATTATTTTCAAGTCACATTATTCCACACTATTTCTATTACTCTAAATAATTAAATAAATTGGGTATTAATTGAATTAATTGAGTAAATGTAATTAAATTCAGAGAATTTATGGCAGCATGGTGACTGAGTGGTTAGCACTTGCCTCACAGCAAGAAGGTTCCAGGTTCAGAAACCAGAAAGAAGAATTGTCTGGTGTTATTTAGTATATTTGAGGGTGTTGTTTGGAAAATCTATATTTTTGGCGTTCATGCTTTTTGTCGTCATGGTGAGCACATCCACACCTTGTCACACATCTACATATAAGGTGTTCTGAATCCATGGTGTGCCGACTCAAAGACTGACAGTTCAGAAGAGCCGTGACCTTTGACTTTTGGGCTTAAACAAGAACAGATGCCAGGTGAGATGACTCACATCCGGCTTTAAATATATTTGTAAGGAATGTTTCAGCTGCAAGTTAATATTATTTCTTCATCTTGTCCTCCTCCTGTGTGCCATGAGAACGTGGGTCTGATTTCTCCTCTTTCAGAAGCCTGCTTCTGTTCTGCTTCACATTTCTCATTAATTGTGCTTTTGCCGTGACCTGGTTGCTTTCTCTCTTTGTCTGTGAATCTCTGGCATTGGAATGGATTTGTTTATAGTGGTGACCCTTACTGCTTGAAGTCTTAAAGCAGCTCTGCTGTCATGAGCCAAAACTCTGGCAAGGTCAGCTCATTTCTGTTTACTTTTGGAGCACTATTTACCCTCTGGGGCTTTTAAAAGCACTTCTGCAAAACATCACTGCTGAGGAGAGCATGGGAGAGAATCGGGAGATAGGATGTCGAAAGAAAGACAAGAAATATGGAAAATTTGGAACATACAATTTTCTTCTCAGCCATGAACTGATTTATTCCATTTCCTACTGTGAAAAAATTGAAAATTGGTAATCAGCTACAGGTAACTCCACTGATATTGATATGAATATGGTGCATTAACTATAATGGGTCTAATTTTCCCACAGCAACATTACTAAGTCTGCATATTACCAGCATTCCCTAATACCTTAATACGAAAACGATTAAAAAAAATTTAGCATGATAGACCCTGAGGCTGTTGCCTGAATGCAAAGCCATGGAGTTGGGATTAACCCATCAATAATCACTATCTGCCGTGCCATGCATTTGCCCCTGCAGAGCTAATGATTAATCTCCCCTATATGGGACTGATCACTATCAGATTGATGAATGCACCAACCAATCATGTTCCGGCAAACCTCCGGCATGTACATACACCAATAAGTGATGATGAACAGCCTGTGTTGTTAGTTATTTATGCTGCTGCACAAGGAAGTCCCCATGCGTTCTTAGGAGGGGCTGGTGGAAGATTTTTGCAATGTATGGGCTTTAATGCGCACCCCAAAGTCCTGTCCCCATAGACCGCACACACAAGCATGCATTTGTTAACCTCTTGTGTGACTTTTTAGGGATGTTGTAAAACTCCACACCTCCTGATCAGTAAAGCAGTTTGTGCCACTCATCAAGTGCATGGATTGGATGAATAATGTTCTTGTGCATCAGACATGCAGCATGTGCCCTTGAATGAGGGATGTAGATTTCGTCCTTGATGCTTGTTGTTGCTCAGTGCGGGCCTCGTGTGTTCCATGCTGATGTCCTTGTATAGTCAGGCTTGGCTTTATTTTCTCTGGATCGACAGAGACAGCTCCTCTTGAACTTTTATAGCTCCTCTTAGCGATGTGTATCTGAGAGAGCTGACCCCGGTCACCAGGCTTTACGGGCTTCCGCCTGCTTCTCATCCACAACTGTTTGTTTTTCCTGGCTTTGGCTTTTTTTCCATACTGTTGTTTTTTCACACGTTCACACATGAGCAGAATCGCAATGAGAGACCACGAAACTCACACTCTCTATTTGTACAATACATAGCATATAATGAAGAGAACCCTGGCATTTATTTTTAAGGTTGTATTTTTATTGTAAAAATATATATGTCATAAAACTCTAGCCTTCAGCGTAAAACACACAAAATCACAATGCAACTATTTTGCTGTGCTATCCTGAATTAAAAAATGAGTAGTCATACTATAATTATTATTGTAACAGTCATGGTTATAATAATAAGGTTATCTAATCATTATAAAATTATAAATATCATTATTATACTTATTATAATCAAATTAATATTAAATTAACACATATTATATATTTTTTCAGGGTCACATTCATGGTCAGTTACTCATGGCATAAATCCTTGTAAAGAATAACTGCAGGACAGAAACCCCAATAAATGCCAGAAGCAGTAAAGGGTGCTGAAAGAGTAGTGTGCATGAGAGCCTACACAGTTACACCACCTCTGTACTAAAAGGCAGCCCATTTACCTTCTACTAACAGGCACGCCAAGCAGCCGACCCAGAGAAGATTTTATTTACTGACAAAGTGGAATTTTAATAGAGAGAAAATCCCAAACACGTTACTGACCAGACACGGAGAGCCACGCACATGCTTAAACTAAAATGACAGTTATTGGCCCCTCTAGCCCACAAGTCAAATCTGTAAAGCTATTTCCTGTTGTGTCACATTTCTCTGCAGGATCTGTTCCCATGCATTTGATACGGCCACAAGAACATACACTCAAGTCTGTGTTTACTCTGCATGGAATTTATTAATCATAACATTAACTACAAAATTATTTGACGGTTTATAAAACATTACAAACTGTTTTTAAAAGGAATGTTTTGAAAATATGTTCTATAAAACAAAGACAACAACCTAATTACAAAGTAAATTTAGGAAGAAACACAAATTTCTGAATCTAATCAAATCTCAAATGTAGTGCTAAACAAGCACTTTGTTTTCTTGTTTGACCACAGAGCCAGTGTTTGCCTTGTAGGGAATTTATTTGTCTTTTTCTTTTCAGTCTGGATCTTTATGCCTTGAAGCTTCACTAGAACCACGTTGTGTACACTTGTTGTGGATCTCACTAATCCGATGAAGCAATTCCAATAAAAACAAATACATGTATTTTCCATTTTTGAATTGGTCAAATTTGTTTAATTAATTGTGTTTGTGTTGACAATGAGAGAGTGATATTTCTTTCTTTTTCTTTCTTCAAGCAAGTTGTGAATAAAGAGATAACATTTTTGGTTTGGTAATATGTCTTTATATTTTTATGTATTTGTATTTTTAAATCTAGAGAGAATCATTATATTTAAACTACTTGAGTTTTCTTTCTGGGATGGCCTCAGCAAATCATGTACCTCTCAGTGTGCATTCATTATGATTGATGGCCTTCTTAAATAAAAAATACATCATACAAATACACTAGCTTTGACTACTTGTGGCTGGATAGATCACTTATCTTAACTCAAATACCTAACTATAAAAATAGACTGGAATGTTGTGAATTTTAATAGATTCACTTGTCAAACCGAGCTGTTCATGACATACCTCTTAATGAACATGTACCTGTATCATTTTGCTGCGTATCTCGTATTACAATTAAGCTTAAGTCTGATGATTAAAAGCTGTGAAGAGCATTTCTCCATGACCTCGGAGCAGGCATGGAGCACACTGCAGTCCTGACCCTCATTACCTCAGTGCTGGTTTGTACACATTAGCGCCTGTTGGTGCACAGCCCACAATTTGCCAAACATCTCCACACATGCACATAAGTACCACACGCACTGCAATTAGAGCACATCTGAGCAGTATTACCCGTGTTTACACAAGGTCAGGCTGCCGACGAGGAAAGTGGGAGGGGCCGGCAGCGTTCTGACTCTGGCCGTAATGGTGGTTCGGCACATGGGCTGAGCATGTGTTCTCCCTGGGGTTAAGTGTGCTGTTACTTTACGTTTAGGGCTCACTGACAGCTCATGCAAATCAAGTGTGTTCTGATTTTAGAGGGGTAGTCGAATTTTTCAGCATTTAAGGGTAGCACACCTGGAGAAGAGTCATTCAGTTACTTGGGACAATAAATATACAAGTTCATAATAGTGTTTTTTAGATCAGCAAAACCCAGGGCTTTCTTGTTCTGGTAGTTCTCTCCTGCAACTCACCAATCTGCTCTGCTGTACTAGTATTTTAGTGTCATCAGCTTTTCTCTCTTTGCCTTCTTCAAAGTCTTTACTCCTCCACCTCTCCTCGACCTGGGTCTTGATCCTTACACTCAGCAGAGTCCTGGGTCGGATTAATATTTGCCACTTTAATGTCAGAAGTGTATTTTACAAAGACAGAGTTAGCATGTGGGGGCAATGGGCAGGGAAAGACTAAGACACAGCGCAGAGAAAAGGATGAAGAAGAAAAGGTGGCAGAAATGTGAGGGATTTGCACTTGGCTGTGGCTAAATATATAATCCACTATGTGTGCCACTATGTGAACAAGAATGTGAATTAGCATGCTACTATTCAAGTGTGTGAAGAGGCTCTGGGCTCATACCTGGTGCTCAGGCTTTGGCAAAGGTGTGTCGTGCTGTGGGTGAACACAGGTCAACAGGGAGGACAGGCCGAGCTGCTCATTGACTGACCCCTGACAGCCAAATCAGCTGGACTCTGTAGGCATAGGGCATGTGTACAAAGGCAGAGGTGTGGCAGGAGCACAGGGAGACAACATGACTGTTCAGCATGCTTTCAGCTGACAAGCTAAAGGTGAGAGCAAATGGTGGGCAACAGCAACCTTGTTGCTCTTTCTCTGTAATTACATCAGAGTCAAACAGCTTCTTGTATCTGCGAGCAACACATGTATGCCCTACAGGAGAGTCCCTGGCACCTGCTAATCCACCAAGACACAAGCACAAGAGGTGCCTACCTAACCACAAGAAGGCTGCAAGTGAATGTGTTGTAAGTTTGATTGGTTTTTATGTTTAATGCCAACACTGTAAGCATTGTTTCACAGTGACTGCTTTGTTGTATGAATATGTATCCACAACAATGGGCTATTGACTCATAGTGCATGTTACAGTACATATGTTATGGCTCCAGAGCATGTTGCCATGATGCTTATAGCTGTGCTTGCAGGATAGGCGTCTGATGGAATGGCAGGATGTAGAGATACTGGAGAAGGATGGATGTGTAAGAGAGGGCTAGTGTATCTTGTGAGCAGAGCCAGGCGCAGCCAGAGGGAGGAGAGCTTGATCTGTTTAGTGTCCGTCTCCTGCCAGCTTTCACTGGTCATTAAAAGTAGGCTGTTATCAGACAGTGCAGGGAGGACTACCCCACCAAGCACACTGCTGCGTCTTCAGGTAACAGCTCCTTATCTCTCACTGATTGCCTTCACGCTCCCAATCCGTCTGACGCTGGCATCTCAATCAGTCTTTAAATAATCTGCCTCCTCATGGAGCAGCTGATGGTCTGCCCCTCTCTCTCTCTTAATTTTACTCTGCCCTCTATCGCTTTCTCTCTCTCTCACTCTCTCTCTCTTACGCTCTCTCTCTCTCTCTCTCTCTCTTTCTCTCACTCTCTGTCTTACTCTCTCTTACTCTCTCTCTTACTCTCTAAAACCCAAACATACTAAATGTATTTAACAAACATCTAAATTACTTGGTGTTGCTTGAATTCCAATTACATTCAGCTATTCTAACCATACAATCTACCCTTTTTAAAGTACTGTAGTACTAATGATGAATTACACACACATTTGAATCCATATACTAATATTTGTTTATGGAAATCCTTTAAATAACACATATTTTATGGCATGAAATGGCAAAATTAAACAAATAGCTAATTTTAAGTAAACTGTATTAAGTAAGTATCTATATACTTCAATATGGCAATATCTCATAATGAACTTTTTACGTAAAGAAGAAAAATAAGAACTCTGGGCTACAATTCTTAGATGTTTAGTTTGCCTAAGAATATATTTATTTCACCATTTGTCTTGATAGCATAATTCAGGGTCTTCAATTAATTTTATTTTGTGGAATTCTTGCTTTTGCTCCACAGTATTATGGAGATTCTAAAAATCAATGAGCCTGAACAAAAAGTAAATTGCATCTAGCAGTTCTTGAAATATGGCTTCAAGCCATTATCTGAGTGAGAATCAACTTTTACCTCGAGTTGTTGGAGTTGTTTAGCGCTACTCCGGGTTTGTGGTAAGTCGAGCTGGCAAGTCCTCCTGCCAACAGCTGGCTGACATGTTAAACCAAACCTCCCACTCAACCTCCCACCCTAGGCCCACAGAACAGGACCACAACCGCTGTCAAGTGTGCACTAGTTATCTTCCCTACACTCTCACACTCCACTGAGGGAGGAAAGCTAGTGAGCGGCGACTTATTCTGCATTAAACCTACTGTAAAGATAGAGATAATGAGCTGTGTGTGGGTGAGCAAGATTTTTATTTTGACTTTATGGCAAAAGCTTTCCAAACTTACATTATTCATTACATTAGTATACAACAATCACCTATACTAGTTATATTCAACCCCAATATACTCTCAAATAATTAGCTGTTTTTTAAATATTTTTTTCAAATTTCTGCTTTTCATTTTACATCCAATATATTTATAAATTATGATAATATGAATTCCACACAGTAACATTTTCCACACTGTACAGAACTCTTTTTACCTCAGACAACCTCAACATACAGTTGATACAAATTCTGCAGGATCCTGGTGAGAAAAAAAAAATATGGATAAAAGTTCCCTCTCACTGTGAGTGTGGTATGTTCAGTTTAAGTTTATATCACACATTCACATTAAATACTTACTTAAAATTATTAGTGCAGTTTCTATAATTGTATTACAGTAAATATTAGAGATTGAACTGCTGGCATTGCTGTCTATGCTAAACAAAATATATGCCCATTTAAAGACATTACATTGTATATGTGAATGTTGTGTCCTGTCTCAATTATATTTATACCTGATAAACTCACTAGTTTATTCTGTTGAGCAGTTGTCTCTTGTTGGTCTTGGATACAGTACTGTTGTACTAGTCACTGTACTTGTTGACTGTACTGGCACCACAGAGTGTGAGTCAGATAAATGAAGGCTCCACCAGCGTCACCACTTCACTGCTGATGTCATATGGGATTTTAGACTGTAGGTGACAACCAAGTAATAACTTCTCTATCTCTCCAGCTCCGTCTCCCTGGCTCATGTGCACGGACTCCCTCCCTCCAGCCAATACCTTCACAGCAGCACACTTCTCCCAGTCCTGGGTTATCTGTCTCTGGCTGTCTGACTGCCTCTCCAGCCCCTCTCTGTCTCTCCTCTTCCTCGGCCCGGCTCTCATCCATATAATGTGTGATATGTATCATTGGTTAAGACTACTCCAGGCCGGCATGTTGACATTCCCCCGTGCCTCTTCATCTCTCCCTGCAGAGCTGAGTGCTGTTGAGTTGTGTTGATTAATGATATTGATCGCTCTGCACACCGCTTGACTTTCTGTGAATGAAAGGAAGGAGGGAGAGGCTAAAAAGAGACAGAATAAGATATTGGAAGGAAAGAAAATAACACACTTTTGATACAGGATGTTTTTATCATGTACAAGGTCTGTTTCCAAGGAAACCATACCATAGAGAAGTTGGATGAACTATAGGTGGCTAAATAAAAAAATATTAAGGGGTAAATTTGAAATGTCACTGTGATAACGAAGAATCTCATGCATTTTCTAATATGTTTGTAGTGGTCAACACTTTATACTTCTTAAAATGTACCAATATATTTTGATGTTTGCAGTTGACATCCTCATCATCATACTTGTAGCTTGGGAAATTATGAGTATTGATGCTGCAATTTTACAATGAATCTTGCTGCCCTGAATTTGAGTCCCTATAATAAACTATAATAAATAAGATACAGCAAATATGTGACAATATCACTTTCAAGACAATCGCATTAATGTGCCATATATGTAATTTTGTATGTGTATGTATAAGTGTAAGAGTTATAAAGTATCCTCATGTCATGAATTGCAGCCTTGTCAGTGTATGGGCCAGAGCATCAATGACACTAAAGGCAGCATATCAATAACCTCTCAGGACAGGCTTCTCGACCGCAGATAACTGATGTCAATAGCAATGAGAAGGTGTCAATACCTTTTAGAAGCACACTGTCTTCCCATGAACTTGCTTTGGGCATATTCACTTTGATAGATTATGCAGTTGACGAGGTGCTCTACTGGGAGAACTTTACAAATCCAACAAGGAGCTGCACCCTTGGCTACCATTCCATTGTATATGTGGTCAGTTAATAGCTGTTGAGAATTTAACAAAGTGGTATTTAAGAAGTAGTATTTACTGGTTGAGGTTTGGATTTCTCATGTTGCTGCTTCCTTTGTCCCAGGCTCAAGTGGACTCCTGGGGAGAGTCACATCACCACAAGCACTGATGTGTTTGCACGCTCCCATGAAGGCTCAGATTCCGGGAATATGTGGAATGCTGATATGAAGTTTGTGTGTCATGGCATAAGCTGTGGATTGAGTCAATAGTCTTTCCCAATGAATTAGAACAGTGCAGTGTATAGTTTTTGTAGAACATATTTGGTCTGAAAACATGAGGGCCCCCAGCATCTCCTGTCAAGTTGCAACTCCAAATTAACTACCTTAAAAGGGGTATGCTATTAGTAAACTAAGTCAGTACCACACACCCACGCTCCTCTTAAGCATGTGACTGCCAGAATAGTGTCGCTGATATTATATCTTAAAGTGGCACATTAGTTATCTTAATATAGTTATGCACACCATGTCTATGTAGAGAATTACATCACTGACTTGCGACTTTATAAAGTGCATGTTGTCATTACGCTTAGATGAGTGTAACCGAGCAGAGCACAGGCTTGCTAAAGATTGTCATCAAAAGCATGACGCCATCAACACCATTCAAAAACAGGACTTAAAAAAACATCAGACACCTCTTTTTGTACTGTTTGTTTGTGCATTACCCTTTCACTTGTCATTATATTTGATAATATGCATATAGGTCAAGAGCAGTACATTTTTTTATTTTTTTTTAAAGCTTGCGTTTGACTGCTTTGAGCGTCCACTCTCATGCTCTGTACTGTCTGGCCTTCTCCAGTTCACCCAGCTGTCTTAACATGGAGCTGTGTTGACAGTAAACACAGCTGCAGGTCACTGGGGCCCTGCTCTGGTCGGAGACTGGGCTCACAGGGCCAGAGCAAGAGGCCCACAGTGGAACAGAATGTGTGCCCGGATTGCAAAATTAGTGGGAAATAGTCCCCTAGATCGCTATGGTCAGATGGGGAGCTCCTTCTTATCTTGTAAACCAATTTTGGAAATAAAAAACAGAGCTAATGGACAGGCACTCTAACCGGTGATAGGTCACCGAATGACCTATACCCATGTGTCTCATTTAACGTCACTGTCATTGCACATCTGCATTTCCCATACATTTGCCATAATTGTGGATTGGCTGTATCTTTGAGGATCAATAGCTTGTGATAAATCATCTTTGACATTATGTTTTTAACAGATGACATTAGCATTGCTTACAGACACATGGACATTAAGAGTCTCTGACCTTTGTGCGTATGATGAATAGGTGGCCTGACCCTGTCTGCATGCTGTGGCCTGGCTGGCAGGATGCATGTTGTTTTAGTAAACATCTTTTCTGTGTCTTCAATCACCACTGAGCTTGCATTCTTAAATATAATGCAGAGATAGGTGAAATTCTTTATAATATACTTAGGAAGCTGTACTATTGCTTATTGTCTAAAATGCATGTGCTATGTGCGCACACCTACTCAAACTAAGACAAAAAGTGGACATGTTCTTGTTCGGCCCCTAAGGACAGATCAGGCACAGCTGTGACTTAGGGGGTCATGGGGCTCGTAGAGGTCAGACTGAGCAGACTCTGAGAGAGCCGGGGTCACAGGGCACTCCCAGCAGCCCTGGTGGTGTGAAAGGTCAAGGGTCACAGTCTCACCATGATGGGCTGCCTGGGTAGGGTTTCAGAAGGCGGCTGGGGCCAGGAAGAAGCACAGATTTATAGATACTGAAGCGAGCCCCAGTTCTCAGCCCGAGGTAATTACACAGAATATGAGCATGCCCATTGAGGCTTGGCCGCCATATTTCATTTCCACCCTTAGCCCCTGTAGACTCAAATAATACATGAGATAGCCAGGGAGAGACGGGAGGTAAAACCAAGGGGCAGAAAGGCAGAGAAAGGAAGATCCATTGATGCAGAGGAAGAAGAGAATGTGACAAATAGAAGGCAAAAGAGCTGAGCCAAAAAGTGTAGTGGAATGGTGCTTGTGGAATGAGCACAAGGATGAGTAAAGGCAAAGGGTCATATTTGTTACTAAACAAAACTCCATTCTTAGCAACAAGACCTTTGACGTCAAATTCCAGCAAGACAGGGAGAAGGTCACAGAGATCATCCCAGGGGAACGCCGGGAGCTGGAATGACACGAAGCCCGGACAGCAGGGAGTGACAGGCTCGCGAGAGGAGAGGAGTACACCAACAGATGGAGCGAGGGAGGGGACTGAAAGGAAAGAAGCTCCCAGAAATTAGATTAGTTTTGAAAGTGAAGTTGTGATGCAGCAGACTTGATATCCAGCTTCAAGCAGTTTCCCGTGAGAACCTGATCGGGCCAGCATGGGCTCAGCGAGACAGTTCAAACATATTTACCCCTCGTTGGAAGGTACAAATTAAATTAGGCTGGTCCACAAAGAGGAGATGTTTTCCCCTTCTGTTCTGATGTCATGGTAGTGGGCGGTATGGAGTGGGGGTCGGACCATTCTGGCCTGCATACATTTATCTTAGAGACCATTCATCTTCCAATAACCCCCACCAGCGCTCCGATTCGAGATCCTTCTGTCCCTTTTGCTCAACACTGCATCAAAGTCTCAGTGTGTGTAGTTAAACAAAAACGCAAGCTACAACGGATGAATTCAAGAGCAGGTCATAGTTCTTTCCTTTTCCTGTTCACAGCTCTTCCAAATGTGTGCTCCTTTCTCAACCCCTCCCCATTGCTGTCCTGTGGCATTGAAAAACACATTCTTTTGAAACAATTGGAAGCACCCATCCTTTTGTTCCAGCTTTAACAATGCCATAGCAGGTTTCATTGGAGATCAGTAATTGCTCCATAATTGCGTCGACTTTAGCCTTGGCTGCTGCCCATTCTTTGAGTACATCCAGCCCCTGTCGTACACAGCTGTAGGTGACCTTATGCTATGGGTCGCTGTCACTTAGCCTCTGGCGCTGTTACAACATTCCTCTACTGATAGGTTCTCTGATTTCTATATATGGACAGATGAATACAGTTGAAAAGTTCTAAATTTATCTACTTTTTCATCACATTTGTAGTACATGTTTAAAGCAGTTACCCTATGGAATCCAGGCCGCACATGTTTACAGTTAACTTTTTTGGGAAAAGGAAATGGTTATATCCATGTATCCAAGCTTGGCGCTGATACAAAGAGTACACTGTCTTGAGAAGAAGTTTGAAATTGTTTAAATTTTAATATAATGCTATGCACAAACTGTCGTGGGGATTTTTCTTCTCTCTGTGCTCTAATCTAGCCGTACCTTAATGCTCCCTCTGAGACAAACCTAAGCACTACTGTGACACTGCAACAAGAGGGAGAGAAAATCCTTGAGAATCATACAAACACGCAATAAATCAATCCATTATTTACGAGTGAACTCATTCAGAAAGGAAGCATATGTAATCTACTCATCCATGCTGTGAGGATGCTGAGAGAAGAGAGGAGGAAAGGAAGACAAGTAGTGGGGTGTGCACGGGGACAAGGCAGGCGGCCAGCTGAGAACGAATTCTGCTTCTGTTGCTAACTCCCCGAAGAGAAGTGGGAACCAGTAAACAAACAAACGGAGTGAGGAAAGTGCTTGCTTCTTTAATGACAATGGCAGCGAGAGAGAAGGGAGGGAAGTCTTAGCCATAGCCCAGTATGTCAGCTGTCAGCCTGCCTCAATGCCCTCTGCCCTGTTCGTATGCAGGCCAGCAGCCACACAAAGACTCAAAGGGACATACACACAGATGGGTAAACAAAGCCACTGTTTACTATGTAGTTTTTTATTATGTTCCCAGAGATTAGCCGTTATTGATTTTTTTCTCAAATAAGAATGGTGGCAAGTCGTACTAACTGTTATGTGCAACATCTTCTTCCTAGACTGAGAAACACTCCAGTACAAAATCTCGCCCCTCCACCACCATTCCGCTCAGAGTCTGTTATGCCTCTGTCACTTTCTATCACACTGTTTTTTACCTGAAGTATGCAGATGACTCTTTTGTGCTTCTTCTTTGTCCCAAGCCTGGATGCCTATTCTTTAGTGGTTCAGATCTATTATTTGGAGAGCCCAGGGTGGGGAGCGGGTGCTGCATGTGTGCACATACACACCAACGGGACCCGGCACTCCTGGGGTCATAGCCTTTCAACCTTGGGGCGCGACTTCTGCCACGGCCGCTTGACAAATCACCCCATGACACACAAAAAGGACACACCAGGGCCCCAGGGATAGAGGCCTGCTGCTAGTTTAGTTACAAGGAACCGATCAACATTCTATGGACTGTATCTTATGTAAATGGGCAAAATTCCTCAAAATATCGCTATTATGACGTTTGGTTATTTTTTTTAATCTCTATGGCAACTGCCCTAATTTTTCTTGGATAAACAAGGATCCTTATCCTTTTGCCAAAATGATATACTACAATACATTTCATTTCATGGGTTTCAATTTCCTATTATATGGTGCCATTTTGAGGATGACCAAAAAGGGTAAATAAAAAAGTTCAAAAGATATAATACTTTGTTTTGAATATTTAATTGCTATGACAACGTTCATAACTTCATCATTCTGAACTTTACAAGGGGCTTTTTTTTTGTTGTTGTAGCCTAAACCATTTTTTCTTATTCATAAATTATAATGATAGTAATTCCTCCTTTGAAAATTGTCTCAAAGAATGGTGCCATAAACCAAAAAGGCTCTAGTCGAGTACAAAGTCGTACTGTTTGCAAAGACTAAAAGAGACTGTAGTCCCACTGGATTTGGACAAGGAAGTGGGGGACAAGGGAGTAAGGGGGGCAGAGATGGGGTAAAAGATGGGAGGAAGAAAGAGACATTTGGTTTCTTTCATTTGGTGGACTATGATAAATGGCTTGGCCTTTAGCTGGTCGCTGCTCCTCTTGTGTCTCCCCGGGCCTCACTTGACAAGAGGGTCTTTGAGGGAGAACGGACCTCACAAATATTGCTCTTTGTCCCAGAGCAAGCATAGCCAAGACCCCAGTGCTCCAACTTTAATCAAGTAAAACCAGCAAAGCAAGGACTGTCTTTAATGTGAGCAGTGCTGAGAGTAACGTGTTACAAAAGTAAGAAATTACTGTAATGCATTGCTTTTTGCTGTAACGTAGTAATGTAAGGCATTACAGAAAAAACAAAAATTGTAATATTTTACTCGTTAAAAATGTCAGTAACACACGTTACGATACATTTTTAACCTGGATTGGTTTGGTGGTGGGTTTTTTGTTTTTCTTCATACAAATTCACTAAAATCACGGCAAAATCAGCAGCGGTGAACCGTCCGCGCAAAATGTTTCACTTCCTTACATTTTCCAGATGGGCATATGCTCATTACTTTAAGTTTGTGAAAAATAAGGGTATGAAGACTATCGTAGTCAAATGCACTTTGTGTGCTAAACCTAAAGAACTGTCCACTTCCTGAAATAGCACAAGTACTCAAACTAAACATTTACAGAGGTGCCAATGCCATAGTAACATGAAGTTAGCAAGGAAGCAGCAGAGGATGAGAGTGGCAATAAAACCACAAAGCAGGCAAAATTAACGTTCTCCCACTTTGAGATTCTTCAGCCTCAAGAGGTTAGGAGACTCGCGGCGGAGTATGTTGTTGAAGATATGCTACCGCTTTCAACAGTGGAATTGCCAGCTTTTCGAGAACTTTTGTCAGCAAGATCCCTATTGCGACTAGCAGCAATGATGACAAGGTAAGCAAGGCTAAAGGCCGCCACACACCACAGGAGAATTTGCCCGATTTTGGCTGTGATTTGCTTCTCCCCGATTTCAGGGAGGTGTGACCCGACTTTTGGTCTTTGCGTGCAATTCTGAAGCCGCTGCGCTCCTTGTGTGTGTGTGTGTGTGTGTGTGTGTCTGTGTGTGTCTGTGCGACTCTGAGCTGCTCTGTCAGATCATAACCACCAAACATCAGCAATGCTACAGTAACATACAATAAAACAGAGCGTCAGGGGCAGAGGAGTGACAGACAGTCCACAAAACCGTGCTACTAATCCAGTTTGAAGCGTAAAAAGTTTGAAAGTAAAAAGGCGAGAGTAGTTCCTCACGTGTGTCTGTTTACATCCACACAGCGCGTGGATCGGGGTGAAGCTACAGATTAGCATAGTGACTCTACTTCCTGTGTATTTTATCTCCAGCCTTCTGTGCTTTAAAAATCATGTATCTGAAGTATAGCACCACATTTCACAAATAATAATAACACAGTTTTGACTTGTCTCTAAACTAAAAGTACAATGCTCAAATCTTTTGAACACTTAAGAGTCTCAAAGCAAGTGGTTTTACTGTAGACAGGAAACAACTGATGCGATCGCACTCACAACTTTGTATCCTGTGGTCCGCCGACATATTCCACTGCAGTCTTTGCGTTCGGAGATTTTAAATCTCTAAGATTTTCCTTGAGCCTGTGTTGTGCACTTTTTGTTGCATGTTTAAAAATCGTTTAGTTACAGTATTTCTTTCATAATTTGCCAGACTTTGACCTTTTGTCTGTTCTTGCGATTGCTCCTTGTACTGTGCCATGAGCCATCACTGTGGCTATTATATTCTACTGTTTTTAACCATAAGCGTAGCTCAGTCAGAACCACATCATCTTCCACTGGATGTGTGATGAGCTAATTGAGCATCATGAGCTACATTTAGCCAAATCCATATTTCCAATTATTTTGGTCAGAGTAACTTAAAAGTAATGCAGTTGTAGTGTAGTGCCTTACATTTTAAATACAGTAATATTATAATGTAACAAATTACTTTGAAATGACAGTAACAAGTAATAAATAAATAATGCATTACAGTTTTGAAGTAACTTGACCAACACTGAATGTGAGAGAGGCTTTTTTTTTTCAGGGTGGTGTGCAAAAATGGCATTCAGGGGTAAAGACATACGTAGGGGGAGTGAACATGGAGTGAAAGCAAGTCAGCACACTATATTACACTGGCACGTCTCTCCATTATTCCTTCAACAAAATTCACAGCTTTGCCTTAGGGGTACGTGGGTAGATTCTGGGGAAAAGCTAAAGTCTTATAGACACCCCAAAGGCACATTACAAACTGAGTCAGCGATCAAAATAACTTGTATAGATCATCGCTAAAGCTAAGGAGGTCTACAGCAAAGGAGACTAAAACATTTTCCATACTTTGAAAATGTTAAGTGTGCATTTGTCACAGCTTCGTTCTTCTTAATTGAAGTTATTGCAACATTTATGCATTCTAGTGCCTCACAATATGTTTAGATTGGTTTCCAATGCTAATCTTACGGTTAATGTATAGCCAACTTGTGATTACAGAATATCAGGTGCTTTGCCCTTAAGCAGGCAGAAAAAATTATCTAATTTGAACCGTTGCAATGGAATTAATGGATTGCAAAAGCTGATTAACAATGTTGACAAATTATCTAAAACAGCAAAGGGAATAGTGTTATTGTCATAGACCCAGGTTTATGGTAAATTAATTGTTTGTGTAGAAGGCCTGCCGGCATTAGGGATATGGTAAAATTAATTAAAGCGCATACTAAAACATAACAACAGGGTAAAAAAAAAAAAAAAGAAGAAGCTTCATACTCATTAGATTATAAACAGTTACGTACTGCACAAGCATCTTGGACAGGTTTATAAGAAAATGTTTTAACAAAGAACAAAACTACATTTGAGAACAAACAGGAGACATAGACATCAGCTAAGGCACAGTTCTGACTTGTAATTGTATAGATGCTGTCTTCTGTCACCACATCAAAGTTTTGTTAAGAAATGTTTATGTCAGTTTTACACTCACTAATTAATGCCCCATTTTTTCCCTTATATAAAATGTTGATAGAATTTTCTTAACTTTATTTTACTAACTTTACATTTTTCTTAATTCTCTAATCTTTTGGGCATGTTTGTATCTTAGTGAATATAAGAAGGATTTGAGGGTTACAAATAGAAATTGTGAAAAGGTGTGTGGAGGTTACACTGGATGTGGAGGTTATGGAGCTTAACTCTTTGTATTCCTTATTTCTTAGACTTCACTCAGCTGCTGTATGTCTCTCTGTTGCCAGCAGCCATTATCTATAGAAAAAAGGTTGGATTCAGACCCCTATCACCTACTTGAATAACAAATCCATACAATAACAAAAGTAGAATCTCCCCTTGTGAGTTCAGTAATGTTTATGGGACACCTGTACCAAAGCTCATTATGTGCATTTTCACATTCTTATTCACGTTTGTTTGGTGAGGGGCAAAACTCAGTGCCACACAGTGCCACAGTGCCGTAATCCCCGCCCTTACCCAGTGGCCCAGATTAAATCCATGCTTTGATCCACCCCCTAATCTGAGTTTACAGGCTCGGGGTTGAGGGCGGGTGCTGCACTCTGCCTGCCAGATACATTCTGCTATCTTTTTCTCTCCCTCTCTTGTCTGTCTACTTCCTTGCAGCCCCCCACTGAGGAGCTGGCAATTGAAATCTGCTTTAGAGTTGCTTAATACAGAAGCGGGCAGAATTAGACCCTTTAATGCTGATCATGGTCGAAGATTATATCAATGCCTCTTTTTGTCACTTCTACACTGGTGTCAATGGAGAGGCAGCAAGACAGCCAGGGCAGGCCAACTGATACATCTTTAGATTCTACTGTATTTTATTCTGTTTTTGAGTGTACATACATTTGTGTCAATGTATGGACCTGCAAACTTACATGCAAACTTTTTTCTCAATTAAAAATGGAAATGTCAGGTGCAATCTGTAACTTTTCTGGTGAAGACTCCTTTTGCTGCTTTTTCTATGGAAATAATAAGTATTGCTTTGCTTGGAATGCTCCACAGTATGGCATTAAACTTTCTATAGCATTTTCTTTGATACTGTCTTTTAATGTGTGAAAATACCTTGAAAAGCATGTATTCTTAATGTGACTGGGCTTGCCTCTCCATAGAACATCTCCGTGGAGACAGGCAGCTGACCCTCCACCAAAAAGTTACATGATTCATCTTTAACATTTTACAATGATCAATGCTAGTCATGTGTCATCTCCATAGCAACCATGTGTCATCGCCATAGTAATAATAACAATGTGCAATATTATTTAAAGTCACTTTACCTGCTACTTATTTATTTAACCACCACTGTCCATCACTGCACTGTACACAATCATCTGAGTCACTTTATTGTAGTAATATTATATATTACTATACTGGAGTCACTTTAACTGCTGTTTGTTCACTGCTCAGAATCAAAGACACTTATTATGCAACGTTCCTGTGCCTTTTAGCTTTACAGTGTTGTGTTTTTTAGTTGATTGTAAATACTTATTATTATTTATCTTGATTTTGATGCATGCTTTATTTTCCTACTGTTTCTGAAACTTGCGTTGTGACACTGCAAGATAAAGGATTATCTTATCTTATCTTAAACGAAACAGGACAAGAAACAACTCCTGAAAGACGTGTTCAATTGGCTCTACAAATACAGAGACCTCTTTAACTTAAGGGAAACTAGCATTTCCTGTTCTTAATAATGGTAATAAGGCTAGAATCAGCAGACTGAATCAGGAATCAGCATGTCAAGTGTTGAGATGTACCCTCTGCACTTGTTCTTTCTAAAGTAACTCTACAGCTCGCAGGGAACATGGTGCACCTCACTATAGTCATGTTATCAGTTTGACATGTTCTTGGTGCCAGCGTTGAGTAGTCAGACATATTCCTAATTTAGCCGCAGGGGAGACATGTTTGGCATTAGTAATAGCTATATTTCAGAGTGGGCATTGGCTTGCTGTCTAGTCCACTCTAAAATACACAGAGCAAGTGCTCTGCAGTGTACCTCTGACTCCAAGTCAAGTTGTGTCTTGACTTTTGGCTGAGATAGATACAACTGTGCCTCCTCAGTGTGATTCTGTTTTGTTGCGTGTAAGAAAGAGCTGTTAAGTAGAACTGAGTAGATACGTGGGTACCTTGTACAGGTACAAGGTCAACTGTGTGTCTTTTATACTGTTAATCACTAAGTGACACGCCTTACGTTCTTCTTGTGTTTTTTATGAGATGTCAAGAATCTACTCTGTCTTTCTATATATATCTGGTATGCCAAGTGCCACTTTATGATCCATTTATTTGTTTCTGACAAGTGGGTGGTTATTTATAATTAGATATGATTGGAGAAGATTCATAGGGTAAAGTTGAGCCCATATAAGTACTTAACCTATGGCGTGAAAAAAACACTGTAATGTAAGTGTATTATGTAAATGACTACTCATATCCTCATATGCAAGTTTTGTAAAATTCAGGGTTTTTTTGTTTTGTTTTTTTGTGCCAAGGAGAGCCTGCTTTCTTACAACTTAGCCTTATTTTCCTATAATTATTGTGATATTTCCCTTGCAGTTATGAAAAGGAAAGTCCAAAACAAAACATTAGCATGTTGAGTTCATGTTTGTAGTTGTGGTTGGTCCAAAGGTTTTAACAGTACAGTTTGAACCTCAGAGGCTCTCTGGTCATGTCACACGTCTATCATAGCAACCTTCCGCCAATTGACATGTCAGCTGCTTGGCCCTGACCTAGATTACCAAACATGTATGACCTCTGAGCTGCTTTAAGTGCAGATAGATCATAGTCTAATAAGCGGGACATCTCCCAACTTGCATGGTCGTAAAAATAGGAGGCTAGACCGTGCTCCCTAACACCTTTTAAGCAACTCATCTTTGACACTTGGTAACACTAGTCTGAAAGCAAATGTGTCAGTCTTCCCAAAGGGACTTTGAAGGGTGTGAAGGTTGTCCATAATGCCAACAGCACCTCCATTCAAGTTACGCCCATAGGCTTAAACTGGTGGAGGTCTTTTCGGAGGCTTTGACCTCAGGTTCGCTCCTCTTGCTTCTCCTTTTCACAGGAATGAGAATTGTGTCTAAATGACTTGGCATGGAAGGGATGTAAATGAACACTGGGGGTTGTTGTGTTCACAAGCAGCCAAGGTTAGGCATCCAGCTGTCAGCTCATGTTTGGGACTAATCGTTTATGTGCCTGCGCCACTCGGCACCCTTTCCCTCATTCTCTCCGTCTCTGTCACACACCTTGTCCCCAGTCTATAACTCAACGCCCCATGTTTTATCACTCCACTCTTTTTTAGCATCTGTCCTTTGCGTCCATCATTCATATCATTGTTCACATTGCATATCCATTGACGAAGACCTTTCAGCCCCAGCTAACTCTCTTGTTATCACGTGGCTAATGATTTGTTCAAACACAACTTTACATACTCATAAGTAAAGTTTTCTATTTTGTTTTTGCTCTGTAATGTTTTGATTTCAGGGTAATTACTTAATCGCATTTAATTTATGTGCACTTAATTCCCATCATCTACACTTAACTTCTCATTGCTACAGACTTACTCTCAAGGCCATGGTCAGTGTGTATCTCCCTGGTGTGTCCAAGCCCAGTCAGCCACGTAAAAATGTGGCAGGTTGCAGAGTTCAAGTCCTTCGAAATGTGAATCGAAACAGCTGCCACTAATCACTAGCACAAGCTGGGCTTAAGGGCCTCTCAGTTTCACCCCTCATCTGCCTGGAATTTTGAATTTCCTGAGCAGAGATCAAATGGCAGTCCGAGTCACAGAGACCTTTGATATATGGACACCCTTTTCGCTAGGGACTTCTGCATCGGGATTTACGCTTGACAACACACTTGGTGTCACCTCCGCTCCCGACGGGCGCTCTGCGACCTCTGGAAACATAGGGCCCCTTTGACAGGGCCACAGCACGCCCCTCCTCACAGCCCCCTGGAGTGACCAGCAGTTATTTATTAAATTTGTTGTGCCCACAGTGCTTTGGTTTCAGTCGGCCACTTAGGTTTGGATTGCACTCTGGATTTTTCAATTATGTGGTTCATTTCACCTGCTTGTGTTCCTTTACCCCCCAGGATCAAGGGCACTAGAGATCATATTTAATTATTCCAAAACAAATACGTTTAAGCAGACCCCTAAAGATATATAACGTCATCCCTACTATCTATTATTCTTCACCCTTCCTCCCCAAAAATGAAAAGCAAAACTTCTAACTCCTGGTGAGCACCACATTACTTGTGTCAATAAGGAAATTTGTCTAACTATCAGGAGGGTAAATAAAAGGGTGAAATATGGGATTTCCAGAATTCCTTGCTTGTCATGTCTTATATGGATCACATTAGCGGCCACTTTGATTGACAGATGCTCCTGTGTGCAGCCAGAGGGAGAGGCAAAGAGAGATGGGAGATGATTATATCCCAGGTAATAAGTGTGGGTTGTCAACAGAAGGCTGGACAATGCTATCTGGAGTGGATGAGGCCTGTGGATTAGGGATGTTAGCCTGCCTCCCCACTCCATAATGCATGTGAATACAAATGTGCATTTGCAAAACAACTCTATTATACTATCACAAACTAAGAATGTAAGATAACTTAAAAAATGTAGATAAAAAGATGCCTGATATGTATGTAAAATATTTTGCTACAATGTTTTATGTGTGTGTATTTAAAGCCAAATGATGCTTTAGACAAAACTAACATTAAAGTCATCTCCTGCTTTCATTTAGATAAATATTTGCTATTGAAGACTGAAGGCTACAAAATAAATCAGCCAAACTATGTCACATTCTTTTATAAAGACCAAAATGTTCTGATGCTTTCTGTGAGCATGGGTGCACATGCGTGTGAGAGAGGGAGAAGGGGCACTAAAAGCTACACGACTCCTTGGTTGTACTTGAAAGATCCCCTTTCAACAATCATAATTTATTATTCACCAGCGTTCTGGGATGATGTTTGTGATGGTGGGGCGGGGCACTAGTCAATAGAAATGCCAGAGGAAACACTAGGGGAAGAGAATGGCTGTGTTTTGCTGTCAGAGACCTTTTTTAGAATTTCAGTTTACTTCAAGCTGCTAATTACATAAATCAGGGCAATAAAGAGGAAGAACAGTGTTCAGTAGGTGCACGGTGACCACTCCCTGACCCCGAAGTGTGGGACCATCCTGACCTTTAGACTTGAGTTCAAACAGTCAACTGCAGGTCACTGGCAAAATGGTGAGGCGGAGTTTGCCAGAGGGTTTCTAAAGACTGTAGTAGAGTGTGTGCATATGTACACCCTCTGAGGCACAAGTTCTGATCATTATCTCCCTGTCCCTATCTCTTAGTACACAGATCACTTAGACGTAAGCCCAATATCAGGCATGAACCACACAACAATACACTTGTTGGACTGCTTTTATACATGCCTCTACTATATAAGCCACTTTAGATTAGATATTGCGATTTACAATGAAAAAAACAATGCTTATCTATGTATATTATAGTCTAATACTAATTACCAAAGTAGAGCATGATGTGGCACGTTTAATTTAGTAAAACAACAAATGATTTTACTTTCAATCTGCTCCTTGGCAGAGATCCCCAAGTTTTGATACTTCCTGAGTTTTTTCTTTTTGGTCAGCTTAATACCAATTGCATCAAATGTTATCCCTAAAGTGTGTATTTTTCATGTTTCCCTGGATCACTGGATAACTGGATTTATGTGTCCTTAAAAATCTACAGTGTCAACCAAAAATAATTTATCAACGTTAGAAAAACCACACAGATATTTCTATTCCAAGAAGTGTCAGAAAAGTAGTGATAGCTTCCCTCCACTTTGCAATCACCTCTAGCATTCCCCCTCCTCCCCATTCTTCTCGGGGCCAGAATGCGAGCATCAGTCAGACTGTCTGTACAAGCCAAGCACCTAGTTCATCAGAGACACCTTCTGTGGCCCCAAAGCTGACCCGTTCTCTCTAGGGGTCAGGATAACAGGCTGCAGGGCCAGCACAGCCCATGAGAAATGGTCCAGAGACAGACACTGCTTATGTGTGCGTATATCTGTGCGTATATGTGCGCAGTTCTGCTGGATTCTTGCTCTGCTGCATTTGGAATATATGTTGTAGTATGTATAATGTGTATGACTCTGCTGTCAAGAAGGGGTATGTGGAGGTTACACAAACAACTAGGGTTATTTATACTTCTAGGAAATGATGGTGGTTTTGAGGCTGCTCTAGTCGGCCATCTTAACTTGTTTCAGGCTCAGAGGTGAGCAGTGATAATCTATAGCTTTGCTACAGTTACTTGAGCAACTTTTAATTGTACTTCCATGCATTTTTATTATTTAAAATGTTTCTTTTCTCACTATTTAGACTTTATAAACTACTTTAAATACACATTGTAATTGAAAACAAGTAATTCACTCTTTCAGTAATTCAGCACAAGCACACTATTGCACTGAGGAGTGAAGACTAAAAGATTGTAGCTGCTAGCTTCAAAGTTGGTTATACCTTTAATGGGAACATCTATGAATGAAAAACAACACAAATCAAGGTATATTTTTGATAAAGAAATAAACACGATTAAAACAGATTTATAATGCAGGCAATCTAAGTAATAAAACCTTGTTTGTTTCTAAAATCAGTGTTACATTTTTGTTGTTGTGATGTGTGAATATTGCACTAAAATCTTTATTCTAGCAATATTTACATAGTAGAATTGCACTATAGTGTTGTTGTCAGGGCCTGCCCAGTGGCCAAACTATGTGAGTCCTCAGCTCTGAAGTGTACCCTCCACAGATGGTCCAGTAGCACTTAAAAATTCACCCCCAGGGTTTTACTGCCCTGTTGTGCAGAAGACTGTCACTGCACCGGGGCATGTGGTTTAGATATGGGAACAGCATCCTCAGGCAGCTCTCATGGCCAGGCACAATAATATGTCTCCACCCCACACTTAAAAACAACTGCTTATACCCCTCTTTATGACCGCAGGCAGCCACCTCATGCACCATAAATCTACCTGTTTTACCCTGGTGTAAAGAAAACCCATGTAAAACCCATATATAGTACCATATTAATATAGCTAATCAAGAAGACAGTAGAGTATGAGGCACATTGTACCTAAATGTAACAATGTGATTCAATGAAAAGCACATCATGCAAGATGCTACTTATATAATAGTGCAAAACAGAACTTTCAGACTGACTCAGTCATTTTGTTGTATGTCATATATACTGGTTTTCAGAGTAAGCTAATTCATTAAGTTGCACTCTAGATAAGTAAATAAAACTACAAAGTTAATTTAACAGCCCCTTTAATTCACAAATACTTGGGAATTTCTGTGTAACTTTTAGGACATGCAGAACAAAACTTTTCTGTCATTTCATCTTATTAAGGCTTCCGTTTCCACGCTTTTTAGTCACTGGACTAGCCGTCCTGTCAGACAAGCAGCTCGTCACAGAGATTTACTCTCTTTTACTTCTGAGAGAACACCTGCTGTTACCTCTCAATCAGGCAGCCCCTCTGCCTCTGAAGTTGCTCTAAATGGGGAAAAGGACACATCCACAAATCAGCATTCACTAATTTGTTTATTACCCAGGTTTTGGCTGTGTCTCCTCTACTCCCACCCAAGCTATTAAGACTGCCTTCACTTACCTCCTCTCACTGTATTGATCCCTCTATAAACCAAAACAGACTGTTAGATCTTCAGACTGTGCTTGTCATGTGCATTAAGGCATGTAGTGAGTGGGTGTGGTAATTGCCTCCAGCATGGTGCTCCTCTGAGGAAAAGTGAATACACTCCTGTGTTTTTTATGTGGAATCTAAAGATACAAGATCAGTGTTGTATGAGGCTCTAAGTTTAGAGCATGTGAAAGGTGGGGTGCACAGCTGGGAGGATCCACTGGTACTTCCCTTGCTCAAATTCCACTGATATGACTTTAATCAGGGCTAATCTGCTTATCGCTCCCCTTAGGCAATGATCAGCCCAAGTGCTTAACAGACTGAAGGGGCATAAGATGCATCACTTAAATGCAGTAAGTGTGCTCTAAGTACTGGTGCTATTGCACTGTGGCTCCAAATGCATACTGCAACAAGTATACTCTGTAAACCATGGCACTCTTCTTGATCAGTTAGCTAGTTATTAGTTACTTAATTAGTTAGGGTTAAGTTTAAGTTATAGTTCCCAGTTATAGTTGTCAATGCACAGACATCTGGTGTTGGAATGCAAAAATATTCTGATATACCCTTGTGATTTAGCACCTGCTAAAATAAATATATCCTCTAATTTAAGTGTCTTTTAAAATAGACTTTAACAACTGAAGAGAACTCAAGAGTTTTCTCTGTAAAGCAGTGTGTGATCCCTGTATCTGATTCTTCCTAATGTGTGTCTTACAAGTTGTGATGGGGTGAATGTGATTCTAGATGAGTTCACAAGCTGTGTCAGGACACTTGTCACCTGTGCCACCTTGCGATTATAGATGATCAGATTAATGCTGATGCTTCACGTGGGCTCTCCCTCCATTTTATTTGATTCAGAGTTCAGTGAGGTCGGGCTGAGGTGGAAGTGCTCTGACCCCCACAGTGTTTGATTCATTTACGCACTCTAAAACTGGATTGTGTCTGCTGGCTGCACTTTTCTCTTGGTTCATATTTTTTTTGTTGTACTTCAGTTGGCTCCTTTGTTGTTGTCCCAGCTTGCTTTGTGCCAATCTTTTTGTGACTCCCATTGACCTTTGATTCTGCTCATACATGTCTCTTCTCTGTGGACAAGCCCTTATGGAAGTCCTCCTCATGTTCAATGTGATCAATAAGGTTAGGGGACCCTGCACACAAACATGGCCTCGGACTAAAGCAAGGATTAAGTCACCCCTGTGTGTGTGTCAGGGGCGTGTTGGTGCATCTTGTGTGCATGACCCTGTCCTTGTCTGTACTACGTGTTCGCATGGATGGTTATGTTTCAGGATCCAAGTTCTCATGACTTGTAAATAAATGCTGGTGTAATCTTAGAAGGGTGGACAGGCTAAGCTCAGATGTCATGACCTCTGGCTGTAAAGGTCCTCTAGGGTCACACAGAAACACACAAGCAACCAACACATTGCCATTTAACCTAAGACGAGCAGAAGGGTGAGCGAGTGACCGCTGAGAGTGAGGGATTAACAAAGATAGGCAGCTCTAACAGCTGGTTGGTCTTTTAGAGATTCCTATTATCGCATATAGCATAGTGTGGTATTAATAGAAATTTGTTGTAGTCTTGCTCAAAATTGTGTCCTGTTTTCCTGACCCTAAACAACTCTGGTGGGAAGGTCATGGAAAAACCAAAAAGGTGTCATGATACAGGACAGAAATAATGGATCAATATTTGTTTCACTTTAAAACTACATTCATAAATGTTGTTCTGTCTGGTAATACATTGCATTAGCTGTTGTTTTGAACAGGTGATTTAGTGTGGCGTACACTTTAAATGAACACAGGCATTTTGGCTTTATTCATGTTTCATTCATTTAGAAAATTTAAAGTTTGTGTCTATATTTTAATAGTGCAGGGCACTTCTCAGCCTAACTCTTCATGGGTGTTGGGTGTTGAATATACAGTTGTGGTACAGGTGCAGGAGGTCTTGTGTGCCGTCATTTGCATTTACTAACAGATAAAGCTCACAGGAACACATTTGCTGACAAACATTCTTTCCCTATCTTTCCACAACACACACAGCGATACATAGACGCATTTCCCCTTTCCCCTGCCCTCTGTAACCCAACATCCACACTCCCAACTCCCACCTCTCTTGTCACCTCCCATCTCCCAGACCAAGGTCAGCTGTCCAGGCCTGCAGCTCTTGATGTAGAGGCTTTGACCCAACATGGCCACCTCTGTCTCTCCAGAGAGATTAACACAAGGCAGGGACAGAGGAAACTGAGCTCCGCATGGCTCCGTGTTATCCCGGCCGCTCTGCGCGCACTCACTTCTCATTCTGCCTCCGATAACTCCTCACGTCTCAGGCTGCATGGGGACCAGGAAGAGCTGCAAATTGAATATGTCTGGCAGTCAGATCTGTGAAGACTCATGGGTGATGTTAGCGAGAGAAGGCACCGCAAGTGTCCACGTATATTGTCACTCTGGCAATATTTATTCAGCAATGTGTACAGGGAGATAAGTGGGCTTTATAATAGAGTTTTGGGTGTATTTTATTTGGTGTATATGCTGGGAGATATGCTGTTTGGGCTTTTTCTTTACCATTAAATCACTGAAGAGGTTTGACGAACATAGTTTTTCTAGATGTATCAAAAAGTTTGTTTTGCAATCTAACATAAATATGTCTGCAGTCTGGGCAAGACAAAATACCATTAGCACTTTGTGTGTCCACTCAAGCTACAAGATAACAGCATGTATCCAATATACAGTGAGACAGTGAGGAAGGCTGCAGTTCTCTTCCACTGCAGTTCTTAAATCAATAGCCAGTGTTATAAGGAAACAGGTAGCTTTTATCAAAAAACAACTGGACATTGTAAAAATTTTAGAAAATGTAAAATATCAGGCACTTACTTAGATGGGGGAAAAAAATCAAATAATAATTTCATGAGGTCAGGACACATTACAAAGGATCTAGTTTTGAAATGTATAATTAAACAAATTGATCCAAACATTTGCATTGCTAATACATAAATGTCACAGAAACTACATTGCCACGGAGTATTTCCTCTTGCTTCACAGCAGTGTTTTTTCCCCCCGTGGCAGTGGCTGAGGTGTAAGGGTTGTTGTACCGGCAAGCGGAAGGTTAAACAAAGTGCTGTGACTGTCAGGCTGAGTAAAACCAACTGGTGCAGGGCTATCAGAAGATAATCAAGGCTAATAGGTACATAATGGCTAACAGTGGGACTGCGCTGATGCATCATGGGGGACACATCGTAGACAGCATGACCTCGCATTCCCACTGAGACATGGGGCAGACACGGAGTTTCACCACATCTTAATATCACTCCGAACTGTATACATATAACATATAGTGCACGGTTATGAATGTTTATCAGAATTATTAAAGAAACTATGAAGTAGTGTTCGATTGGGAATTATGTCACTGCTATTTTATTCAATAGGGATTAAAGGCAATGTTGGTGACCTCTATAGTGGCTGAGACATATGGTTTCACTTGTGTCTAAACCAACAAACAGAATGTTTGTGTATCTTATGGTCAGACTGTAAGATCCTCAAGGACCAAAGATTTATGAGTCTGTGAAGCAAAGATGCTGAGAGTAATGTCAAGGGTCTGCATACTGTGGTAATGTGGTGGTAACGTTATTTATGTATACTACATGTATAGTATACAATATAGTCTTGAAGGTGCGGCTACGTTTTCGTGTAGATGGGAATGTTAATGCTTTGCCTGAAATGTTCCACAGCATGGCATTAAACTACTCAGTACCACTTTATGAATATCTATACCTTAATTAGACTTAATATAGCATGAACAAAGGCTTAATTTATGATAAACAAATAGTTGATTGAAAGAATGATTAAGATTGATCCAGGCTTAGTAATGACTTAATTAAGGGGTTAGGATTTAGGGTTAGTGTATTAATTAAGTAGTTACCAAGCCTAAATCATTCATTATAAACTATTAGTTTATTATGTTTATTAAGTTTTTGTTCATGCTTTATTATGGCATGAATAAGTGTAGTTATTATAAAAGGTGGTGTTATATGGCAAAAAATAAATAAATAATAATAATAATAATAATAATAATAATAATAATAATACATTCATTTAACTTGAAAAACACACATTCTTCCTATGAACAGTCAACCCTTCATAGATCTGACCTGTAACTTGGCCTTCTTTTATAACCTGCTTGTATATATATATATATATATATATATATATATATATATATATATATATATATATATATATATATATATATATATATATATATATATATATATATATATATATATATAGTCAATGTGCCTTTACAAATAAAATAAAAAAACATGTATTTTCAGACCTCTGTACTCTGACCACATATTTCCCGATGAATACATTATGTGAAAAACACTCAACACAGCACTGACACTTTGACCTAGCCAGCTCACAGTTAACATGCTCTAAATTGATGCAATTGAGCAGAAAGGGTCAGAGGATCATGTGTTAACGAATGTACACATGCCCCCTTCTCAGTACACTTTGATGCTACCCGCCAACAAGTCCACTCTGACAGAGCTCAGTTGATCTGGACTACTCTCCAGTGACTCACTCTTCATAAACAAAGCCAGCTTTTGTTAAGACCCACTATACGTCAGAACCATCATCTTGACTATGGTAGAGAAATGTGGGGTAGAAAAGGGGGGTTATATTGGGGCAAGGGGCAGGGGGCTGAGGCAGAGGTCTGGGTAATTGCAGCACAATGGAGATGGTGTTTGATCTCTGAGGTGTCCAGGCTTATTTTGCAGGGGTGAATGTGCCAGGCTCAGGAATGTTGTAACTGTGAAAGTTTATCAGGAGTTCACCAAGTGTGAAGTGAGGAGACAGATAGACACAGAGAGAGAGAGAGGGAGAAGAGAGAGACAGAGTGAAAGAGAGAGAGTGTGTGTGAAAAAGAGAGAGAGAAGAGAGAGACAGAGTGTAAGAGAGAGAGACACAAGGGGCACTCAGAGTTTAGCCAGCCCGCCTTTTCATTATTGGCTAATTATCCCTTTAAAGTCTTTGAGAGGCTATGGCTGCACACACTGTCCACATGTGTTGAATGTGTTCCATCATGTGTCTCTAGCTGTGCATTTGAACTGAAGTGAGAAAGGCCAGTCTGGGCTGTGGTGCAGAGCAGCCGCAGCCTCCTGATAGTGGGGCTAAACTGCTGGAGAGCAGAGACGGCCCGCATAACGCACAAGGCTCTTTGAACTCTGTCTGTACTCACTGCTGCAGAGCTTGAACTGGGTTAATCGCTATTAATATTTAACATGCTGCCAAAGTTCCAGCCCAGAAACTATATCAAAGCCAAGAGCTCCATCCAGCAGAGCCCTTTCAGTCTTTTTGTGTGCCATAAACACACTGCACACTGGTCAAAATCATTCTTTCATTTGATATAAACAAGAGAATATTCTTAGGAATATATATATATATATATATATATATATATATATATATATATATGAGATGAGTGTTGCTCATCTCTGTCTGTTTTGTCAGTTCACAAACCAGATTATTTCATCAGAGTTCAAACCTCTATTGCCTGTGCCACTGCGGTCTTTTTCACTCTGCCCTCCTCTTTACAGCTCTTTCTCTGTCTCTCCATCACCTCTCTTCTCCAGCCTTTCTGTCTGTGCTCCCAGCTCCGAGACCTCAAACAGCATGGTTAAATACATAGGCCAATGTGTCGCTCTTCAAAGAGACTCAGGTAGTAGATATGCTGGCAATGGGCCAGATCAAAATGAAGAGTTATTGTAAAGCTTGTGGCTGCACTTCATGTGGACCTCAAACCAACTGTATTAAGAGGCCCCACCTGGGCCTAAATCTTCCCACAAGGAAACTGAAATATGGCTCTGAGTCCCTCCTCTCCCCCTGAAAAACCCACTAATACCACGCTGGGACCCTTTTTATTTCACTACATAAATCAGAGCAGCAGGATGAGGAAGTTCATTTGGCGTGGAAGAACCTATATTAGTTTAGCCACTGCTGTAAAGATTCTACTCACTGCACAGTATATCTTCATGTGCTGTTGAGTAAAGGGACAATAACATATTTCAAATAGCAGGTTTGGCTTTGATTATTTAAGATTTACAAAATGACTGGGTAGTGTTGCCACATGTCTTTCAAAAAAAATATAAAAACAATGAACTGCAGAGGTACTTTTGTAGAAGACAAAAGCTGGAAGCAATTTGTGTAGCTACCAAATTAAAGTTATTCAGCACCAAGGGTTATTTAATTACCATTCTTTAAATGTTTGAATGACTTTGACCTCTGGAGTACTCAGGGTCATGCAGGTGTATTTACTTAAGCGAATTCTGAATCAGTAACATGAAACAAGTTTTCAAATCAAAAAGGCCTCCTCCTCGTGTATCTGATTACCCAGTACAAGTTCTTTGTGTTTGGAAATTAAATTAATATCTATCCAGCGTGTCATTAGCTCAGTCCTCTTAAAACTCTGAAATCCCTCTTAGGTTCTCTATATCCCCTCGAGCAAACACATCAGCATTGTGCTTGACAACCAAGATCCCAAAAAAATCCTAAATTTAGACAATGAAAAGCAATGAGAGAGACATAAACAACATATGAAAAAAGCTGACAGGCCTTCCCAGGATGCACCTCACACGGCATTGCTCATGAATGGAAACAGGTGTGTGTGATTGTGCGGTGGGTCCTGAAGAATGGGTTCTATGTGGCATGTCTAGTGCCTGGGTGATTTGGGTCAATGGAGCACATCTGGTACTAGTCACAACAGAGTGCACACGTCCTGGGCCCTCAGACACCCCACCAGGCGAGCAGGGAGAGAAGGAGCATGGGCGCGGAAACATCTGGCTTCTCTCTCACTCACACACAAAGGCTTTGGGGATTTGGAACCTTTTTTTGGGCTAGCGTGGATTATTCCAGGTGCATCTGGAGGCAGAGAGAAGAGAATGGGAGTTGTGTTTGCCTTTGAAAAGGGGAGACGATAGCTTTGATTGACAGCATTTGAACCGTGTGCTTCTTGACTTCTGCTTATGCCATCATAGCTCTTGCAATTTTCCATTTTCTTTTTAGTGCTGGAGAATAAACATAAACATTTTCTAACCCATTCTGTAATTATTATATCACATGCTCAAACAAACAATAATTCACTTTCAACTTGTTAGGGGTCATGAGAGGCTGGAGTCACTGCAACGATGGGCTAAAGAGTTTGTTTTCATACCTTAAAAACCTCACGTGACCACTCTGAGGAAGACCGCTCGTCAAAACTGTCTGGTATGAAAAAAAACTCTTGGTCTGAAAAAAGAACCTAATAACATAAATTATCGGAAGACCAAATGAACTTCATTGGACTATGAACCATGTTATTGTCCGATAATCAGTGCACATTAGCATGCTAGTTGTTAGCTTCACTGCCACGGCAAACAGTTCTCTCTGTGTTGTGAAAAGTACTTACAAAACGCATTGTGATTCATAACTGGGATGTTCAAAAGGTAAGAATAACTTTGGACAACTGCAAAACATTTAAAATGGACTAGTTCTGTTTTTCACATTTTTAAGAGAGTAAAAATTAAAAGTAAAAAATGACCTTATTCACTCTATGTAAATGAATAGTACATTTATCTTATTTGTGAAATGTCTGAAAAAGCTAATTAAAGATTTATTACTTAACTCTTCTGATGGAGGGTTTTCCACCCCTTTGTTTCAATGGAGATGATATTGCCTTGCCTAGAATGTTCCACAGTATGGCATTAACTTAACAAACAGACAACGCTACAATGCTAAGTTACTGGTCAGATCTGTAGAGGCGAGACCCTGCTTACAGGAGAAATGTTCTTCCACTATGTTCTTCCACTAGATTTTTGAGAATTAAAACCCCATATCTGAATAATTGTTAGACCCACACTTTTTATGCAATACAATAACATCTCCATGGAGACAAGGAGGCGGCAGACCGTTGGAAATGTTACATATTGCTCTTTTACATGTAAACTTGTACTGAAGTGAAAAAGACACTATCATACACAACAGCTCTCTCAGTCTTATTCTTTTTCTCCCACTTACTTCAGCCTCTTCCTCCCCACAGGCCCGAGGCAAAAACAATAAACATGATTGGCTCTGGGTGAAAAAAGCAGGCGGGCCACAGTGAGGACAAGCATAACAAAGGCCAAGTAAAATTGATTTAGTAGAGTGTATCAGTCTGTGTGGATATGCCTCTGTTTGTATGCTTTCTGAATGTGTGTTACTGCTGGATTTGAGATTTTTTCCTGCAAGTGAGTTTCATGACAAATATGGGAAGTGATACCTTGTAGAGCAGAACATTTCCTCCTTTCACTCGCTGCTGAAGTAATACAAATCTTATACACTAGCACACCTTTTCTCCAACAATCCAAACATAGAAGCTAAATCTGTTCCAATCTTTAGTACTATGTCTGGAAAAAAAGCCTACAGTGAATAAAAGCACCGGAGCTTTCAAATTTTACCATTTAATTAAAATGACACTGTATTTGACCAATCTCCATGCAGTAAAAGAAAAAAGTTGCTGAGTCTTCGCATTGAGAGGAAACAAAGGTTTAGAAGATTGGACTTTTAGATGCTTGATGGACTGGGAGATGTTTTAGCATTGAGAGGATCTAGTTAATAGACTGATGGACTTGGACTCAGCATAGATACAGGCTGAGTGATCCTTGCATGATCACATACTTTTAAAAAGATGTGCTTGTAATAAGAGCTGGGCTATAGTGATCCTTCCTGTTGATTTAAAGTTATATGTTGTTTTAGAACTAATTGAAACTGGCTTCAATAATAATTTCATCAATGAGATGTATAGTTTATTTTAGTCAGTAAAACTCACTTTACTGCCAGAAGAAGACCTCTTCTGTAGCCCTCTTGATTAAAAAGCCCCCTCAGTACTATTTTGTTGCACAACTTACAATATAATAAGTACTTCAAAAAGGATTGAGACTTGATCTAAATGTGTTCTGAATTTCTCACCGAATAGAATAACATATGTTTATTTTTCTTTTTGCTATATTGTTATCTCCATTTAGGGGGTGGCATTGTGACCAGCTCTGCTCTCCTCATCTATCGCTGTACGGTCTTGGCTCAGAAATAGACATAGCCCACACACAGAGGGGGAGCTTCTATCCCACTTGGACATGAACCAAAAATGCAACCACCAACTCAGTCCGATTTGTACTGCAACCTTATATCCACATTTGGGAATTCCAAGCCCCTTTATAGCATTGTTTTAAGTGAGTTACTGATATGTAGAGGATGAGTATGATAAGCCTGTACATTGGAAAAATATTTTTATGACTCTATAACTTCATCTGTGGTTTCTCTGGGAAATCATGTTGTGTAGTTACTCGTTTATCCTGTGGCCAGTTGGCTCATAACTACAACCAAAGAAAGGATTTGCATAGTTATTTTTAATATGTGTTAATTACCTAAGTCCCTGTATTAAAAACAGGATGCCGATATAACAATAAATATTTACCTTTGGCATGGTTAACATAAGGAGTAATAGCAATGAGTCAGAAGAACAGAATGCAGTTGGAATAAACAAACAGGGAAATAGGTGGATTTGAGCACACAACACTTGGGCTCGCTCCTGCTGTGCCAACTGTCGAATTCTGTGCACTTGGATGTTGAAGAAGCAGAGAGAAGTGTAACGCATCAGACTCACATTTGGTGCTTCCTTCCTTCACAGTTGTTTGAGCACTTAGGTGTCAGCTGAAAACGACACTGTATAATCCTGCGATATTTTGTCAGATCACAAAAACAGTGATCTTTACATTTTGAAGTGCACCAGATATTGGCCTTGCATGCTGTTTGGGGGCTTTACATTGACTTGCATACATGCCCTGGAGACTGATCCTCATCTTAACCTTAGTTACTACTTTTCTAACATTAGCCTAAACACTAACACCATAAAGTGCACTGTGTAACTTTTATGTAGGAGGATATGTCCCTGCTTGGCTTTCTGGAGATGTTCTTGCTTTGCCGAGAATTATCCACCATATGACATTAAGCTTATCCATCTCCATGGAGACAAGTGGGTGACATCACCAGGCCAAGTTACAGGGCAGATCTGTAGAGAGGCGAGCCTGCTTCTGGAAAGAATGTATTTTTGAAGGTATTTTTGAGAGCAAGAGAAAACACTTATAACTCACTTCTAATTGATTAAATGCAATACATGCTTATCATATTATCCATGGAGACAAGCAGATAACAGAAATATTACATAGTGCAACTTTAACCTATTTCAACCTATCTTTAACCTATTTGAACTAGGGATGCACTGATCCAGCTTTTTCAGTTCCGATACCATGCTTTAAGTACAATACGAGTGTAGAGATTGAAATACATCTTTTTCTTTCAAAACATAGTTATCAAATTTAAGCCAATTGTTATGCAACTTATTTATCCTGCAAGTAACTACAGAACAGCTTTGTATGAATTAAAGTTCAAACATTATCAGATGTCCTGGGCCTACATCAGTCAGTAAATAGTCTCAGCCGATAAGTAGGATATTGACTGAACCAATATCATCGAACCGGTATTTGATACCACTATCAGTATCGGTGCATCTCTCATCTGAACCTTGAATCATATTTTTTATCTAAAAATAAAGGCTTTATGGATTTTTGTGTCCATAAAGTGGGTAGGTCCCCATGAATGTGTATACAGATTTTAGTCCCCACAATGTTATAAATACTTACCCACATCTACAAGCAGCTGCCATGTTTATACTGCGCTCCTCATGTCTGTGTCCACTCTGAATGTGTCTGAATATGTGTGTTTATGTTTTTGTCCTTGCTTACCAACGCAGAAACAGCCCTGACCCTGAGGCCAAGGGCGGATAGTTGCAGTATTTTCTGCTCGACCATAGCACGACGCATGCCAAAGTATTTCTGTTTACTTAAAACACATTTTTACTGTAATAAGCACACAAACATACACTCACAGATTGAAGTGAATTTGTACTCAACACAGACACGCTGATTCCCTGAAAGCCTCTCACCTAAGCCTCCATATGCTGTAATTACTAGACAAAGACAGGTTATTAGACTCCCCTACACATTTACTGTCTGTCACCGTAGCGACTATATTACACGGTTTTAGCCACGGGGACCTTTATGTGAACTTTTGAACCCCTCCCGTAAAAACAGCAGTGCCGCATTGCTATAATTCTGTTCAATGTTACCTTTAAGCCCTCAGTAAGTGGGATTTAGAACATAATGCCCTTATGCAGGCTGTTTACACAAGATCCCCACCATACCAGCCACACACTTCAGCCCCCCTTCCGCCTCAAATCACATTTAATAGGGCCAGTTTGATCCCATGCCAGCATAAGCATACACTTGCTATGACCTTGGTTGAATTTAATGGGGGTTAAAGAAGTTTTCACATTGGCAGCGTGCACATTAATAGTTTGTCTGGAGGATTTGGTAAATTGGAGGAGACGGAAGTAAAAGTCAGAGTGTCCGATTAATTGCGTCTGCCATTGGTCCCGTCCCCCCTCTCCCACCAGTTTTCAGACCCATCACATTTGGTTGGGGTTCACCTTGTGGAGTGGCTGGAACATTCCATTCGGGTCAGGACTAAAGCTATATCTCAAATTTATCATCATCCTAATATTGGCAACGTACGTTATCAGTATCATTACAAGGATCAAAATGTGTCATCTTTCACAGTATGGTGTTAATCTACCTTGCATTTATTCAGTGACTGGTGTTTTTATTGCTAAAAAAAATATCATTCTTATTGTGCGCGAGCTTGCTTCTCCACAGATGTTCAGATATATGTTTAATGCCATACTGTAGAACGTTTCAGGCAAAGCAATAAGATCTCCACAGAGATAAGCGGGTGGCAGACCCTGCACCATAAAAGCTACATATGTAACTTTAAAATAACCATTAAATCATGCGTACTCTCTAACATATAATTTACTTAATTTAGTGTTTAATGTGGAGCAAGGAGGATAAACACATGCAATGCACTTTTGGACTCATGCACTCATTCTACCTCCTGAGCTAAAGCTGGTTGAATAATGATTAAAGGGCACCATATTATTATTTTCTGATATAATGTTGTTTCCTCATCAATAACATACTTGGAGCTGTGTTTTGTTTCTTCCACACATGTTTAACACACAAACCCTGCATATTTAGGCTGAAATCTTCTCTCAAACTAAAAACACTCTGTTCCACCTTGTGATGTCATGCATGTTGGTAATACAGGAAGTGTTCCACTGTGCTTTTAAACTTCATACACCTTCACTGGAATCATTTGGATAATTTCAGACCTGGAATTGCCTCTACTGAAAAAGGTGAAAAATAGCTGTTAACTTGAGAACTACCACTACATGACATCACCAGGTGAAACAGAGCATTGTGAGGTTTGGAGATGTTGACAGACTAATTAATAAATTACTGTGAATGAAACAAAACACAACTCTGGGTATGTTTTTGATGAGGTAACACCATTATTTAATCATTATTGAACCACCTTTAGTCCAAACGGTAAATCCAAACAAATAGCACCAATCATACTGGATTATTATTTCCAAACTCAACTTATGTTTCTGTTATTGAGTTACTTTTTAGGAAATTAGTCCCAAGCAGATTCAGAGTAATGGCTTCCTGAACCATCGCCGCGCACACAGACACATCCTCAGTGTAATTCTTCCCTATGTTTATGATTCTTCTTATATCACTTATGATTTTATTGTTTGTTCCACATTTTACTGGATTTCCGTGGATTAGCAACATTCATAGCCTATTAAACATTTTCCAGTTATGGCAGTGCCAGCGTCAATAATGTTATTTTCATGAGTGTAATATATAATAGCGTGATTTCAGCACGAGCCAAACAAGTCTTCTAATCCACTGTAATTGGTTGGATTTTTATGCTGTGAGTCAACCCTTGTCTGCCTGCTTGCCTATGTGCCTTTGATAATCCAATATACATTACATTTAATCTTTACCCTCTGTGTTGGGCAAATTAATTAAATATTGACACGGAATCTGGCGAAACCACAGAAAACAGAATGTTACAGCTAAAATGATTACTTCCATGACAGAGGTACAAGAGAGACAGGAGGATGGAGCCATGAGATGTATGATCCATCTCGTAAATGATTAAAGACACAGACAACAGTGGAATCCTGTAACTAGCGGTAACAACCACATCAGCTTGCTGTTTGTTTGCTTTCACTTGAGCAGCCAATATTCAACCACTGCACTGTACTTGTATCATTCTGAGTTCCCCTATATACTTGAGGAATAGACCTTTACTAAGACACTCAAGTCAAATTTTGCTATGGTATACTTAGCCAATCTCAAACGCACACTTTTAGTCTGGTTGTAAATGCTCTGTCTACAAAGTTTTCAATGATAATGATGCAATGAATGCTATATTGTATGCAGACTTTGTGATCCAATTACATCAAAATCATTGTCAGCATCATCTTTATCATTTGAAATGGGTAGGACAAAAAACTCCTGCGATTAATATCTGTGATCAAACCAAGCAACAGGCCATGGCATCATTAAAATACTGCACATACAGAATAAGCAGGCATGTGTTATTGCTGAGATAGATTTTATTCAAAGTGAAAATACATTAATAACCTTTGTTTGACCTTTTGTCCTTTTGGATAATTAGTCAATATGTTAAGAATGCACTGTACAACATGACAAAACATAATTTTTTATCCCCAATTGTTCTTGTAATGCCACACAGTCCAACCCTCGTGCAGTACTGATAAACCTTTATACAAGCATGTCTTGGATTGTGTTTATAGTATCTGTCTATTTGGAGGAGTCAACAGACGCGGTGACGATGGAGTTGATTTTATTAGGGAAGAGATTAGGGTCATGTTGCAATAAACTGGCTGCGGTCTTATTATTGGGATCTGTCCGCTGGAGTTTCCTACTGCAGAGAGAGACAGCTGGCCCTGTAACGTGATCCAGACCACCAACTACCCTTTTTACTACTTTGCAGCCAAGTCGAAGCCCGGGCCAAGGACCATAGCGCAATTCAATTTGCTAAGAATGTGGACATGAAGCGAGACAAATGTCTCTATGGCATCCCGATACAAGAACATCTACTCATAAAATAAGAACTTACAGGGGTGGTAGCAAGGCGTTTAAATGAATTGATGAAATAGTTAATTATGTCATTTTCCTCCAAAAATTGGTTTGGGACAGCCGTATGTTTGCTTGTTTCCTGTGAATGTTGGTCGAGCTGCCTGTCTTATTGACTAAAGACTGTTTCACCCTGCAAAGAGACTGCTGTTGGGATTTTGGGCTGTACCAAAATAAGTTGAATTGTATAGAGTATATTTCTGCTGTAATCTACTCTTACTGAGTACATTGTTTGACTTCTCTATTTGTTTCCTAATGTCACTTATTATTTTCAGTTTTGGTCAAAAACTAGTTGATGAAGGTGTCAAAAAGTTGAAGATTTTATGCACGGAGTTAACTGATATCCAGTAAAAACATGTGCTTAGGGTGGGGATCCCGACATTAGAATTTACAAATAGTTTTTTGTGCTCTACAGGTGCATTTACTTCAACTTAAATAATATAAATTTAAAGGTGCACCGTGTAACTTTTTGGTTGGGGATCCATCGCCTGCTTGTTTCTATGGATTTGCCTCAGCTCTGCCTGGAATATTCCACAGTATGATATTAAACAGCTCTACTTTACATTTATTAAATTACAGGTGGTTTAATAGCTCAAAAACACCTAGAAAAACAGGTATTGTGACTGTGAGCAGGGTTGCCTCTCCACAAATCTGACCTGTAACTTGGCTTGGTTAGGTCTCCATTAAGATAGAAAGGTTTAATACCATACTGTGAAACATTCCAAAAGAACATCTAAAAGCAATAACATCATGGAGAAAAAAAAAAAAAAAAGCATTCGACAGATCTTCCACCAGAAAAGTTACACAATACACCTGCAAGTGCAAATGACAGAAATGACGGGCGAATATCTACGTCCAGTTACTTCGTGCTTGATTTTACTTCACCTTTACTTTCTTAGCTTACTTAATATTTAAAAGAACAAAAAATAGAGAATGCTTTTGTGTTCAACCCACTCACTACCCACAAACTGTTCAAAATGGAGTTTTCAGATTTGCCTTCATTGGGGAGAGAAAGAATGTTACTTTTCCCCCTGTATTGCTGGGAATGAATGTGGAGGTGTTGGGAAAGGCCCTCTGGCTGCTGCTGGGCTTGTGAGAGTTTGTTGGGAGGAGGTTGGTGCTTGTGTCTTTCTTCCATGTGGCTTCACCAAATCCCTCCTGTTCATGTGTGAGCAGTGAGCTGGCCCCGGGCTCATGTTCAGATATGGGTGCTAGTGATTGGTTTGCTGCCAATGGGGTCAAAGGTCAAGTTGCTCTGTGCGCTTTGTTGTTGTTTTCTCACAGTCACAGTTATGTTCACTTTTTCTACTGCAAACTTCTTTTATGACCACGCTCAGTGGTGGGAAGTGGATGCTGTATTTGGAACATGCAGGATTGTCTCCATTTGTAAACATATTCTTTATTATCTTGTATAACAACCGGCCATTTTATTTATAGTTCCACAGTATGATATGTTTGTATAATTTCTATATTCAGATTGGACTCCCTCTGACAGCCTTCAGCAGGTGTTCATACAAAACCCTTTTCACTTTGCTGCCAAAAATCAAAACATAACATTGCTGATTAAAACTGAGGGAACTAATTAGTCGTTAAGAAAAGTCCCAAGTGAAACAAAGAGAAGCAGAAGATAATATTAGGCATATGTCATCAATTATTAAGTTCATGGAAGGAGAAAAAGAAAGTGCCCTTCTTCAAAGAGCATTGATAGTGTAGTTAGATACATGAATAATTGTGGTTACTAGTGCTAATTTACTTTTGACAACAGGTATACCATAATGGGTCATCAGAGCTTTTTCCAGGTGCTGTGTAAGTTCATTTGGCCTATATTGTTCTATACAGTCGCTTAACATATTCATGCTCTATTCTGCCACAAAGGGTAAAGTGTTGGTATCAGAAATAACTTCATAGAGACCCAAACACAGATCACAGATCAATGGCCAAAGCTCTGATATCACAGAAAAGAATGCAAATGTTAGAAGTCTTGATTTTTTCTTGGATAACAGTTCTTTGCCAATTCTATGAACTATTTCTTTTTTTTTTTTTTGGTTTTTGAGGATTTGACTATTAGATTAAATAAGGTTTCAGTTTTCCACTAGATGTACTTCAAATGTGCATGAAATACTTCTGGCAATATGAAAGGATGGTATTAAGACTGCCCCTAAACCAAATTTAACATTCTGACTTGGTAGCTCGTGTTCTCCTCTTCATCATCAAGATATTTCGTCTGCTCAGCTAAAATTAAGTTTTGCTAAAATCCCCCGTCTGTACGCTTCGTTCACGCTGTTATACTCTCCATATTTCTCCACTCCTCCCCACTCTCCAGCCCATCCTATTGTCATCCTTCTATCCCCGCCGTTTCCATATTGGCCTTATTGGGTCTAGCAGCCTAGTCGCTCTCCTTTATAGAGCGAGGAAAGGCGCTTGAGCAGTGAATAATTCTGAACATGATAAATCCTACCTTAAATCCAGCCATGAGACTCCAACAGGGTTCCACATGTAATTCTAAGCCCTATTATAGGGCCACTAATGCCAGTTGAGGATGGCGAATCACGACGCTGCCTGGAGCCATGTAAGAATTAGAAATAAATATGCATCGGTACCAGATAAATATAGCAAGTGGCAAATCTGCTGCAAAAGTGTGTGTGTGTCCGTGTGTGTGTGAGAGAGAGAGAGAGATGGAGGAGAAGTCACAATTTGCAGGCAATGAGAAGAATTCGCAACAGCTCTTTGGATAATTGATGGATTAAATTCAGTGGCTAAGGGCTTTGAGCTAATGTGCACCATCATTTAGGGAGAAGAAATCTCAATAAAATGTTTTGGTCATATTTAAAGTAATATGATTACATTTATGATTGAACATCTCATTTCAGGGCTATATACTGCAGACTGGTGTGTTCAAGGTGGCCTGTTACAGTTATTTATCTGGTTGCAGACTGACTAAAAGATTACCTATCAGCTGATTTAGGTTCATTGTAACCAAGACTGGGCAACATTAGCAAACATAAATCACAAATCAATGTAAATTTTACATAGTAGTGAAAATATGCTGACCTTTTGCATTTCTAAGTCTTGATAACCTCCTGAGTCTTCTTTATCCTCCCCTGGTGCTCCCTCAAACAGATGAATATATTGTATTAAAAATTTGTCTGTTAAAATCTCTGTTAGATCACCCCTGTGGGTTCTGACATTAACAGTGAAACTTGATATTTTCTGAAAAAGGAATTCTCATGGATTTGCTCTTTTGTCTCTCTCATGCGTGGGGTGCTTGGTACTGTGACATCGTATTCAAATGGGCTGGTTTTGTTGACTTATTAATTGCGTTTTAAGTGAACATTGCGGGGTTGAAATTGCATGCTGGGAAATTCTCTTCAAATGCTGGTTAGGGTTGCAGTGAGTGAGATAGATTCTTCATCTCTGTCTCCTCTTTCCTTTCCTCACTCTCCCCATCAGTTGTTGCGACTTCTCGGTGGAACACTTAGCCCTGAGGAGAAGCTGTGGGGGTCTGTAACTTTTGATGAATGAATACATTTGACTTTTATCTGTCTGTTTAATCTTGACTTCCCTATCTCCATCTCATGTTTGCTCTGTGTCTGAACCTTCTTTTCTGCCTGTTTTGGCCTCTGCTCCTCACTCAAGACTCACTGGCTGCTTTAATTGGATTGTGCTGAACTCTGGCTCAGAGTTGCATCTCTTATGATCATCGCAGAGACTCCCTTTGACAACGTTTCCCTGTGAAGTTCGACTTTGTATCATTGTATAACCTTCCAACTGCTACAAGAATTCAACTTTTATTTTGCTCAGGTAGAGACTTCACATTTGTTATCAATTATCTTCTAGAACAAGTTGTACTAATCAAAACTTGGAAGTAGTGTCAAATTAGCACTGTGGATGGAGAGAGTTTCTTGAAATAATACTAACATTCAATGGTATAAAACAAAACCACTTACAAAAACATGTATAGTGCACTCATATGTTACAGCCACAGTTGTCCTGGGACCACTCACCTGTCCAACTAACACCTGATACTTTTTATACTATCTCTTAACAACTTTCTGATTAGTTTAATGGCTAAACCTAATCAGCTGTTGCCCCCCAAACGTTGCACAAAGCTCAACCATTGACTGTATATATAAATGGACATAGCTAACCCAAATAGGAAGTGTTCATGGAGGCTTCCGACTCCTTTGACTGTTTCCAGTTGATTGTTGCTCCTCTCTCTGTAACTGCTACAATGAGCCTTGTCATTTTGGTCTTAAAATGTCCGTATTAACCCACTCCTTTTATTTCACTGTTTTGTCCGTTAATAAATTCCTGTGGACCTTGACTCCAAATTTACCCCATTATTTATTTATTTATTTATTTATTTATTTATTTATTTATTTATTTAAAACAAGGACAGTGCTCAGAAACATTAATCTCTGTAAAAAAAAAAAGATGCTTTGTGCCAGATTTAGCTACAAGCTCCTTTCCATCTGCAGTCCTTGGGCAGGTACAAAATACATTAAAGAAACTATTTACATTAGACCAACTCTAACAACAACATTTCATCAGTAACAGTGTCTCCTTAAAATAATCATAATCCAATTCATTAAATATTTAAAACAATCAAAATTCATTCATTCTAATTTCCATAAATACAAGATTTCAGATTCATCATTATCTTCTAAAAATGGCATTGTCATCAGTATCCTCTAAAATGTACATTTACCAAATTCATCAGTATTATTACAGTTCATCAACAACATTACCATGAAGACAAATGTCATAAGTCAAACACAACACATTTACATCTACAGTATAATCAGTCAGATTGTTTAAATGTTGACACGCCTGCCTTCTCAGAAGCCATTGTTTTAGTCCATGAGAGAAAGTGTGATAGTTAGTGCAAGTTTTAAGTTCAGCTGGAAGCCTATAACTGCTAGCACTGTGAGCTTCAGTTGACTGGAGCCGAACGCTATGGTTGACGTCACACTCCCTTAGTCCACTTCTATATACAGTCTATAGAATGACAACTATGAAAAACTACTTTGGTTCTGTGTATTGGTAGCACCAAAATATTACTGAACTAAAACCTTTATGCAGAGGTAGGATCCTTCTGGAACCTCAACCCACTCAGAGTTGACATCCTTGGGCTTCCCTTTCCCTCTCTCTTGTTCATCCCCTGTTCTGTGCTCCCTCTGCCCTGCTCTCCCTCTCCTCCCCGGTGATTCTCCCTTCTCCTCCCCATGCAGCATCCCTGAGCTGGATCGAGATAGATGATTAAGACATCAAAAGCCAGCGCGCCTCACTGTAGATCAAAACTACAGGGCTGACGGGGCTCCCAGTCTGATCCCGGGTAGACTTCCGCTGCAGCCCCACAGCCTGAGATTTGCCATTCCCAGCAGCTCTCCCTGTGCTCAGCTCCCATTAGTATCTCCATGCCAGTCGGAGACTCCCCGTGGGTTCGACATGTAGCCAAGGATGAGTCAGGGCTACGCAATCATACCCACGGAGCGAGGGGGGGGGGGCAGGTACGGGTGGTGCTACAACCCATGGTGCGAGTAGGGGGCATCACCAAATGTGTGTGTGTGTGTCTGCGTGTGTGTGTATGTGTGTGTTTATCATAGCTTGGGGCCCTCATTCACCCCCACTGTTTTATCATCCCCAACATTGAACAGCAGAAGCCCATCGCGCTCCCTTTCTGTATCTTTTCGCTCCTTTTCATTCTCACTCTCTCTCCCTCGAGGGGTTTTAGTTCATGTGATTCCACGCTCTAGCTTTAACTTAACTTTGCCACTTGGCAGCCTTGGAAGATTTTTTTTCAAACTTCTATGCTTGTCTCTAGTTTTTACTCCTGCTGGTAAAGTGGTGATAAAGAGAACGGGAAATACATAAAGGATTGTGAGGGGGAGATGATTTTTTTTTGTCTTTTAAAAATGAAATATTCCAATAGAGTCAGTTGCGAGAGCTGGTGGTGAGGACAAATTGTAAAAAGGGGGAAAAAATTAATAATTGCAGTTTCCGTTCATGCATGAAAATAATGGGAGAAAATAATTGGAGTTTTACAGACTTGGAGAGTTAATATTAATCAAAATACAAAAATGGGGGATTTATGAAATGATTTGTTGTTAGTAAAATAAAGATAATACTGGTCTGGTCCCAACACACTGCAGCAAATAGCGTTATTATCCACTAACCTCTCTATTTTCAGACTATTTCCACAGTAATTTTGTGCTAATGTCATGGTTAGTTCAGGCAGCAGCCCAATCATTACAGCTGTAGTCTATGAATAGTGCTTCTATCCCTGGGAGACATGGGATAATGCAGTCCAGCAGCTACATACATTAAAACATAAGCAGTCTGGACTTACTTTTACAAATGGTTATGTTAAAATCAGGTTTAATTAATATCCACTTGTAGTTCTGAGCAGTGACAGTGGAGTTATACAGTATGGTACGAACTGCTGCTGCCAATTGGTCAGTCCGTTTTTTGCCAGTCAACCAGTGAGCCAGGCCCCGGGGCTAAGCTCATTAAGGCAGGAGAGTCCCCTACTATCTGTCCCTCCTGCTATGCACCTAAGGGCCAACCTCCTCCCTGTCAACTTCCTGCCTTTAATTGAGATCTCACTTGTCTTTATTTTAATGTCAGCATTATACCATTTTCCAGTCATTGTTTTGTCCTAGCTCTTCTCGAGTTCTTATTTTTCCTCTTTCACTTCTAGTGCTACCAGAAACAGTTTTGGGGGGATCTTTCGGAGAGTAAGCACTTTCGCTTTATGAAGATGTGAAATTTATTTTGACACTGGGCTAAAAATAGAGTGGTGCTATAGTGATATGGCCTTATCTGCTCCTCACCCACCCCCGCCACTCTTTCTCTCTCTCTCCCTCTGCTAGCTATCTGTTTCACATTTTTAATTTTTGTGTTAGTCTGTGACTAGCCAAACCAGACCAAGTTGTTTCATTTCTATCACACTAATATAGCGAACAAAGTGAGAAGTCAGAAGAAAGAAGATAAAAATGGCCATTTTTTTTATATATAGCGCTTTTCCGCCATCAAGGCATACAAATCATTTTACATCAAGGAACCACTCACCCATTCACACACACACTCATACATAGACACTATTTTTACTAGTTTCTGAACTAACAGACCAGAGTAATGTAAAACTGGACTGAAATTTGTACTGTGATCCATTAGACAAAATGTATCTTCAGTAAAGGTTCTTAAGGCTAAAATGTCTGTGCTAAAAGCTGGACATGCAAATAAAATATAAACTGGTACCAAGAGAGAGCAGACTGAACACTTATATTAAAAGCATTGTATAATTAACTATATCCTTAAGCCAATAAGTGTCCATGACCAGGGTGGTAAAATTGTAACAAGGCTTGGGAAGACATAAAGATGATTAGAATGACTACTGGCGACTAGCCCAGATATAATTCATATAGCTAAATAAATGTGTAGTGCATGTGTGTTGTATAGCTTGTACACCCTCTCCCTGAGCTGATATGATGCAACTGGATAAAGAGCAGAGCAAGGCAGCGTGGATACACATAAATGCACTTTAGCCAAGCCAGAGCTCTCTTACATGGTTTTTCATCATGGCTAAATGTTTGTTTACCCCCAGGGACATTGCCATCATGGGATCATGTCTATGGCTGTGTTATAAGGGTGAGTATAAGCCTGCAGGGGGGCCTTAACCTTAACATCACCCTCTGTGCCCTATAAAAATGTGTATACTGTAGGCTTTCTGTACCATGCGCCACAATTGCAATATTAAAAACAGAAAAATACATTACACTGACTACATTAACATTACATTAACATTATCTTGTATGCTTATTCACATGAATATTCACATTAACAGCTTTTATTATTGATTTTGTCCAAACTGATGAAATAAATTGATGTTTACAGAATTTTAAAGTAATGTACTAAATATTAAAATATTTCCATCCGACCATAGTCTTTATAAAGAAGTGGACTAAGGGAGTGTGACGTCAACCATAGTGTTCGGCTCCAGTCAAATGAAGCTCACGAGGCTAGCGGTTATAGGGGCGAATTTGGAGCTGAGTTCCATATTAGAAATAGGAATTTATTTATAGACAAAATAGCAAAATGATGATCACTGCAGCAGTTACAGAGAGAGGGGTGACAATTTTGGAAGGCCCTCCATGCCATTCGTATTTGGAACGCAACAGCTAGTGAGGTTAGTTATGTTCATTTATATAAACAGTCTATGCACCCAACACAACCTTTGCTTAAAATTACTGCATTTCAAGCCTGAATTCACAAGTAATGTAAAGTGTACATGACAGCAGCACAATATTTTCATTAGAAACCATTTAATTCCAAAGCCTCCTGACTCCTGCCTCCAGTTTAACTTGTAATCTAATAAATCTAAAAAAAGCAGTCAGCCACAGACAATAACCATTCAGCTTAACCCGCCTGCCCTGCCTAGACAGAGATAATTGTTGTGTAATGCGGTCAGGAGGGCAAGGAAGAGCAGAGAGAGTTTGAGGGTCAGTCAGCGCCCATCTCTTTCACTGGAAATACCCTCTAAATGTGTTAGACATGGCTCCCATTATTAGGCCTTTCCAAGTTGACGGAAGGTGGCCAAGTTGTGTTTACATTTGCCGGTGATTTTTGGGTGGGGGGAGTGAGCAGAGAATGGGGAGAGGAAAATAAATTACTGCAACACTCGGAGAAGAGCGAGGCAGGTAATTGCAGTTGACAGTCCAGTCTGCCACACAGTTAATTTGAGCCACTGGTCCCCACTATCTCCTACATATACGCTCCCATTTCTTACTATGTGGCAGAAGAAGTACTATGTCATCTGCAAGATACCAACATCCATGACTTTCCCTCCAAGTGCATACTCTGCATCCTTATTTTTCCTATAGTTTAATTTTCTCCTGAGAATTATTGAATTTTGGGAGTGGGTGATAGTGTACCTGTCACTGATAAGGCGTCTCTCTAACTCCATATGACAGGTGAACCGTTATATCTGCAAAGGAAAATAATCCCTCCATGCATTAAAACCAGCAAATTTGAACTCTTCTCTTGGTGAGAAGAGAAGGGAAAGGCCTCTTAGGTAAATCTGTCTTGATCACTTAATGAAAGACGATATTGAAAAACCTGGTTGATTTTCAGAACTTACTGACGTACTTACTTCTAATGGCTTACTGTTTAGAAATCTACTTGGTGACAGCAAATATTCATCATCCAAAAATAGTTATACCATACTCAGGTATAGCCCATGTTTGGGCAATTGGACCATATTGTACAGCCTCTCAATGTCTGACCTCCTTGTAGTGGTGAGGCATGGTATACTCTATAGTCCCTTTGTGAATTTTCTCATTTTGTGACCATTTTTTGTAATTATCTGACAACATAAAATTCAAAACCAGAAGTGGAGCTATCTTTAAAGGGATTTCTCAGTCTATTTAGTGTCTGTAAACAATAACTTTTTTTACCTTACAGGGCTTTGCTGGTCTCATCATGAAGGTTGGTAATGCCCATTGGCCCTCTGGTGCTCCATAGATGACATCCTATGGTCCCACGTCCCTGAAACCACTTGACATTTCTATCGACATTTACCATAGTGCTCTCACATTAAAGGCCATGACATTTCATTTGCACATGATGTTGATTAAAATACACCCTATGGTCTTAAGAAAAAAGAGGTGTAGGCGGTTTGTGTACCCTCAACTTTGGGAAACTAGAAAAATAACTCAATGGGATGCTAAAAAGGAGAAATGATGACAGGATTTGATCTTTTATATCCAACCATACAGGGTCACTCTTACTGCACAAGGCATCAATATGTTGTTTACTGCCCTACACGATGCAGTTTTGGAAAGATAAAGCAAATTTTAAACAGTGGTAACTTTTCGTTAACCTGCTTTTCTTCTTCTATTCGGGTTGTAGTTACAAGCACAAGTTATTTTTAATGAAGCCAAATGTAGTTAGAATGCATTAGTGGTCTGTTTGAGGCCACCTGCATAGTGCTGCTGTCTGCTGTGTATTAGCCCCAGCTGGGCATGTAGGATCTGACCCCAGGCCAGGTCTCACCTGCCAGCTCCTATCTACTCCTCCATTTGTGCACTGGCCCTGGGCCTGTCACTGATGGGCAGCCTGCCGTCCAGTCTAAACGGTTCATTTCCAAATCTCCAATGATGTAAGCCTCATTCTGCCCTAAACAGTAAGTGACAAGACACTTCCTGTGTTTCCCAATCCATGTTCATGTGTGTGTGTGTGTTTTTTAAATAGTCTGATAATCCCTGCAGATTTAAACTGCACTGAACCTGTACTTTGTTTTAAACTCTATTATAGTAAGTTAATAAGTAAAACCCATGACATGAAGTCAAAATACATTAATATATATTCTTAGCCACCTCCAAGCGACCAATATAAATCAAGAAACATAACATCGTGACCCAATTAAACCATTTGAAATAATAGTCAATGATAGATTAGCTGTTAAAGTGGGAGAGGTGCATAGGTTAATCATAGCCTGTGAGCACACTCATGTAATGGAACCATAACAGGATAATGACTTCACTTTGACTTCAGATTTGTGTCAAAATACAAGTGCACAAAACCTTTTCAGACAAAATACTTTAGTATCCCCATCCACTTTGTCAAAGAACATTTAAAGACAGTAATGAGTGCATCCTGCTACAAGCTGTTTTATCACTAATATGTTTTAGCGATAAGCTAATTTAGCAATCATTATAAGAACAATTGCCCTTATACCCTGCATCTATTTCCGTAATTGCTATAGCGACAGCATTGCCTGCCATAATAGCTTAAGAGCTTTGTTTAAGGGCCGATGCCGTTAGCCTTCCATTTGTGTTTATAGATTTTTTAACAGTAGAACAAAAATAAAATACATTGTATACTAATGTCAATTGTTTAATTTGGTAATGAAATTAAATGGTTTTTAATAAATGCCTTTTTATTATGGGTTGATACAACCCATAATAAAAAAAAAAAGCCTCAGCAGCACTTGCAGCAACTCTATCTACTATTACAGTGCACATATTCTAGACTATTGAGTTATGGAAATGACAGTTATATCATCAGCTCCATCAGTGAAATGATTTGGAAAGTCTACAGAGGCAGACACAAACAAACCCTTTTCCTGATACTCCTTTCCAGAGCATTTGGGTCTATCTGAGCTGGAGGGGAGGGCAGCAAGCCTGCAGATAAATGGTTACGGGAGAGAGAGAAAGAGAGAGGGAGAGAGAGCAATAGAATGAAGGTAAAGTGAGCTAAGGTAAAACAAAGAGACAGAAACAAGGGGAAGAGAAAGGAGAAGTATAAGCCTAAATTGGGAATCTATTACTGAGGCCTGGGTACAGCAGCCCCTCTCTGTCTGCCGTAAACACACAGAAATGTGTTCAAGTAAAGGGGCTTTATAAGTTTTCCCTTCTCCAGAGTAATGTGCTTTGAATGGCTGGTAAAATGGAACTGGGAGAATTTCATTCCCGCTGCCTCCCCAGGCGACTCACCTTTGGCCCACCAATGATATGAGCCCTTTTCTATTTTTTCCACTTTTACTCTCCCTCGCTCCCTCTTTCCATCTCGCTGGCTGATGGAGAGGAGAGGAAATAAATGGGGGCTCGTCCACAGCAGGGAACAGGGGTACGGGGCATGGAGGAAGAGCAGCAGACAGAGGAGGATTTGGGATGGTGCTTATTTATTTAGTGGAATGAGGCAGGTGTGTTATCCACACTCCAGATTAGCTCATCTGTTTATGCTAAATGTCACACGGCAGGAAGCTTGGCCATGTCAGAGGAAGTGCAAAAGACCATTCCTCTTCCTCTCTTATGCTTGTAGCAGACAGAGAGCCCTTTTTGTACACCTGTAAGACCTTAAGCGTGGTCTATACATTACCAAGTACAATGAGACATTTATTGAATAAGCTTAACAGGTTTGTAGGTGGTCATTATTTTTATTCATACCTTCTCTCAGCTCTGAAGTGCTTGTCCCTGCATACTGAGAGAGACTAAATCATGTTTTATTTCTAGGTTTTGTCACTACACAATAATATTAAATCACAAAATCCTGGATGTCAATGCTTTTAGCACCCACTTAAGTGTGACTGATAGGATTTAAACATTGCAAAAGTTGCTAGAAATATTGTAATAACAAAATTCTGGGTTATTGGAATGTGTTGAAAGTAATAGACGGCTCCACCACTTTTGTAGCATGTAGAATTAATAAACAAAGGCTAACTATGGCTGATGTGGCTTACTTCAGTTTTCTGTAAACACACTCAGTATTATATCAGTGCAGTCAAAATAGAGGTTCTAATAATTGTGATAAAAGGAATAGCTTTCTTCACAGCAATGGTAGTGGTTGTTTGTAATGATAGTAGTTGTGGTTGTTTTAATATATAGCAAAAGTATGTTCATTGGATGTGTTTTACTACTTAAGTACTGTTGTTATTGAGCATTTGTAAATGTCTGCTTCCACCTACATAGACTTGTGATAACCATATAGTTTCAGTGTATAGAAAAGCCCTTGTAGTGCTATAGCCTCCCTGCTCTCATGGTCCTTCTCCTGGGTCTCTCTCACCTGTCGGGGCTCAATGATGTGTGAGAGCCATGCCCAGTGCTGTTTGCAGCCATTAGAAGATGCTAGGTAATGCCTGTGAGATGGCACCTCTCACTTCTCTGCTGCTGGGAGTAAATGGAGCAGCCTTTCACAAATAATAAATCCCCGAGGGTCCTTTCTGTGCGTCTCCCCCTCACCTCTGAGCACTGGCTTTTCATTTGTTTTATTTACATAGCCGCCTTTATGAGCTTTCATCAGCAGCTCTGCTTATATATGAAACTAATGGCTTTTCACAGGCGTCATTTGAAAGTGTGAGTGCACATGCTTGTTTGTGTGCACGTGTGCATTCATCTATATATTTTATGGTTCTGTTTGCACCCAGGAAAATTATGTGTGTGCGTGAGTGTGTGTGCATGAGTGTGTGCATGAGTGTGTGTGTGTGTGTGTGTGTGTGTTGTCTATCTTGAGTGATAAAATCTACATTTTTTATCAGGCCTTGATTTTCCTTACATCTCCCTGTTGATTCTGGGCTGTTTGCCACCCCAACTAACTTTATTTCTTGTTTTATTTATTTGACCAGTCTTTCAGATGAAATACTTGGATGTTTATCCTCTGTCATCAATGAATGGGATTGTTTCTCCACAGATCTGACCTGTAATTTGGCCTGATGATGTCATTTGTTTGTCTCCATAGAAATAGATAGCCTGCATATAAAGCCATAGTTCAATAACATCTCCATGGAGACAAATTGTTGGTCTTGGGTTTACCACAAACAACTTGATTTCAGGTTTCATTTACTTGGCCACAGTTTATCAGTTAAAATGTTTGTGTTTATCCACTAACATCAATACAAGAAACATTGAGTATGTAGCCTACACAAAAAATAATCCTGCCTTATGTCTCACAATCATGCTTAAATTGTTTTATTTGAATTTTAAAGTATTTTGAATCCAAAGTTGACACAAGCAAAACGTTTTTCCGCTATACTTAAATCACTTTTGATGTTCCACCTGATGTTATACCAAAAACAGTGGACAAATCATTGTTCCACATCAATAGCACTGCTTTTACAAAACTTTCCGTGATGTTCCATGTACAATATTACAAAACAAGCTGAACAACCACTGTATTCACTGTATTCCCCTTTCACTTGAACTTCTCCCTAAACTCAACAAGGCACAGCGAAATAAACACATTTATGTTGTGGGAAAACTAACACATCCAGCACCTCTGCTCTGCACCTCATGCTGTTTAACACCCCATGTGCCCCCCTCAGGCTGAACACAAATGGGTCCAGCTTAGGGCCATAATTGCTCTTGATCCTTGGGCTGTGAGGATATTCCAGTGGTGGGTCTGGCTCTGGCGCTTGTTATGTGTGAAAAGGTGGCAGGGGAATGCTGGCCCGTAATTAACAGTGTGCAGGGGACTGTGGAGTAGCACATTTAAAAGTGAATGGGGGAGGCCAGTTCTTTCTGCAGCACTGCTCGGCCTCTGTCTCCGCCCCCTCTGTTCCTCGTCTATTCACTCCTGCCTGTTATTGAAGCTGATGGGTTTATAGAGATTTTCACACTTTTGGACGTAGGGCTGGTATTGTGAATTTGTTTTTTGCTCGCTGCACGTTTTCTTGCCTCTTTGCTGAAACCTGCCACACGCAAACACAGTGCTCTGCCATGTGTTCTTCATTTGCACTGCTTCTCACCTGCATTCCAGGCCTGTGTTGGATTTTAAAGTGCTTAATTATTCACAAACTACCACATTCACTGAGCTTAAAACAAATGACGTTCGATTCTGCAGCAGTAAAACGTTTAAAATCTGCAAGTAACTATAGAAATTTCAGCCATTTACGCTGTGTTATTACAAACACAACAAGTTGAACTCTGTGTAGCATAAAATACCCTTGAAATCAGTAAATTCTAAGCATAAACTTCAGCTAACTTAAAATGACTGGATCTTGAAGGCCAATACAGTAGCTAATAATAAATAATATGTAATAAAATCAGTCTTGCTTGCTACACCAGTACCAGAGTGCATGCATAGTGCATATAGTGTTTAATGGAGTCTTATTTTGAACATTTTGTAGTTTTGAACAGATAATCATTTTTGATTTCCAAATATTCCAGATTTAAATTATGTGGCAATACTGGGTCATGCAAACCAAACATGTGGCAATATGCTTACTGATATGTCCGTCCTTATCTTCTTACACAGCAGCCTCCTTGTTTTTGCCTGGTGTCTCTCTTGTTAAGCACTTACTGAAGTCCTGTTTGGTCCATGTTTGAGTCTTATCAGTGACAGACCCCTTCTCTGTCACTGTGTCTAAAAGTCCAGTCTCCAGTATGTACAGATTTAGTCTGCACGCTTTTTCTCAGGGTCCAGATGTTTACACAAAGAAAGATTTTGAATATACTGTGATGTGGAGCATGTAAATAAAATAACATGGTGATTTATTCCATACAGTACAGTTGCAGCCTTGATTTGAGCCTTCATATGAGGTAGCTTATTTTTGTTTATGATGAGTTGTTGAGTTATTGTGTCATCAATTTTATGAGCCCTTGTGAAAAAGTAGTTCGGTTAACGCAAAAAAGGAAACATTGCATTTTGTGTATATGTGGAAGTAGTCAAATTTCACTCTAGATAGAGCAGTCCGGGAGTTTTCTGAAACTAAGTTTATGTATGTTTATGTAGACAGACAGGAAGTAGGCTAAGCGATGAGAACTGCCCTGACAGCATTGAAGATAAATGATTGCTCTGCTAAATGAAGGAAGCCAAGGCCACAAATGAGCCATCACAAGGAAATGCCCAATGTGGACTTCGAAACACTTTCTAGGGCCCAAAATCCAGTGTGCGCTAGTGGGTCTTGTGTAAGCTTGCCCCTGTCTGTGTGTGGTGCTGGGGTAACAGGTGGGGGGTATGCTATGTCCTGGTTAACAAGAGTGTTATTGTGTTGTCTTGTGCTGCATGACTGAACGTCAGCTGTGTTGGGGTCATCCTCCTTCCCCCTTAACCCCCGGAACACTAACATGGCAGCCACGCATGCCCGCACTCACATAACACGAGCGCCCTCATGCACAAACGCATATGGACTCAAGGACACACCCAATCACACACGTACAAGCACATTCTGTTATGCATCAGTTGACGGTGGCCTCTAATTGAATTGGGGTATGATCAGTGATATTTCTGATCTGGTGGTCTGCTGGGGAAGTGGCATCTGCGCTCGCCAGCTTCCTGCAGCCTGCGTGAGACATGGCTGCTTCGGAGATTCTGCAGACCCCCTCCCTCTCTGGTTCAAATATACACTTCACTCACACAATGGCCCGAGGCACTCCAACAGTTCTGTAACACTACCCTACGACAATACCCTCTCAACCGCTGGGCTGTTTACTTTCTGAAAGAGTTAAAGTCCTCCACTTAAAGGATTACCTTACGCTCCCCCCACGTTACCCCATACCTGTGCCATATGATTTCAATTCAATGGCAAATGCATTTACACGAGATGCTGTGAAATTGTAACGATATTATATACATTATGTGTGTGCTCACATGTAGGTAAACACTATGGTTCAGATAGTGATATCTGAGCTTTGTCTTGCTTTTGTAGCTGATAACCAATATTTCTTAATATCAGTATTTTAAAATCAATAGCAATGCCTGCATACTGATGTAAAGCTGCTGTTAAGTTCACAAATTAACGTTTCTTTTTGTAAAAATAAAAATAAATAACAAAGTTGATTTATCTACAACATAACACAATTATTTGTATTTTTTATGGCATACATGCAGCCCCATAGCTTCATTACGCTTCTGTTTCCATATTGTTTTATTATTTTTTTCAGTACTGTATTTGGAAAAACTCCCTTGTTATCAACTATAGCAATATTTGCGTCGATGTAACATCCTTCCACACTACATACATCTTTTCATAAGTATTTTGTCATAGATATTCTTAATTTTTCTGAATTCATGGATTTCAGCATCCTGTTACATGTATTGAGGAATTTTTCTCATTCCAAAGATATAATGTTTTGTATTAAATCGTTGATCACTATGGCAACTGTCCCAGATTCTTATCATTCTGAAATATCTTTAGTCTTTTTCTTATTATTATTAAGCACTTTGTAAACCGTCTTGCAGTTGCCTGATGTGGTGTGCCTCCCTTGTCACTTTTAAGTGGATGTCAAGTGCTCTACCTTCTCTCACAAACGCCTCATGCTGAGAGGGGAGGGCCGAGCTAAGCACTGAGGCGGAGCTAGAGATCGTGCAAGTGACCAGCTTGTTTACTAACAGACTAATTGTTGCCCTCCCCACGTACCAGCCCCTGTAAGGAACTGTATGGCCCCCTGTGGAAACGCCTGACTTAGTGGTTACTTGTGAAACTTCCACTGTGAGTCAGGTTAGATCAGAGCAAGCAGGTCTGCCATCTTAACCACAACAAGACACACACTGTTGCTATACGTGCTTGGATTGATTGTCTTTTATTTGAAGATTATATTTAATGAGCAAAACGTGCACTACCCTGGTATCTTTTCAATTTGCTATGGAGCCTAGCAGTTATCTCTTCTGATTGGCTATTGTCTCATAGATGGCCACATGAAGGTCAGCAGATTCCAGCTTTGAAACCCTGTACTGTCTTCATCATGTCTCTACAGGGCAGGAAATATCAGGCTTATGGTTTTATTTGGCCCCTGTTCTGTGGTTAGTAGATGTCACTTTCACAGTAAACATGCAGCAACTCTCAAAAGGTATGCAGGAAGTAAAGTAAGGCTTGATTAATCTTAAGTGGAAGATTATATCGTCACACATCATAGAATTTTCAACTTAATCTTAAACCAATGGAGATTTTAAGATGCTAACAACAAAACACATTTGTTCAAAATAAGTATTCTGACATTATGCAGTGATAAATAGGGTTAAAGGTTAAGGATAAGATATACTTCTATAGGGAAATGTGTCCTCTGCATTTGACCCATCCCTCAATGCCGCTTGGACATCTCGTCAGGAACAATGAGCACCATAATGCAGTGCTCTGGGACCCATCTCTGGACCTCGTCTTGTTGCTAGGCTTGGTCAGGACTACCGGAGCTGGAGATTTTTACCTAGTTTACCTATAGTACATGTTTTTAGGTTGATGAGGAAAACTGGAATGCCACAGGAAACCCACCCAGACACAGGGAGATCATGCACCCGATACAGAAAGGCCTGGGCGACCCTGGGATTGAATCTGGAACCTTTTTGCTTAGCTTGAATGCTAACCCCTCACCCACTGGGGTTGTTCCATGGCTCTTTTTTTCTACTTTTTAATATTAGTTTTGCTAATCGCATATGAAGTTTTTGACGTTGATCCCAAGCTACTCCACTGTTTTTGCTATTATCACTACCACCACTACTACCACCATTACAATACCTGCTTTTTCGCTGAGGTACAATTTGTTCTCTACTAAATCCCAGAAATAAAGCACATTCTGTCACAAATTACTTGTAATATCATACAGGTTTAATGCATGGATAAAGATAACCGCTTTCTATGACCTTTTTTACAACAAATATTAAAAACAGTTAATGTAACAGGTACATTAAATGTTGATTCTACATTGTGTTTACTATTATCTTGTCCATCTATTTCCCTTTGAACCACATCTCTTTAAACAAACACTCTCCTATGGTTGGACTCACACAATGTCACAAAGTCACGCACGCACCTTGAAGGCCCCCCTAAATTAACATAATGTCATGCTTGGCCCTTGGAGAATGCAGTAGACAGCTGACTACTGAAGCTTATGAGAATGCTCAGTTGTCAAGAGAGAAGAATTTACATGAAGGTGCCGCTTCCACTTTATGTGCAATGCCTGACCCGTGCATGCCGGCCCCGTGCACATGTAGTCAGGGCTTGTGTGTCAAAGAGAGGTCAAGTGATGGGCTGCATGACTTTGTGCATTGGTGAGCTCTTTGTCTATGTATATAAGACAAAGGACCCAGAAAACCATCCCATAAGGACGCAACCATTTCTTTGAAGTCACAGCTTTGACCTTGTGAGGTGTGGGAACGTACATCCTGTCCTATATTGTGCAGCAAAAAGCATAAGGAAATATGGAACCAAAACATACTCCTTACATGATGGCATTTGTCAAGTAGGTTAGCAATTTCACTGTCTTCTTTAGAGGTTATGGAGTGGGCTGAGGGGAGATCTGTGTACAATGAGACCAGTGCCCTTTTGTATGTATGCTCTTCTTTGGAGGTTCACGGTAAAATTATTGGGGCTGTTTTTTTCTTTTTTTGAACCATTTTTAGGAAGCAGTATTTAAAAATATATACAGAAAAAAGCATATTTCACACTAACTGCACCACTGATAATTTGATTCCTATTCTGATCCAACTTACACTGTTGCTATAAGTTGATAAATAATCTGTGTTAAATTTGTATGGCTCCTTTCACATGGTGTTTCATAGATTTGAAAACTCCAGAACAATCTATAATTTCTTTAGACAAAGCATTGTATACACTGTCTACTCCAGTTACATTAACTATCCCTTAAAAAGGTCACAAGGCTAAATACTATTATTGAAAAATGTTTGAACCCTATTTTTCCAGTACCTCAAAAACACTGGGTTAAGTATAGTCAAATAACATGACATGTTCTGGGTTCTGTTCATTTTCCTGAAGCAGTGTGAAATAGCACTGACCCTACAAAACCTCTGGCACTGGAGTATGACATGTCACGGGGCAGCCCTACATCACTAACAAGTGGCTACTGTGAAAGGCCAAGTGGCTACACAACACCACTGTTTTCTCTTACAATATTAAACACTATGCTTTTGAAGGATTGATTCTGAAGTGATATTTTATGACTTAATATACTGAAAGAATTGTTGCTTTGCTGAGTGTATGTTCATATGCAGTCCAACGCAAATTCCCATTACTTAGGTAGGTGCTGATAACTACAACTTTTTGACTTACCTCCCTTTGAACACCAAGTCATTTCCTTTCTCTTTTTATACTCAACAAACATATTCTTTGGAGTCTTTCCCAGAATACTTTGGCAAGCCCTATAGCCAGTCCTAATCTGCTCCCTCTACTTGATTCACTTCCAGAGGACAAGTAAGGGGGCACTGAAGGTAGCAGGGTGTGGTAACATTACTGTCCTATCAGGTGTCTTCTAAGATTATGGAAATGGACTGTGCTGGTAGACAAGCACTGAAGTACCTTACATAGCAAGATTTTTTTTATCTTTCAAATGTCCATCTTTAAATTGACTTTTTATAACTATTGATTTTTTAGGAGTCATGAAGAGGTGATAAGTTGTTGAGAGATTCAGACATGTTACAGGGATGACTCATGCCTGAGGTAAGGTACACTGTTCTGGTCAGTCATGTGACTCATGTTATGCAGTTAGGTCCCACCTGGCAACAGTAGTGTCATTACTACAGGAAACTATATATTTTTGCTACAAACTAAAACAGTTAAACAATTACTTTAAAAAGTAGTTCCTGGAAGTATTTTTCCTGACCTTCACTGCCCAGTCTGTACAATCAGGTTGCCTTCTTATTTTTTTAGATGAATTGTTTAACATATCCAAGCATGTGTATCTCTCCATCTTGGCTCAGAAGGGCTTGAACAGTGGGTTTATACCAGTTTGTATTCAGCCATGGAGAGCTCCTGTTGGAACCAGTGACTAAGTGGGACTTTCTAAATGGCTGAACTCATATCCACTGGCCAATCATGCTCTGGGGACTGGCTGCTACTGTAGTCTGGCTGTAGTCTCTGAGCTATCATCAGCCAACAGCGTTTTAGCACTGCACTGTGATGTGAGACTTTATTTGTAATGTTATACTCTTGTCCTTGAATCTATAATAACATTTGTCTGCTAACACATACATTTTTGTAATATTATTGGTATTGCAATCACTGACCCCAAATGCCCCAGAAAAATCTGTCATTAGTCTTTGCTTTAGTCTGCTTTTTACACATCCATTCTAACATTCTGTGAAGTTATGTGCTTTCACTTGGCTATTGATAAAAGCTACATTAAAAGAGAGTGACTTTCATGCAGGGGAGAGCAACCTTTGGCAATGGGCCTTGATGAGACTGCTGGCCAGGTTTTCATTAGATGAATGCTGTGTGGGACCAAAGCCAGATAAGAAGGGCGCCAACATGTGGAGCCAACCAATATAGTTATAGCAAGGTGCTCTCTATTCACTTCCTCTACATCACTGTCTGTCTTTGTCCCAGTCACTGACTTCACATCCTTTTCTCGATTACCTGAGGAAGCAGGCTGGGGCTTGTGGCTCTGTGCTTGTGGCAATGCGCAATTTAAATGTTTTTTCCAGTGCATTTAGTTTGAACAATATACATTAATCAATCACTTACAAAATCCTATGCACTGTAAATATTTACCGTAGGCCAATGTGAATAATCAAATTTTAATAAAATCTTGTTATAGCATGTGGTTTGGAGAGGAGTTCAGAGAAATAAATGTTATTTGTTTATTGTTCTCCATCTTTTTTTTCTTGTTGTACTCCCCTGAGGTCTTAAACTTCTTCATGAACATTCCATACATAGTGACGTTGCATCGTATGTAGATGTGTATGTATACATTTAATGTGCCATGAAGCTGTGAGTTAGCAGACATTTGAGTTGTGTTCACTGGCACAAGTGTGATCAGTGTGACTTCCTGTTGTGAAAATAGGTGTTACTAAAAGTGGGCCTTTGTTTAGTATTGGTGTATTTCCACATGGCATGGTGAGTCTTATCCCTGATGGTTTTTAAATTGGTGTGTGCCTTTGTGTGTGCCTCTGCAGCTGTGTGTGTACATGCGACGCGACAGATAAGCTGATTAGTGTGAACTGTGGCCAGGTTCATTTGCATACGTTTCTTATCTCATTAGATTGGTATCAGCCACTGTCACCATGCGAGGGCCTTAACCAGGATGTCTTTGTAACGCACTTGCTCATGTCCACACACACAAGCGCGCGCGCACACACACACACACACACACACACACACACACACACTGGTGCTTCACCCTTGATCTGCAGGCTCCGAGGTTCTCTTGTCTCTAACGTGACTCCAAAACTGACACGCCAATAGAGTACATTGTGTCTTATGCTCACGGTGTTCCCCTCACAAGGTCAGGGAATCATTCCTATAGGAGGCTTTAGATCTGCTGCTTTCTTCCCTTGTTAGCTTTTTCTTTTATGCAATAATATTGAACTTAATATGTTGTGTTCAACCACTCACATATATAATATTGTTATTCTTAATTTCAGCAAATTTGTGGCGAGACAAATATTGTCAGAAAATGTTTCATACTTTTTAAGGATAACTGTTGCAGCATTGGTCCTCAAGGATACACATTTGTGCAAGTGGAAGAGGGCAAGAATTATTTCACCATAATGCTAAATCAGGCAAACCAAATATTCTCAGTCCTAGTTAAATGTCTTTCTTCTTCTTATCAGTGTTGTCAACTGTCTCTGTTGGCAAAAATGAGAACACATTTACATTTCTTAACTTGTAAATAATATATGCATGTTCAAATAGAGTTGAATTGCTCATGATTACACAGTAATTACTTAAACATTAGCCCAGCATTCTAATAAGAGCCGATTGGGTTTACAACACAGTGTCCTACAGTTTACCCCTGTAAAAGTTTTGTTCTCTTCTTATTGACGAAAGCCCGCCTTGTACATGCCTGCGGGTTAACTGTTAGTCAGAGTTAGAGGGGTAAAGAGAGCAGCAGAGACAGCCCTCACATCTTGCCTTCCTTCAAGAGGGTAATGCTTTATTTATAACACTGCACCCCCTAGGAGCACACCTCGGGTCCCCGCGCAGCCCGCTCTTCCCCACAGGTATACTCTGCGCTACTGCCTTGTACTCTGCTACCTAGTGCACCTTCACATGCCTCTGCTTTCAACATCCCACTCCTGCGGCTGCATTAGAGGAACTTATGGGGAGAGATACAAAGACACAGTGTGATGCACATATACAATCTGCAGACTGAAGCGCTTTCACAGCCATGGTCTCCCTTGTCTCATTGCAGTTCTCTGGTGTGTTGGAGAGAAAGCGCTGAATCCCCTGTCCTCCAGCCCTGCTTACTCCCACCGAGCCCAGGAAGCACCACAGCGGAGAGAGAGAATGGAAGAAGTGTGGAAAAAAGAAGGAACTGTGGAGGAATGAAGGAGCCAAATCAGAAGGAGGAGAAAGGAGAAGACAAAGGAGTAGGAGGGGGTGATTGCAGAAAGCCCATTCTTTTTCAACTTGGAGATGCTCGGCCCCCTCTCCTCACTCAAACCTGCATTTCTGGGTCACTAGAGACATTTAAACTGCACTTATAATTAACAGCTATTTTTAAACAGGGAGGGAGAAGTGGAGCGGTGGCGAGGTACAAAAGCATTAAAATTGCCCCAGATTCGCTATTGAATAGGACACATCAAGGCAATATGCTAGCAGATCAAAGTGAGCAAGGAGAAAAGGAGACAGGGCCGATCAGTGGGGATAAATTGTTCCCTTTATATTGGCATAAGAAAAGAGCTCTTTGCAGCTGAAACAATTTAATAACCGCATTCATTACCTCTGTCCAGCCTGTCTGTCTGTCTGCTCCACAATGTGCATCTGCTGCGCTCTACCTCCTTTTGTCTCGCTCCCCACTTTCACACTCTAACTTATCACCAGTTTTTCTTTTATTCCACACACCTTTCAGTCCGCTCCTTTATGTGCTAATAGTCATTGTCATCCCTAGCATCCTTCACCTTTAACCTGTTCTCCTCACTGCCCTTACACTCCAGTATCTAGTGCGCCAGAGCTTTTGCTGAGCTTCTGTGCTGTGGGCCTTACAATGAAGATGTGCAGCGCCTGACACTCTTGGAATGAGAGCCCTAATAGAAGGGGAAGCGGTTATCACAGGGCTCCCCCAGGACCAGCCTCTGTGAGCCTGCCGCTAATTATGGCGTATGCAAATGAATGTGCCGCATTAGGCAGGGGGAGCCTGTCTGGAGCTGTGTGCAGATGCCTTGTGTACTAGTCTTTGTGTGTGTGTGTGTGTGTGTGTGTGTGTGTGTGTGTGTGTGTGTGTGTGTGACTGTACGCTATATAGAAGCATTAATATGTGTGTATGAATGCACATAAAACGGAAGTGAGTTCAAAAAGACAGGCCAACACGCATCTGCACTGATTGACTTATTCTCCTCTCTTGTATTCACTTGTATAAGCCAGGCATTAGGATAAGAATGGAAACGCATGTAACACATTGTACATTAATGGGAGGTTAGGAGAACAGTTCTTAATACATTCCTATAAATATACTTTTCTCTGACAGCAGCATTCCCAAAGAATGTCTCTATTTTAACTATTTGTCTTCCTTTTGTAAGCATTTCTGTACAATTGTGCTCATTGGATGTGTGCACTGAAGCCCTTTTCTTATCCCTCTCCTTCTGTGTGGGAGGCTGAATACATTTAATTAGATTTTTCTATTTCATAATGTATTAGTAGCAGCACTTTTATGTGACAACTATAGTCTATTTCTTCGATCGTTGTGTGCGTTTATGTCCGTATGTGTGTGTGTAGCCTATATGTTGGCCATCTTATCTCCCCATTAGCCTCTTGTGCCCTGACCAGTATTCCCTCTCCCCTCTTCCTGCTTTCTCTAATGGGTAATTTAGCCATGCTCGCCTGACATCTAGCCTATTCCTTGTTTAGTTGCCATGGATACACTGGCCTATGGATTGCTCCCTTACTCCCTTGGCCTTGTTGTGGATGCTATAGATATCTCAACTATTAGAGGGCAGCAGAGCTAAACACAGACCATCTCTGTCCTCTCTTTAACATCTCCATATGCTGCATGGAAACACTATTTAGCTGGTAACTATGAAGATGTGTCGGCTATTTTACATGAAAGGAGCACTATGTACCTCTGTTTTTCTTGGATTCATAGAAATAACAGGTGTTTCAATTACTGTGCCTCCCCCCACAGATCCGAACTGTAACTTGGCCTTGTAGCATCACTTGCTTGTCTCTATGAATATAGATAAGTTTAATGCCATACTGTGGAATGTTTCAGGCAAAGCGATAGCATGATGTTATGCACTTTTAAGGATTACTTTCAGTTGGAGGAGATTTATTTTTTCCTCTTTTTGTATTATAAGAAATAAAATGCATCCCTAATTTTATGGATACATAAATACCCTGTACTGCAAAATATGTTTTAAAACATTTTGCACATATTCACATTCAAAATATACTAAATAATATTAGCAGATATTCTGATTCACTTAGAGCTTCTTTGGTCAAACTGTCTCAAAATTACATATCTGTATGTTTCAAAATAATATTATATATAATTAGATTATTTTTGTCAGAGCTATATCTTACAGTAGAAGGAAAGAGATGTGTAAGGTAGCAATTACACTGAGGAAAGATGAAGAAGTTGTAGCAGTAAAAGCCTGGCTGGGCCTACAGAGAGCACATGACAGTCACTGTGGTTTCTTTTGTGGTGCGCACAGAACTTTTGCCTTACATAACCCCTCCCTATGTGCTTTTTCAATTATTTGGGGAAAAATCTTAAGTGTGCATTTTCTAAAACTTAATACTTTGACGTGTTCTCTGGCACAGAGAGGAAACTGGAAGACATTAGAGATCACATAGAGGAGACAGCTTTTCTAATAGAATATTCTAAAAGGTAAAGTTTAACATTGAAAAAAGTCTAATATTCAAGACATATATCAGTGTATGTGCAGATACCAGTAGAGAGTGACATTTAGAATCAGCTTCCCCCTTAAGTGCCCCTTTCCTCCCTCCTCATCCCTCCTCTGTTCCTCTGTGGGGTTAAAGCGCACCTTCCCACTAAAGAGCGTTGGGGTCACGCATCTGCATGTGAAATGTGAACCCACTGACATTCCAGGGCAGGCCTAAGCCATGCAGCCTTTTGTTCACTAAGGTGCCAGTGTCAGGCCAAACAAGCCCAGTGGAGGTCCCTGAGAAGAGGAAATATAAGATATGTACATGGTCATCAATGCAATCTCTTCAACATCTTTATTTACACGTCATAGTTAAAGTTAAACTTTGAAACTCTCTATCTATTAAATAAATAATTTCCCTTGTGGATCAATAAAGTTTGTCTAAGTCTAAGTTTAAGGGAAATTCATTAATTCATATTTATGACTATGCAATGACTATTGACAATGACTTTATTTATGAGTATAGTCATATTTATGAATTTTGCTAAATAACTGACAACATACATGCTTATTTTGAAGCTTGTTTTGTGAAGCAACCCCGAGAACCCATATGATCAGGCCGGGGCCTGCTCAGTGTGTGAATTAAGTTCTAAAGCACAAAGGCCAGCTATTCAAAGCACTGATGGACTCCTCACTAGGCTTTATGTTCGCACTGGCGGCTAAACAGAAAAAAAGAGAAAAAAACTGTAGAAAGGTCTGCAGAAATAAAACGTGTACTATTGTAAATAAAAAGTACATGAAGACATTAAAGATATGGGTATGAGTACATAACATCATGATTTGAAATATCAAAATTCTGAAATAAAATACAACTTTAGTTTATTCCTGAAAATGTATTAATCTCAAATCTATTCACAGAATAAAAAATTAACTATGGCAAGAACTATTATACCTTACTGATGGCAATAGCATGCACTTAAATGTCAGTGTTGTTGTGATTTGTACACACTGTTAAAAAACAGCAAACTGTATTATTTGTGAAACATAAAGAGACACACTCAATACTGAAACTCTTTGCATCATTTTCTTTAAATTTGAATACTAAAACATATTTAAATAATACAAGTAAAACCAAGGGGAATACATTGCTCATAAAGTGCTCTATTCCCTGGGGAGAATGCCACAGTGTGAGTGATTTAGTTAGCATTACTACATTAGAGCTGTCCATCCATCCGGTTTGCTTTTGCAAACACATCCATCGCAGTCCTAGTTAAAACACTGGGGGATCTGCCCACTCCCCCTCCACCTCCAAAGTCTTTTATGATGTCCATAAAATGGAAGAGTGCAGCTTTACTTGAACTAATAATATCTGAGCTTACAGGCCTGTGATTGATGATCTTTAAAGCCAGCCCGATCGGTCTCATCTTTCTTCAGATTTTTATCACTGACTTGTTTGCAGTCATGTGCAATCACAAGCACCGGGAGAGGTAACAAGTGCTTGATGTATGATGCTTGGGCCACTTTTGTCAGCTGTGCATTTCCCTTTTCTGCCTCACCTCTTGTTTTTTGTTCTATTTTAACTTTAAGTGTTGTGTTAGAAGCTACCTTCCATCTGGTTGCAGCACCTTGGCTTATTCTGTTTTAGTATTCCTCTTTTTTTTACAGATAGAAGTCTACTCTTGGGGGGAGGGGCGTGAGGTGGGCAAAACATTTCTCTTCTTTTGTTCAGTACATGTCCATGTCACATTAACAAGTTGTACAATTTGTTATTTTTTCAAAGAGTAAAAGGTTTGAGCCTCTTAAAACCAACAGACAACCAACATCACATAAACATCTACATATGTGTCCATGTTAAAACACCAAATCACATTTTACAGAATCTAAGAGTGTCTTTAACTTTATGTGCTTGAAAGTATATCTGCTGGCCTTGCCCTGCCTCTTCCTGCTGCTGATATGAAAACCCCACATGTAACTGGGACTGTCATGGCCATTCATTTATGAGTTTTGTAAAGAGTTGCTTCATTACACAGCCCATAGACTGCCCATAGCTCCATTGCTTCACTCCCTTCAGCCACCCTCTTCCACTGGGTTTGGGCGTTTATCTATGGAGCTGATGTATTTTACGATGAGACTGGGTGACAATGCTTTGGCACAATGGTGAAATAAACATTGAGGGGAAGGTTAAGGAGACAGGGGGACCAATGAAAGTGTTTGACGTGGGTTATTATGGGCCGTGACATCCCCTTGGCTTTCTACTTCACATAGGTCCTTGTAGCAGAGCACATTTATATACTCGAGGTCTTAGTTAGTTTCAAAGCAAGGGCAAAGCGTGTCTTGTCCCTTCCCCTCTCTCTTGCTCTTACATCTTCTTCTACCTGTACTTCTGCTTTTCTTTACCAACATTTTTTTCTTTCGCTCCCATCTTCCCGCCTCCTCTCTCTCCTCTGTCTCGGAGCCGTTTTGATGATTGATTGTTTCTCTGTGCAGTCTGACAGGATGTAGCACACTGGCTGCCCCTGGGGCCCCTCGCAGACTTGCACCACCTGATTAAGACTCCCCTTGTATTCAGCTGCATGGTGCCCTACCAAACCCACTCCTATCAACATGTACAAAAATAATAACAAAGGTTCCTCCAGAAGATACCATTTTGTTTATTGCAAGCGTTTGAAAACTAAAGTTTTTTTTTAACATAGCTGATAGCTTCTGTCTCATGGGCTTCAGTCTTCTCAGTATCAGTAGCAGCAGTGAAAGGAGCCAAGCAAAAGGTCTTAAGCCTAATAAAGTCTCTGCTACGTTACAAACACAGTCAGGTCTAACCCCATTACGCCTGGTAATAGTTTTTAAAGATATAAATCTCTTTGTTTTCCTTCTATTCAGAGGAAAGAATGAACTTCAGCTATACCACCAGACTGAAGTGAGAATGATAGTATTTGCATGCTACCACTGCAATCAAAATGGAAATAAAAGCAAAACAAGCTGGAAAACAAAAGGACTGTTTATCTTGAGTTTATAACAATTACATTAACCCAAATTACATTAGATTGTTCATATCTGTAGAGCCTATCAGTATCATTTTGGCATATTGAATTAGCGGATGGTTATAACCTGCACAGACAGATGTATTGTCAGGATCTCAGGAGTCATGTCTGGGTCTTTAATGTCAGCTGCATGACAGCAGGGTCAACTGTCTGCTCAAGTTCAACAGACCAGAGACCCTCATTTGACATAACATTCCATATCCAGTTTGTAATCCTAGTCTAAACTTCAAACTGACTGCAGAGAGGCGGTGCAGTGTGAGGTGTATCCTGTGTAAGAGCAAAAGTATATTTTATATAAATAAAATATAACATTTGCAGTGATTGAGGGCAAAAGTTTTGAATTGAAGTTGCTAGTTCTTATTTAACATTTAGTTATTAAGGTAAATTGAGGTGTAGTTATTTTAAGGTGTAACTTAACACTTTACTTAGTTGCAATAATGGCTGTAAAATGCTGGAAAAGTAAAGTAAATCAGAGCCTTATTGTTTAAGTCTGTCTGGACATGGTTGCAGATCCATGTGTTGTTTCAGATTGTCGATTGCAATTCTGTCCATAATGTAATGATTAGGTTAAATCAGTGGGCATGTTAAATAATAAAGGAGCCGCTCTGGTGATGGTGGAAACCCCCGGGCCTGGTTCCAGCACAGTTCAGGCCTCATCGAACCTTGGTCTTGTTCCAAATTGATGTTATAATATGCTAGCCCTCTGCTGTGGTGCAAAAGAGCAATATTGATATTAGAGTGGTAAAGGTCGTGTGTGTGTTTTGTTTGTATAAAGAGAGAGTAAAAATGTGCAGAGAAAGAGGTCTGTTGTTGGGCTTGCCTGTGTCTGTGTGTGCATGCTTTAAATGCATGTGAACATAATGTACAATGTATTAGCCTGTAGGTGTGCTTGGTATTTTAGCATGGCCACATTTGTATCTGTCTGTGCTTTCCCTTTCACCTTCTGCTGATAGCATCAGCACACAGAGTGACTGATGACACTTGTTTCCACTCTCGGCTGTACCACAGCCTAATGTCTTTTTGTTTATTAATTAAGTGCAGGACATACATGCTGAGAGACACCTATTGATTTCACTGCATCTTTAATTGACTGCTCTTCTATAATCATATTATTGTAGGAAAATTATTACACGGTCTGTGTGCTTTGGTGTTTGTCAGTAACTTTGTAGCTTCCTATTATTTCAAGTCATTTTAACTTACTAGTTGTTTTAACCCCCACTGAAAGAAAAAGTAAAACATAACAATAAAGTGTGTTTTTTATTGTGATGTTTGAATATGTACGGTATCTATAAAACAGCATACATTTGTTTGTGAGTTCTTGAAGTACTTGAGCCTTGTCTGTTGTGCCAATTAAAGGCGCACAGACAGTACACGAACGTCATTACACTGAGCAGTCTGCCTGTGAACGTAACAGATTTGGGTGTTTGTGTTCAGTCAGTGGCAGTGGTTCCCTGGTGAGTCTGACCGGGGGTTACAGTCTATCCAAAACGTCTGTCTCTTGCTCACCACCCAGATCAGCCCGTTCAGCTTGGCTGAGCCCAGTTGTCTTGGTTTGTACTGACGAGTGTCTGCTAAAGGTCTGTCTGGAGTTCAAGTACATTCAAGTCATCTGCTGGCCTCCCACTGTGCCTGACACAGATGGCTCCAGCTACAGCTGGCACACCATGGAGCAGCACCTGACCGTGCCCATCCACTCACACACGTGCGTGCATGTACACACACACACACACACACACACACACACACACACAGTGAAGATCTTATACATCTGCTCACTTACTGTACATAAAGGCTCAAACTTACAACACATCAGCCATGCACCTTTAAAAACACTCACAGCAGGAACATATGCCGCATCTACAAACACTAACGATACCTCATATGAATTACCAATTAAAAAACAGGAGTGCTACAAGATATTCAAAAAGTCTGAAAATTATATCATGTATTGTTTCTGCTGGTGACCATTTGTTAAATTGTAATATCTCCTTGTCATTATACTTTAATAATATATCTCAACTATGATATTCTCCACTCACACAGAAGCTTTTATATATAATCAGTCTGTATGAACAAACTCAGAAATACAAAAGCCACATTCTCTCCAACAAACACCATGAAATCCATTAAGTAAAAACTATAGTTTCCCCTAAGTAAGCCTCATTGTGGCATTGAACTATGCAGACTTTTTCTTGCACATCATTTCATTGAGTTTTAATTAACACAACAAGGATTCAGTGTCCTCAGATGACATCACTCTGAGCAGAGACTTTGCCTCATTATATCTTCATGTCTCTTAAGTCAAACTGTTAACTAAAGAGTGCAACTAACAATACTTTACAAGACAACTTTATGTCATTTCATCCACTGCACATACTCCTATCTCAACAATACATCCACTATATTGATGTTCTGTGCATGTTTAGGTTTGGATTTCCATAATGTTTCAAAAAATCAACCATTTCTGTAAACCCTTGTGAAGTCCTGCTGTTTTGATATTGGGCAAGACAAAGAATTATTGAAATTAATTGAACTACAATTAACAAAACTACAATTCACAGGAGATGTAATTTGGATCATTATTTACAGTAATTCTGCTTAAATTGATTCGTGGTCTCCTGTGTCCAAGTGCTAAAACCTAACGTGACATCATAGGCAGTCTTTGTTCTAGCCCCAGGAGCGCAGCATATTTACTGCTTCTGCTGCACCACATGATTGTGTTAAAAGAGCAGCCGACAGAGACGTCTGCTGGCGCAGCTATGTGCACTTTTTCTCCGGGAAATGCCACTGCTTTATTAAACGGACTGCAGTCGACATATTAAGTTTGGTCCCATTTGAATTCATGCCACATTAGAGAGTATTTGGAGTCTGGGGCCTTACCTGGCTCTGCTACAGTTATGTCTTTAGGTGATCTATAAAATGTTATTATTTAAAACAAGCTCTTTATGGATTGCTTACGAGGCATGCTTAGCACATGATTGATCTGACCTTTCAGAGACCGTCGTTCTTTGGGAAAACATCAACCTTAACCTTTTTAGTTGGATTACCCTGCCAGCGTCTCTGTACCAGCGCTTGTATACGCTGCTGTGTGCTTAGATGAATATGTTGGTGATATTTGTCTGCACCATATTCAATTCATATGTGTGTAATGTAAAGCAACTTGCAGTGCCTGTTGTATAAGCTTTTTAAGGTTGGCTTCACAGAGATGAAAATAATGCCTCTTTGATGGATTGATCAATCATGTTTGAAAGGTTATCTGTGCATGTGTGTGTGTGTGTGTGTGTGTGTGTGTGTGTGCGTGTGCGTGTGTGTGTGCGTGTGTGTGACTGCAATGTACGGCTTGATGCAAAATAGAGATTGATGGAGGCTTACGGTGAGGAGGATACTCTGTTATCTCCTTGTAATTAAAATCTACCTCATAAAGATTATTGACTCCCCCACCCTACAAACCAGCATGCTCCTTCGCTTGGCAGAGTTTGCACAGCGCTTCTTAAAAAATGAAAAATAGCATATTAAGCAGCACATATTTCCCATTTATGCAGAACATTTAGATGTGGTTAAGTTATCGTAATGTGCAATAAAACCTGGATGTGAAATTTGTAATCCACTTTGGAAAATTGCTTACGATATTGCTTTAACATCCCCTGAAAGAGCTTTGGAGACGTGTGTGCCAGCTTTATTGTATGCCATAATTTAAAAGTCCTCAATGCAGGCAGTAAATAGAAATTTATTAGTGGCAGGTTTAAATGTGCAGACTGGGGTAGCATGACTGGATGCTTGAGATCTTTCTATAATCCTTGGGGTGTGTGTGCTGGTGCCAACGTATGTGCATGGCTTGGTACATCAGACATTACAGGAAATTAGACTGTGTTGTTTTTTTTGTTTGTTTAAATAGTTAATGATGTGAGTAAAGAACGAAATTGATTGCATAGTTGTTTTACCTTTTATCTTTTATCTTCCGCAGGTGGAGAGCATTTCCTATGGGGTCTAATCCCTTCTGTTTCATGGGTCAGTGACCATTCCAACCTCAAAAGATTTTGGACCCCCCAGCTGGCTTCACTAGCAGGTCAAAAGATGTGTGTTTCTAAAAGAAAAAACAGATACTGAAAATTAAGAAAAACACATTGGCACTTTGATATTGTGTATTGCATTACCTTAAACCAGCATAATGTCTCGCTATTTCAAGGTGATTAATGCACTTAAGAAAAGTTTATTGAAAGTACATTTTGTTTTTATTTCTCCTATTTTTCTAAATAGTCTTCATATCCTTCCCACACTCTTCACGTTGTCTCTCATCAAACCATCATTCACTTGTGAGGGAGGCATCATTAATGCACAGTAGGCCCCAGCAGCTTGATGTGTGCTAATTATATTGTGTGTTTTACACGCCCCGTGACTTTTGCTTAGTCAGTGATGAGCTCAGGCTCTGGTAATTGTTTTGTGAATGTGATGAGTTTCTGAAAGCCTGTATGTGATTGTGAATACTTAGTCTATGTGAATTGTGAAGCTTTCATAGGGGATTTCACAGGGAACTCACATTTATACATTTATTCATACATTTATTTTCTAACCCCACATGTCATACACAGATGCTAACTTTAGAAAAGATAGTGTTAAAACTGAAGATGACTCTGACAACTTAAACCAGCACTCTACTTTAAACTCCATCCGTCTTGTACAGCTCTTTGACACAGTCAGTCAACCATGACATTGCTTCTCTGCTTGTATTCTTCACTTCCCTGTGATCTCCTCAGTACTGTACATCACTCAGTGTGTATACCTGCAAATGCTTAGCCTTTGGCTGATCGTGCTGATTGGAGTTGTCCTTTGGCTCACCTGGGGGCTTCCAATCCTATTAGGCCAACCATCCTGAGCCTAGCATCCCCAGCAGCGACTGTTTGATCACTGGTGCTTAGAGCCCACACTTGTCCTCTTATGTTGCTGTTAGTTATGGAGGAGAGCAGCAGCAGTGCACATATTTGTAGGAGGTTCAAATGATCTTTTTAACTCTCCAGGGGGCAAAGGGTAAGGTCTGGGCCCACCTAGCAACGTAACACACTACTGCTACTTCAGCTACTGTCAGATATGTGTTTTTCTGACTTGAGTCATTTAAATACTGAATATATTTCATCCATGATGTAACTCGTCTTAGTATTTAACAAACCAAAACACTGTTTGGTTGTAATCTTCAGAATGCATTCATTGTAAATTGCATCCTTATCACTACTTTCCTGGTACCGTTCTTTATTTGCACACTAGCGTCCCTTTTGTGGCCCCTCCCCCTTCCTGCGTTGCGCCCAGAGCACCTAGGAAGAGCCATGTGTTTCCAAAGTGGAGTGGATGGGAAATCGAAGCAGGGCTTCTGTGTTTATCAAGCCACAGCTCCGTCACCTCGCTCCTGCTCCCGTCTGGAGGCCTGGACAAATTGGTGACAGCAGAAACAACTATACAGCTCACATGGCCCTGGTCCCTGCACACACGCACACACACACACACACACACACACACACACACACACTCAGTGGAGCACCTTGGCCTCTTTAGTTTTATTGCTGGTGTCAGGTGAGGAGGTAGTGGAGTAATGTCTAATGTTAACCTCACACACACATGTATATAGAGAGAGTATATACACATTGGTTTGCAGTCCTGCCGACACTTCAGCTAACAAGACCTGTGAACTACAGTGACACAGCTCCCGACTTGTCAGAGTTACACTCCTGTAATGCCAAGCTCAGGACCAGGCTGCAGCCCAAATGTATTTCATTGAGTTTTATAAAGCACCAAATTCCTATACTATATAATATTTCTTACTCCATCTAGAAGATTTTTATACTGCCATAATTTGGCCTCTATATTATCTGCATTATCTGGAGAGTACCACTTCTCATCTCCCATTATATTTCCTTGACATACACTATATTTCCAAAAGTATTCGCTCACCTGCCTTGACTTGCATATGGACTTAAATGACATCCCATTCTTAATCCATAGGGTTTAATATGACGTCAGTCCACACTTTGCAGCTGTAACAGTTTCAACTCTTCTGGGAAGGCTGTTCACAAGGTTTAGGAGTGTGTTTATGGGAATTTTTGACCACTCTTCCAGAAGAGCATTTGTGAGGTCACACACTGATGTTGGACGAGAACGCCTGGCTCTCAGTCTCCACTCTAATTCATCCCAAAGGTGTTTTATCAGGTTGAGGTCAGGACTCTGTGCAGGCCAGTCAAGTTCATCCACACCAAACTCTCTCATCCATGTCTTTATGGCCCTTGCTTTGTGCACTGCTGCACAGTCATGTTGGAAGAGGAAGGGGCCATCTCCAACTGTTCCCACACAGCTGGGAGCATGGAATTTTCCAAAATCTCAAAGTTCCTTTCACTGGAACTAAGGGGCCAAGCCCAGCTTCTGAAAAACAACCCCACACCATAATCCCTCCTCCACCAAACTTTACACTTAGCACAATGCAGTCAGACAAGTACCGTTCTCCTGGCAACTGCCAAACCCAGACTCGTCCATCAGATTGCCAGATGGAGAAGCGCGATTCGTCACTCCAGAGAACTCGTCTCTTTACTTTGCGTGCTTTGCACCACTGCATCTGCACTTGGTGATTTATGGCTTGGATGCAGCTGCTCGGCCATGGAAACCCATTCCATGAAGCTCTTGAGCTAATCTGAAGGCCACATGAAGTTTGGAGGTCTATAACGATTGACTCTGCAGAAAGTTGGCGACCTCTACGCACCATGTGCCTCAGCATCCACTGACCCCGCCCTGTCAGTTTACGTGGCCTACCACTTTGTGGTTGAGTTGCTGTTGTTCCCAATCGCTTCCACTTTGTTATAATAATTATAAGACCACTGACAGTTGAGTGTGGAATATTTAGGAGCGAGGAAATTTCACGACTGGACTTGTTGCACAGGTGGCATCCTATCACAGTACCACACTGGAATTCACTGAGCTCCTGAGAGTGACCCATTCTTTCACAAATGTTTGTAGAAACTGTCTGCAGGCCTTGATTTTATACACCATGGGTGAGTGACTACTTTTGGCAGTATAATGTAGTTACCTTATTAATGTAATATTGAATTCAACTATGGCAACTGGCAGGTCATTACATGTACTATTTCTATCATTTGTTCTGGGTAATGCTGCAGAGCTCTCTGTAATACCATGTTTTCTCTGCTCAGCAGAGAAGGCAGAGTTGACTTGGGTTAGAGCCCTCCACAGCTGATACCTTGAAAATGAACTGCACAAACTAAGCCCGGCCATTGTGTCTAAGTGCTTACAATGATGCCATTCAAGAGTGTATTGATCCTAGTGGTACAGGGTCAATCACTGGATCAATGCACCGTTGGGTTGGCAGGAGACTTGACTGACTGTATGAATGACTGGACAGTTGGATAACAGATGAATGGGTGAATGATGGAGAGATAATGGTTGCTAGTAAAAAAAGATGTATGTAAGGAAATATAGCAGGCTCATTATCAGGCCCTAAATCAATTGGTGTTAAGATTTAAACCCACTACTCAATGTCATAACACTTTATTCTCAGTTAAAATATTACAAATTTTACCGAAATAGATTCAACCATTTTAAAAAATGCTGTTCTGACCTGTCATATTGTCCAAGAGGAATAGTGGTTGCAGTAACACACCAACTTAAAATCAATATGTGTTTAACTGTACACCATATTTTGACATTTTTATTGCTTTTCTCTTGCTGCCACACAATTCTCAGTGACACTCAAGAGATACCCTTAAGCACACATTGATTGACAAATACAGCAGTTTTACCTTGGAACTTATGGACTTACCCAGCCCCAGAATGGATTGTAAAGGGGACCATGGGAACACCTCCACTGCCTATACTAGGCCCTTTTACGGGACAGTCTTCTGTTCAGTGTTGTAGTACACATTCATTCAACTCATCTTTAATATTCTGTAGTGCTATTATGGATCATGAACTTTGTATTAAAAAGACATTAAATTAGATTCCGGAAAAAAAACATTATTAAACTAGTGTGTTTATTTGTGTGAAGTATATTATATGGCTAACATCCCTAAAGGACTTGTATATAAATATGCACAGTACTATAAAGGGAGAAGTCAGTATATTCTGTAAATGAAGAAAGACTTATTGTCATTAGCATCTTCACATTAGATTGCTGTTTACACCAGGGTTCATTGACCTAGTTATTCAGCTCCTGGCAGCTCAACATTAAGAACTATAACAACAAGCAACACAGGGGAGATGTTTGGATCCCCTTTATTCTTTTACATGTGAAATGCATATGAGAACAATATCCATACTCTGCCTAACATGCAGCAGTCACCAGGGGCCAGTGGAGGTTGTGGCTTTTGACAAAGTGCAAAAAGAACAAGGCTACTTAAAATTCTGTACGAGATGTCAATTGTGCCCTCTGCATATTTCTATTGGAAATTTGTAAATAGATCCTTTGTAAATAGCTGCTCTCTTGCCAATCACTCTGACTGCTCTCTGCACTGCAGCATTAAAAATTGATCCTTAGCTGCACCGGGGTGAAATGCTAACATCACTGCCAAATGACTGATTAAAAAGAAAAACCTTTAATCTTTGCTTAAAAGTGTCTACTGCCTTGGCATCCCTCCCCCGATGCTCCTCTATCTTCCAAGGCTGTAGGGGGGGCTATGGAGGGGGGCCGCCAGGGGGGAAATGGGGTCACGCTTCATGTAGAGTTAGCGATGTACAGTGATCTGGCTCCAGAGGTATAAGCCATTTCTCTAACAGAGGAAGGAATCGACATGCAGAGCTATACTCCAAATTTTACCTCTAGCTAGCCAAAAGGTTAAACACATATTTGAACTCCAAGCCAGGGAAGCAGATTGTTGCTAATGGTTTGCAAAAACTTATTTCATATATGCTCAACAACGATGCCAAAGTGGGAATATAAACAGCACCTCAACAGACTTCTTGACTTTAGTTTGTGTCACATGTTAACCCCAATCAAAATATATGAGAATTTACCTAAAACATTTGTGCATTTACTTTGTTGGTTGCTTCTTGGAATTGTTTATGTTTGAGAGAAGAGTGGCGAATGGGCTCACTCAACACAAGCTGTCAGCAGTCTGTACCTTTGTAGAGTCTGAGGAGAGAAAGCAGAGAACAAGTAAGATAAACATGTCCCTCCTCTGCTCTGTGGTCCTTTTATTGACTTACATGAGAAGGTACAGTCTATTCACTAACTTACTTACTATCTCGACAGCCGCTCTTGATGGATATCTTCCTCTTCTACACTCCCCGACTTGCTTTACTGATTCTCAGGCATTGTACTAATGCAAGGCTTTCCAAGAACCATCTGCCTATTCCAAGTCCAACAAATCAAGGGTATAAGTGACAAATTAGGAGTGAAGTAAAGTGCAATAAAAAGCAGTACTTAAAATATTTGTCCCAGCCAAAGATGTATTGAGGAGAGCAATGAACTGTCCCCAAATAAAACAAAATCAGTTCCTGAACATTCAAAGACCAGGAGTAGCATTGAGCACCTAGATCAGTGGTTCTCAAAGTTTTCACGCGAAGTATCACCTAAGAAAATATTTGCCTTTCTGAGTACTAACAGATCTAAACCAGGTCTAAAAGAGCACCAAGAGCATTCCAAGCAAGGACTAACTCAAAGGAGGACATAATAAATGACAAATTAGGAATGTAAAGTGCAATAAAAACACAAGTAGGAACTAAAGTAGTACTGAAAATATTTGTCCCTTACAAAGACGAACCGAGGGGAGTAATAAACTTTCTACAAAATCAGTTTTAGAACATTTAAAGACCAGCAGTAGCATCCTAGAACACTTTTTTACACCAAGTACCAGAAGAGAAAATGCTTAGTCTTCTGAGTACCACCAGATCTAAACCAGGTCTAAAACAGGGCTATTTTGTATAAACTCCAATAAGTCTAAAACAGTTAAATGGGACCACACACTTGCTATATTAAACTAACGCAAAGGAGGTCAAAATGTGAATTAAACGTTACTGATTCTAAATTCAGAAAATATTTTGAATCTGTGTACCAGTCAAAGGAGCTTGCATACAAACAGTGTTAAGGGTACCACAGTTTGAGAACCACTGACCTAGGAACCCTGTTTAATGCCAATAGTACATCTTTTCCACTGTTTCACGAATCATGCTTGAATTATTATTTTCACACACCTCTGTAGAGAACTGTAATTTAATCTATTTGTAGTAACAACAAAGCTCTTATTGAGAAAATATATTGGTTACATATAATGACTACTACCAGATGAAGTGAATATTGAATTACACGTGCAGTCATAATGTTGTGCCTGGTCAGCATATGTTAGCATTCATTTTATGTCAGAAGGTGTAATTTAACCTATTAGTAGCTATTTTGACATGCTACACAAGTAAACAACTTGGCTCTTAAATCAAAATGTATTCCTTCAGTGTGGAATACATGACACCCAGTAAGCTGTCACCCTTCACCACACACTTGGTAGGGAGCGCTCACCTCGCCCCATCTCTCTGTCATTCAGGTGTTTACTGTCATTCACACTCAGGCTTTTGTATAATCCTCTCACCACACCTGAGTGCTCCCCCGTCTATGTCACTGGATTTACTCTCTCTCCCCCTATACTCCTCCTGTCTCTTGCACGAACCCTCTCCTACTCCTCCCAGCCTTTTCCATTTTGCATCACAAACCATCTTTTTTACCCACATTGTCATCTCCTATGTAAATAACCGCAGATAAAACGACCGTAACAGACATTTTGGAGATTTACACAGTGCGCCTATGTTTTCAGTCATTCCCCTCTCATCAGACGGTTTGTTTGTTGAAGTGTCTTTGCCTGTAGCCATAAATTAGGGCTTGTGATTTAACTCATTGAGACAAAAGAGAAAGACAACGGAACATGAATAAAACAAATCATGAGAGAAGGTGTGAGATGGAGAGAGGAGGGAGGAGAGAAGGCAGAAGTGGGCCAGTGTGTATCTCTGCTCTACTTGGGTTCATTAGGAAGTCTGTTTTTGGAGTGTGTGGGGAAGACTGTGTTTGTGCATGTGCTGGAGATACTCACAGGTTAATATGGGACACTGTAGCCATGGCGCATGCTCCGGCTTCTATTAAAATTGTGTGTGCTGAGTAAGAGATCTCCTTTGAATTATTTATCACAGCATTTTAATTGGTATCAAGTTTTTAAATGAGGTCAAATGTGGTGTTTCTTTGAAGATGCTTGATGTTAGCTTTAAGTCTGTATAAATAAAGCTCAAGTGATGCTACGTTAGTATTAGCGGACTTGAGCATCATAATGCTTTTTGTCATTCAAGCCATAGGCCAAGATATACTGTATGTATGTATGATATTATGTTTTATGCATACCAATTTGATTTCAAATACGATTTCTTTTGTTGGCAGATATCAGAGCTGGTTCAACATCTACATCAAGCGTGGACCAGAGTTTTTAAAAGAAAGAGGGTTGGATTCTGAAAAACAATGGAAAGATGTATCAAAACAAAATGGGAAAGATTTGACATCGCATGGCTCAGCATTTTCTGGGATCAGCCTCACAAGAGGAAAGGGCCGGGCCGCAAAAGGATTTTCATCAGCAAAAAGTACCCAGCAACAAGGGAGGAAGAGGACACAATAGGCCATAAACCAGGAAGCAAAGGTTGTTTTACCATCATACAACTTTTACTATTACCCTCAATGTTCAGGTTGTAACAGGACATCAGAGCATGTTTTAAGAAGGCTCTGTATTCAGTATTTATCAGAAAATAACAGCAATTTTTGAATTTCAATTAAATTTGACTCTTTGATTTTTTTATCCCTTATTGTTGTGTGTTTCTTCGAAGAAAAACTCCACAATTTTGTAATTTGGTCCAAAAATTTAGGGCCAGTAGTAGCCTCCTGGGAGAAGTCCGTAGTTACAAACTACAACCTGTCGTCACCATACAGACTTTGAATCAAACAGACAACACAAAATAGAGGCATCTGTTTGTTCCCTGTAACTTAATGTGTTTGTAAAGAGCTTTAGGTCTGACTCTGAAAGCACTTTTGTCTATGTTCTGGTGGAGAAAATATAATGTTGCTCTGTAGCTTACACTTAATTTTAGTGTTTGACTCTGATACAACAACTTTGGTTTTTAGGTGGGAACAGTGACAAAGCGTCTTCTATAAAAATAAATAAATAAAACCTTTTTGTTTGTTTGTTTGTATGAATATATTGTCTGACTTTAATATCTTGCAATAATAACTGCAATGCATGTTTGATTATTCTATGGTGTGATATTAAACATATTATGGCCTTTCTGATCTTAGGCTTATGTAAGACATTTCACACTGGGCTGTTTTAGGGCTGCCCAGAGAGTTGCTTGTGTATTCTACCCCGACTCTTCTTTTAATTAAGCTGTTACACTCAAATGTCCAGTTTTGTAAATGGCACAGTTTAATTGATTAAGATTTCTTGCAAGTAATTAAAGAGACAGGACATGAACTCCATGAAGGAATGTAAACGGAGAGCAGCCAATCGGGTGGTGCACTCCCCGTGGTTTGTTTTTGTGAGTGTGAGTGAGTGTTGGCTGTGTGCATCACGTCTGCTCCCTGTGAGACTCCTGCAGATCGATCCAAGGTGAGACCTGTCGATTAAACACCTTGAGCCGTGCTCTCTCCCTAACCCCAGGGTGATCCAATCCCACCCCCTCACACACACATACACACACACACACTAGACATGCACACATGCATGCACGCACACACTACACACATATAAGCACACCAGGCTCTGCCTACACATACACTCTCTTCTGTCATTCATCGATACCTCTATTGGAGCTTCGTATTGATCTGCTCCACCCAACTTCTTCACCCCATGCAAGTACAACATCAGGGCCAAACGACAACTGTCAGATTTACAACATCAGATCAAAACAAGTTATTACACTGTTTAAAATGCTGTCATTGTGCAATACATATTATTCTCTATTTACTCTCTACTTTTTATTGCTTCTTAGCTTTTTTTATTTGATCGAAGGAAAACATCTCAAGATATTGGGAGAAGGGCTGGAAACTGGAGAAGAACAAGACCAGTTTGCAACTAAAGTGGCAGCAATCTGTAATCAATCTAATCAGCAATTTCTTGTAAAATGTTAAATTTTGAGAAACCTGATATTTACTTGGTAACAACTCTGCATGGAGTCGTGTTTCCCAAAATTCAGAATGACTTTTCTCTGCTTAGATACCCTGATTGTGTAAATGAATAATTGTTTGTACAGATTTTGGACTTTGTTGTTTTTATGTACATTTGATGTCTCACAACACTGAACATTTTTTGTAATAAGGTCTTACAATAAAGTTATTATTGAACTCCTCCGGGCTGCAGTGTTTCTTTGATTTAGCACTGCAGGAGGGGATGAGTTACAGCTGACACAGAGAATCTGCCGGGGGTGGGATGGTAGGCACACAGTTCATAACTCAGCTGCCGAATGTGTAGTTAGTCAATCACTTGATCTGTAATCACAAATGCTGCCAGAAATTACATGAGTGATGAGCTGTAATAAAAGCACTTACTTTTCCTGCTCTGTCTCTTAAGTGTTATTGGCAGACCCCTCTCTCCCAGGAGGCTGTGGCTGTGAAACCAAATCCCGATATAAACTGCCTCATTGGTCCTTGCCTCACGCTCTCTCCACTGCTTGCCTGTGTCTATGTGCTAAAGTAGGCTACATTACACTGCAACACAAAGCACTTTTTTGACACATACTTTCTTCTTTTCACAAATTGCCTGGTTTCAGGACAAATGATCCTTGCTCCTTTAAAGACAGCCATCCATGTCTTCATCATTTATAATCTCGAACGTCTGCTGTGGTGCAAAGAAAAGGGAGACAGGTGTAACCTTTTAGTATCACTTGACTTGAGGTATTATAATGCTGTGAAATGTACACCGATCAAGCATAACATTACGACCAGATGCATATGACTTATTGATCTACGAATGGAAAATAATAGGTTGTAAATAGACCCTTTGTAAATGGGAAAATATAGGAATATTACTGCTTCATCCTTGTTTTTCCTTAGACCCAGTTTGATTGCTACTGAACACAAACCCCATTTGGTCCTTACTAAACTGTGTATCTATATGAGCTCTTCCAATACCAAATACATCCAGTTTTTAAAAATACATACTAAATGTATGCCTTATCCATCATCTGATCCATAGAAAATGTAAAAACATATCTGTATTCAATGTCCATAATGTTCTACTTGATTGGTGCCTATGATGCAATGCCATATTTTCCTGCCTGACTGGGGCTAAGTAAAACCCTGATAAGATGATGTACATCTAACATTGAGGTGATGAAACATCTCATGGCCAGATCTTTTTTCCCCCACAGTTCATAGCCTGTGGCAGTAGGGTTGTGCATGACAAGGTTATTGATACGGACCTCTGTAATAATTACACAGCGTCTTGCATGCGCTATTGATCAGGCCTATTGATAAACTCATATTTTACTGTAAAGGTCTGTTGATTTGATGCATTACAGCATAAATCTCTTTCCACAAGCAGCCAAGCTCGGAGCCTTCCTCTGTGATTGATGGACCTCTAGATAAACAACATGGAACATACACTAAATATGCACTGTTTAGAAGGGACACTATCGCTTCAATAAATATCTGCTCTGATGGTATCCCTATGGCACAGTTAGATAGCTTAGGTACATTCTGCCTTGCCCATTTGATGTGATGTGTAAGTGATGGTGTTATGGGCTGTATGCTTCATCTTATCGTGCGTTCTATTGACAGCAGGGACTGAATCTGCATGTTGGTAATAGATTCTGATGTGGTTCAAATACCCTGCCGTAAATAGGGAACAGAGATGGATGATAGAACATGCTTGTCCTGTATGCTTGTCCTGTCTATGCATACAAGACAGGACATGCTTGTCCACTATGACAGTCAACACAAATATTACTGTGGTGGGGTCCCTATACAAGTTTTGGACTGGCACAAAGAGCAGTATGTGGCTTTATCAGGCCAATCATAGCCTTTATGGGTTAGTTTTAGGCATAAGTCATTTTAGTGTTGTTTTTTTTTTTTTTCTTTCCAGATAATTAGAAAAAATCCCAGCCACTATGGACCTAAAGAGAGGTACTTTGCAAAGGGCACCTTATAATTAATAATGTGTATCTAGTCATTAAAGATACACCATATAACTTTTTGGTTGAGGGTTCAGCATCTGCTTGTCTCCATGGAGATGTTACCACTTTGCTCAGAATGTGCTACACTATGGCATTAAATGTATATTTTGCCTCTACAATTATAGAGGTTTTCATTGCTAAGGAAATTTCTTGAAAAACATGTATTCCTACTGTCAGTGGGGTCACCTCTCCATAGGTTTGACTTGTAGCTTGGCCTGATGACATCATCTGCTTGTTTCCATGTAGAAAGAAAAGTTTAATGCCATACTGTGGACCTTTACAGAGAAGGCAATAACATGTAAACAGGCAGGTAGTGAACCACCCCAGCAGAGTGCACCTTTTAAGTTCAAGTCAAAAGTTTTTGTTTGTGCCATATTCCAGGCCTCCTCACGCACACAGGAATATGCTGAGACAGAGAACAATGTGGGAAACTGGTCTTTTAAAGCTCCAGAAAGTTGTAGCAGCATCCACAACATTATTCTTTCCAGAGCACTTTAAAATCTCCTCTTAATTCTCACCATTTCATTTTGCTGAGAAAAGTATATGTGAATTACACTGCCCATTCTGAGCACAGTCTCTCCATTTGTACGGCAGCTGTTTGAAATGCTAATATAATGCTTGTGAAACAGCAACAATAATGCTGCTGTGTTCCCCAGAGCTGCAGGGGAAGAAATGGTGAGCAAGACAAAGGCAGTTTTTAATCTGAGCAGGAAGCATCCAGTGGCGATTCAGTGTGACACGGTGATTGATATGAGTGAGTAGTCTATTTACCGAGTCTGACGGGATAGGAGAAAGAGAGTGTTTTCTTCCCATCCACGAGCTTATCTTTCACCATAAATCACTGCCAATGGGATGCATAAATGTGGATGAGCAAATGTCGTACAGCCCTGGCTCAGACGGATCTACTTTGACCTTTGCATTTGCCATTGGTCACTGGTACTAAACGCATACCACGACCTCCTCTGACCTCCGCCTATTCATATTTTATAACCGAAAAGAGCTTGTGGTCGCTTGACTTGTATGGCCTACTGTAGATGCATCCAAATGAGACAGCACACAGAAAGAATCCAATAAGTCATTTGTTTTGAACATTATGCTGCTTCACCAAACAAACATTTTAGATATTCAAAGCTATGGACAAGTCTTTTTCTGTCTAATCAGTGGTAGTCTTTTTATAGCACGACTTCCATTAGCATGTTCCCAGCGGCACTCCATGATGTCCTATGTCAACCCTAACCTTTGACTTCAGCCAGTGCTTTAAGGTTCTGCTCTTTGCCCTCTCCCATTTGACCTGTCTGAAGTATACCTTTATAATTGCCCCTGTCGCTATCAAATGCACATATGAGCAGGCGCAGGGGCACGGGGCCAAAGCCTGTCCTGTAACCTTTTGCCCTCTCGTTCATCCATTCTGCTTATGGCCAGCACCAAAGACCACCTCCCCCTCGCCCTCTGTCCCATACTGTATTAGTCTGCATGTCTGCATTATTGATGGTGCTTTGGAAATATTTTATTGGTCAGTCATGACCTTTGACTGGGGCAATGCAAACACTAACCCCCCTAAAGCTCCGTATCGACATGGATATATAGATATGATCAGCTGGCTAATAGAACTATGGATTTAGAATGGCCCAAGATGTAGTCATTTAGAATTTAGTGTTGCAGGGTCAGCAGTGCTTTTTTTTTTTACCGCACATGTCAGATCAATACACAGAACATATACCAAGTTACAAGGACACACTATACAAAATATAATTATGATTATTATGATTTATTATTATCTTACTTACTATTAGTATTGGTATGTAAGGCAGTGTTCTTGAGCCAGCTGAAAGTATGTTAAAATGAACAGAGTTACATTTGGAAACTAATATATATAAGTTACACATCAGCTTTATATGGACTGATAGTTTGAGGTGGTAATATGGTTAAGTGAAGAGTTCTTACTTCACTTTTTATTCTGAGTTTGATATGAACAGGACAGAAGCTGCAACAGTAGCTCAGTTGGTAGTATTTGTCCTCTGATCTGAAGGTTCCTGACATAAAAATTTGTTAGAGAGGTCAGTTCCACTGACCTATAGGTTGGCAATTAAATCCCAGCTCTCACAGGTGCATACTGTTGTTGTGTCCTTGAGCAAGATACTTAACCCGCCCCACCTCAGTGTTTGCATACACTGGTGTATGAATGTGTGTAAATGGGTGAGTGGTTCATTGATGTAAAGCGCTGTGAGTTCTTTGAAGGTAGAAAAACACTATATGAATGTGACCATTTACAGAAACCTTGTTTTATGCATAACTGATTTATCATAGTCTTTTACAACACAACACCACACACAGTAGTGTGTGTGTGAGAAAAAAGACATAATTTAAAAGAAGAAGACATAATTTCAAAGAAGAGACATATTTCTTATTTAAATCCCTCTTTTCTGACAAGTGGAGGAAGTGTCACTGGTATTGAAGTGCCCACAATTAAGATAAACCCAACCACAGCTGGACAATTACCTGCCAACTAACCTTTTCTGGAGCCACTTAAGAACGTAAGGACCCCTGAGGACAGACGCAGGCACTTGAGCGAGCTGCAGAGAGGGGATGAGGAAGAGGAGAGCTCTGGAGTGAGAGCGCTTCACAGAATGGGACAGAAATGATGGAAAAGGAGAAAAAGACAGTATCATGGTGAGATGACCTAATCCTCTGTCTGAGAGCTGTATTTGAAGGAGCTGCTGGTGTTAGACATGTGGGGCTTTGTGAGGACTTGCCCAGGAGAGGTGAGCTTAGGGGGGATCGAGTGGAATACCACGGCTGACCAGGTGTCTGTCCCCGAGCTCAGCATATCGCTCTGTACATCATGTTACATTCATCACTGGGAGATGAGGAGATTTTCTTGCCCGCCCAGTCATTATCACATTGTATACAAAAGATAATTCTGCTTATGTGGCCTCTGTGGCCAGAATGCAATTATTCCTTTACCAGAGTGACTATGTCATTCTTTAATAGTATGTATTAGTTGCAGACATTTACCAAATATTAACTGAATTTGCACACTTTATGGCAACCTACCACAACGAAATAATGTGGTTTGAAGAGGAACAAGATTTCTGACTCTATACAAACAGACTGAAACACTTAAGTACATCATATATATTATGTTTTTGTAATGTATTTATTAGATATATATGACATATAAATCTTTCAATGTATTTCATTTACAGCCTCTTATGAGCACAGTTTGAACAAGGGCCACTGTTTTTGTCATAGAAATGTCCCCATGTAAGATGTAGATTTAGCGGTATTTGTGTCAAAACTTACTTAAATATTTAGTTACCTCTTGCTCAGTTTGACTCTTGTTGAGGATGATAAAGTCTTTTCGGCTGTGCAACAGGCTAGGTTTCAGCACTATATGATATCAGATCCCCAAACCCTGCAGGGCAGCCACAGCAAATCAACAATGGATTAATGGATGTGGTTGTGCTCATAAATCTTTCCGGTAATGGAAAGTGTTCTAGGACGGTCATTCTGTAGTGTGTGCTTAATGTTACAGGCAGTTTTGGTTTCCCATCCTTCAAAGCTGTGACAGGGTAGTAAAGATGTTGCAGCATCTTATGTCTCTGTTAAATCAGTGGATGTCAGGAATGCTGGATTGTCATTCTTAATGCTGAGTGCCGCATGCTGATTCATTGGTTCACAAACATTACTATTGAAATAGGAACCTATATGCACAGTACATAAAGCAGGAAAGACACAGAAACATATTAAAGAGACAGCCACTAATTTACTGATGTCATACAACACTTGAGTCAAAGGGTGCTAAGGCCTCATCATAGATAACAATACTTAACAGTCAGCTATTCCTCCAGGTGTGTAGGGAATGCCGCTAACTGCTTCCATTACTGAGGAGAATGGCCCAACTCCCACAGCCCCCTCCAGACAGCGCTGTCATTACCCATCCATTGTGGAGCCTGAGAGGGAGCTGTAACTATACTAGACTTATGGCTTTGTTAGAGCAACTAGAAGGTCTCCTATGGCTCAGCGCTGGATAAGGAGGGATACTGCTAAGTAACGGGCCAGATAGGCTGATATAGATGCGGTCCAAGATGAATTGAATTGCACGACACCAACCCCCTTGATATGCTTCCAAGCAGAGTAGAGCTATCGGGGTATGGGGGAGCATTATGTGGTGCTATTTTTACAAGAAACTGGTTGATTTGTCTTAGACCATTACCGTCTATTACAGCTGCAAGTCTTGGGGAAAAGGTGGGAAGCGGCAGACGCTGGCATTCTGCCTAAAGAGAAATCAATGAAACAAATTAATCCTTCGCAGGCTGCGGTGACACAGTAATCCATCATTCAGGGGGTGCTTTTACACACTGAATCAGGAAGCAAGGCGAGCGAGGGAGGAGGAGGAGGAGGGAGAGTGAGAATGGGGTGAGGGGGGTAGTGCTGGAGGAGAAATGGGGGAGTCCAGGGCCTAGGGAGACAGGGGTACACATCCTGGTGGGTGGGAGCATGGAATCAAGCGGCTGGGAGCACTTCCTGTATGTGCTGTAAAGAAATGGATCTGACTAAACTGCATTAACACATAACACGATGCTGCAGTGGTGTCCCCCTGTCCTGCTTCAACCCTGTGAGAGCATCTCATGTTTATAAGAAATGCACATTGATGCTATTTTTTTTTTTTTTTTTTTTTTTACTGATACAATAATGATCTTTAATGTGTAATTATTGGAAGAACTGATAGAACTCTGTTAATAAATCAACACATACATGTTTTTGTTTTTTTGCAGAATTTACTAAACTTATTAAAGAAAAAAAAAAGTAATTGTTCATGCTTTTTTACTGGAGCCTGAGCTAAATCCTTAAAATATTTTCTTATTCAGCTTTGGAGCTTAATAAAAAAGTAAATGATTAACACGTATTAAACAACATATAATTATTAGCCAATTAACCAACATTCTCTGTTTTATTTATTTATTTTGACTGAATGATATACAGACACATAGAAGTTGCTTTTTCCCTATAAGATACACTACATAAAGGTGAAACAAACAATGCTCCAGAATGGCTATGTAAAATGATATTGTTTTCCTTGCTCAGCCCATCATTAGGCTTCTAAGCTCCAGGTGTCCCCTCCCACGCAGCTCTAAACAGCTCTCATTGCCCTCGCTGCCAGATAAGTAAGGACCCTAAATCATAACACTGCTTTATTATTCAAAGCAGAGAGTGGCACTCTGATTTGCCATGGTGATGCTTTTGTGCACAGCCAATTAGGGCGCAGATCTGAGCGTGTGCAGCTGAGTCACATGACCAGATGTCCTATGAGGAAGCAAGCGAGTCCAGGCCAAGATCCATGAGGAACAGTTGTCCCCCGCAAGATTCAGAATAATATCAGCCACCATAAATGTCACCATGTATTTGAGAAAAGAAAAGATTACATACTCAGTTTGGTTTATTTATTTTATTTTAACTCAATTTCGGAATGTAGTCACATAAAAGCAGGAAAACAAAGTGCATACTTTTGTATCAGAGTGCTGCTCCTCATTGACATTGTCTGGCCATTTATGGATGGTTACCGAGAATGCAATACAAATCCTGTCTAGAAGTTTCAGCTTTCAAAAAGGCAAAAATATAAAAAAACAAAAAACTTTGCAGCTGTAAATGACCTGCAAAATACTCCAGGAAAAATGCCACTGTAATTTCTCCTTAAAACATGAGGTAGCAAAAAGCCATAAAGATAGCAACAAATAGAAGGCAGAGAGCGGCGGAGAGGAAGGGTGAAAGGAGCTCTCTGGTGGTCAGTGGAGGAGAGGAGGCGAGGAGGGGGATGGGGCAGGGGTAGGAGATGGAAAAAGTGGGGATTATTGCAGCCGAGCGGATGGTGTGAGGGAGGCAGAGTGAGAAATGTTGCCGGAAATGCTGGAGCCAGTAGTGTGTGTAACAAACCACACATGAACATTTCTCATCCTTGACATGGCTGACAGGCTCTCCAAACACACACAATGTGCACGCAAAGTGCCGCCTTGTAATACCCCATAGCCACTGTTAAACATGCTTTCTCTTTTACATCAATCTATTCACCTACAAGATACTGAGAATTATCTCTTACAGTATTTGTAACAGAAGCTCTCTGACTGCCATACAATGAGGTGAAAATAGTTAAGAAGTGAGGGATGATACGTATGAGGAAAGGGAGAAAAGCAGAGAAAAATATAGTTGAGGAATGTTTGCACCTCTGGCTTGGAGTCAGTCTTCTCGGGTTTGACCCGGACTCTGTAGTCAAAGGTCAAAGGGAACATCTGAGAGAAATTAATTTAGCTAACAACACACATAGAGGAGTAAACACAAAAATACTATTACATTAATGTAACTACGACATGAAATAGGGCAGTGAGAGTGTTTTACCCCATAACAAGAGAGTAGTTGGTTCAAACTTTCCCTGAGCGTACACTGCACTTGTGTGCCTCAGTAAGACAAGGGTTAGTCTGACAATTACTATACATTATCTCAGAAATATACTTTAAATACTCACAAATATATATGCACATCTGGGGAGAGTTAATTTATGTTTTGATTACAATATATTTTTTATACAATTAACATATGAACTATAATTAATAATTGAATATACAAACCCATATGAAGTAGGCACATTACAGTTACAGTCGGATAACAACCTATGCCATTGTTGGACTTTGTAGAGCACCATCAAAACCACCACTGTTCTTGTTCCTCGGCCACCATGTTGTGGTCTGTAAAAGGGTCAGACACAAACAAAGGTCAGTTAGGAGGCAACAACAAGAGAACTATGACCATGTGTCACAATTAATTTGATACAAGTGCTTTGGTGCATAATAAAACAGGTACCCACAATGCACCTGCACAAAAGGCATTTCTTGCTATTATATTTGTCAGTCAATATTAAAGTGTTAAAAATGTTTAAATTGTGTGTGCTTAATGTGAATAAGCTTCAGGCGGATATCATCAACTTGCCGTGAGTAATTTTTAAGTGTACAGCTTTGTCAGTTTTTGGCTGCAGACATCACAGGTGCTATGCATAATTCATGTTAAGAATTCTGCATTGATAAGGTCACAGTCTGTCAGGTCTGGACACTCAAGGCCGCCATCCCATCACTGACCACTACACCCTGCTCTCATGCCACAACAGGCAAGCATAAAAGGAGATAACTGTGAACTGTTGAACTGTATCATAATGTATTTCTGAATATATATTTCAAATATATATTGTTGCTCTTTTATTTATGTGTCGGGGGCTAATCCCATCATTTTGAGGCTAAACTATGTCTACTGCGTGTTGTCCGATAATGTGGGTGGGATGAAAAGTAATCTGCGTGCAGAATTCATAAAGCTCTCCTATCCTTGTTGAATGTCTCAAGAATTCCACCTTTGCCCCCAAATTTTCCCTACTTATACGCATAGTCTCATGCTCTCACATTTCTGACAGTAGTTGGCCTATTAAAAAAAGTGAACAACATATTACGTTTCATAATATTGTTACGCTTATTTAGGCTTTAATGATAATTTTATATGAAGACAAACTGTTTCCTTGTGCCAACCACATTACGCATAGAAATATAGTCTATTGTTAAATGGTTTACGTTTACACGTCTCAAATACGAACAGGTAGACTACGAAATTTCGAGACTTTGGCTGCCATGATGTCAATTACGTTTTCCAGGACATCCAGAGATAGGCAGCACCTTTTCCAACCCAACAATAATTAGTGCGCCGCAAAGCCCAAACTTGTGTATAACTGGCGCGGTCATTGCTTATTGCCATTGGTAATGGCTCAAGATACAATACTATACCCTAAAAGGAGATTTCATTTATTTGATGGAAAGTGAAGGGTGCAATTTTCTAGAGATTTCACTAGGCCTATATTAAAAAACAGCCAGATCCGAGCACAGGAGGGTACGGTGGCTTTATAGTTTAAACTTAAGTGCAGGCAATGTAGAAATAAAGGAGATAATTTGTTCAAAGAGCAACCTACTAAATACTCATAGGCCGTGCTGGTTATCCTGAAATGCGCGTATAAGTAAAACCACAATGCACAGTTTACTAACCGCGTTAATTAGTGTTTCCCGCTAAATTGCCTCATTTTACGTTGAAAAGACAATAGGAAACTTTTTTTTTTTTTTTTTTTTTTTCTACTTTTTTGCGCACACAGTCTTTCCATTAGGAACAATTAGATTATGTCTACTGTAGTTGCTGGTCAATAGAGGAGGGAAAAGCCAGCGGATAAAAGCGATTTCAAGTGACCTTCTTGTCCCTTTCACACCATTCTGACCCCTGCAGAATAATTGGGGGATCATCTGTACAAAAAGTGGGAAACGGTGCCCCCTCCTTCTCCAAAGCACTCTTTACCCACCTCTGTAAAAACGCAGCTATTCCAAACACTAAAACGGCTAACTCAAGTACAAAGTCGAAAAATATATAAGATCATATCCTACGTGGGACAATGGTACTAAAAAGTAAGTTAAAAAGTATTTAAAAGTTAATATTACATTTTGCAAATATAAGTTAATTATAATTTAATTTTAAAAAGTAGTAATTAATTAAGCCCTTTAAGTAAATACTGGACTGGAAAAATATTAGTGTCGATTTACTTCCTCAAGTCCCTTAACTGTATACTGAGTAATAAAGTGAGAAATACCCATCAACAGAGAACATTTATTATTAATGACTATAACTTTCTATGGAGCACATTGGAGCGTACTTGGCTTGTTCGGATGGCACGTGATAATTTGAATTAATTCTAGAAATGTTTATGAACACATCACACCGTTTTCTCTTGTTGGTGTTTTAAATTAAATATGCAGCCGGGTCCTTTGGCAAAAAAGAGAGTCAATGCAAAAACCCATGGCACTTTAACGCACACTGCTACACACTGAATAAACGGTGTGGTTAGCCATGATGTGATTACACCTGATCAATACAAAACAGAACGTTACCAGTAGTGGACATGTACTTAGTTTGTGTCGTTGTAGTAAATGCCCTGAACGCCTTTTCTGCTGCCGTTTTATTAGGGGGCCTTGCACTTCTGACCTCTCTGTTTCCCCAAATGATTGTGGCGTTCGTTGCTTTGACTTTAGTTAAGGCTGTTCGTTTCTATGATAAATTTCTCGGATCCACAGATAACAATGATTATTACGCACAAAAAATTATATAATTTCTCTCTTTGTATTGGCAGTGTTACAAAGCATAATCATTTGCAGCCTAACCATGACAAAAATATCATAAACATCACTGAGTTTCTTGTTATTAACGATAACAAAGTTTTAATATAATTACTAAAATGCGTTACAAAGTCAGCTTTTTCCATAAAGCTTCTGCAGACCGTTTGAGTGGTCCTCTACGTGTCTATTATTAATTTAACACGTTCATTCAGCTTACACGTTGATGCTAAGCCAGGACTAGTATTACGCGCATACCGTTTATTTACTCTGAACGGAGCGAGGGGAACACGCTGCTATCCCCGATCAGCCCTTTAATCGAGTGACACTATCACGCAAACAAACAGACTAGTATTGATCTTTTCATTACAACAAACGCCCGTTGTAAACGACGAGCAAAAAGAAAAATACCCCACCCCGTGTTTGTTGGAGTATTGCCTCATAAAATAAAACAACTTGGAGAATAAACGAGAACTGATATGCGCAATAGAAAACGTGGGAACGTGTTGGTTTAAAAGTTGTGGTGCAGTCCAAAGTTAGGTCAGCGGTCATGTAGCGTGTCACACAGGTCCATTCGTTTTGATTCATGCGTGCGTAAAGGACAGTTAAAACCGTACTCACCTCCAAAAACGCGTGTTTTCCAGGTAAAACACCTCTCTTCTCCGTTCAGCGTCAGCATTCTCCGGTGCCTCTGCTCTTTTTGATGTCCTGCTGTCCGGTTTCTTCTTTTCTCTCGCCGTTCACCAGCTTTCTATTAGAGCCTCTTTACTCTGATCCCATTCGCTGTCCCTCTCACTCTCCTCTTCTCTTCTCCTGCGGTGCTCCCCCAATCTCTGGAGTTAAATCTTAATGATTCACTTACAGCGGAGGAAAAAAAAATCTTTGTCCGATTTAATCTTATTGGTTTCACCTTTTCAAAGACTCCAAGACATGGTCGTGCAGTTTTTAGCAGTGTCCAAGACAGGGACGCGAGGAGAGCTCTCTTGTTGAATACTTAAAAACAACCCATCCCTCCCGTGCGTTTGTAAAGGGGCACTTGCATATTTACGCTCTATTATATCGCTTAATGTCTTTGTGTGCGTAAAAGCATTGTAAACAGCGACGCGTGTCTTTTTACGGGCAAAATTAATTGGAAATTTTGAACAATTTTTATAAAGACTTACTTAACTTCATTACTTTGAAATGTGGCGTTTAATTACTAGGAAACAAAAGCAATTTTCAGTTTATTTAAAAAATACTGGAAGTGGAGAGTTGTGTGCGATGTTTTACTTTACTCATAGTCACGTCGATGAGACCATTTCAGAGATTTAATTGTTAATGCTGGTAGCTCCTCCAGTTGTAGTTGTAATTGTGCAATGTACGCTAGATGGCAGCGTGATCCAGACATTTCTTAAACGCTTAGCCACAGATGCACAGAAAGCCGGGATCCCCAGAGCAAATCCCCTGCAACTCTATGTGATTTTACATTACTCTAACTATTAGCATATAATGTGTCATTCATACCAGATCATAGTCTCTCAAAAATTATAAGATACAAGTGACGTCCATGCCGACTACCCGTTTTTTGGACGCGAGACTGATTTTCGATATCCATGTTTAGCTATCTTTACGCGCGCGTCTTAACCGAGATGTGCACTGTTATGTTAGTTTGACCAAAAGTGAAGATGATGCACACTACCGCAGTGCGCATGCCAAACACTAAACACCGGACACATAGGAACCCGCTCTAAACCAATGACGACACATTCATTTTCATTAAAAGAGACAGCGGTAAACACATGCATGAAACTTTGGAGACTATATTCAATCAACGTCTTGCTCTCGTTCCTCGTTGTGTGCAGTTGATTTGTCTTCTGTATAAGTGTATTGTTCCCTTTTTGCCTTTAACCCGCTTTTTCTCCTATTCTATCCAGGGCTTCTTCCTCTTTTTGGTGACAATAGACGGCCCATACTAATCAGGTTTCAAAGTAAATAGCAGCGCGGGGCGAGCTCAATGTAGATTGCGCCTGTCAGAGCCCCCCAACCTTTCAGCCGAGGATGGCGACACTGTAAAAAAAAAAAGTTCACCGTCAAAAGCAAATCTGCCTTTACTGTATAGGCAACAGTACAGGACCAGGCAAAGAGCGCACTGTAGCTAGATGCTCACTCTTGGTTAAAACGGTTTATACACCCTGATACCAACATTACAGCTAGACCACGAGTCAAAATGCAATCTGTGGGCTATAGTCTTTAAAACGTGTCTAAGCATTTTTATTAAAAACTAATAATAATAATAATATATTCTGGGATTTCCAGTGTATTTTCCTCAGATTCATAATATGACTTTCGAAGATACGAACAGTGGAGACCCCTGACTTCAGTTTTATGACATTTTTTACAGTGAACGAGCGGAGGGGGACTCTAACCAATGGAGAGAAAGAGAGGGCTTGGCTATAACCTTAGCCTCCCATTTTCTCTCTCGCGCGCTCCCCCTCTCCTCCTCTCCTCCTCCTCTATGCAGGGCTCTGGCCAGTCAGTCGCCTTTGATTATCAGTCTCCAGCAGCCCCTCTCTTGGCTCCTTGACATGAGCACCATATAAGGCGCAGCGATCTCCATAGAAACGTGTCAGTTTCAATAGTAGTGTCAAAGTTCACTATATACAGACATTCGCGCAGATCCCCCGTTTCGGAAACATTGCTCTGCTGGTCCTCTCGTTTAAGCGCATTCATTTTTGGTCTCTCCTTCTTCTTGCATATTCTATTAGTTGTTGGTGTTTTTCCTCTTCTTTTTTGAATCTTTTTCTCTTCGTATCTGCCGGGAGAGGAGAAACTATACATGGGCACTTCATTCCGCGACGTGGTTTGCCTTCGCAGACGGGAGAGGTGATGAGGCTTATCTGAGAACATAGATGTAAAAAGCTCCAGCGCTTCAGTTTTCCTCCTCTCCTGAACGACGAAGACGGGAGTGTTGAGGAGCAAGGGGAAGAAAAGAGAAAGGAATTTATCTCCGCAGCTGCACTTCTTTGGATCGCGTCTTTGCAGCGGAAAAGGTTTTTCTACTCGTCCCTACGTCCATGTGAATTGCTCACCGTTTGTTTGTGGCTGTTTTATAACAAACTGCATCTGTCACGTTTGGACTCGGGTTTTCCTACAAAATTAGAGATTCCTGAATGGCTGACTGCAATTTACCTTGGAACTGGCCTCCCGACACTTGCGTATCCTGATCGGGTGTTTCTTTCATCGCCCCGCTGTTCTGAATGTATTGATCGCATTGTACTCCATCGTATCCCATATGAGTCTGCGTACACCGATTTGACTTTGCACTGTCCTGTCTTTTGAGATCGCCCCTTTTTTCTCCTGAACGCTCCACAAACACCAGCGACCATTTCGCTTTATAGCACTTTCCGTGGCCGAGATATGGCAATGGTAGTTAGCGTCTGGCGAGATCCGCAGGAAGACGTGGCCGGAGGACCTCCGAGCGGCCCCAACCCAGCAGCGCAGCCGGCGAGAGAGCAGCAGCAGGCGGCGTCTGCGGCACCGCACACTCCGCAGACCCCCAGTCAGCCAGGACCCCCGTCTACACCGGGGACCGCGGGGGATAAGGGGAGTCAAAATTCCGGACAGAGTCAGCAGCATATTGAATGTGTGGTTTGCGGAGACAAATCGAGCGGCAAACACTATGGTCAATTCACCTGCGAAGGATGCAAAAGTTTCTTCAAGAGGAGTGTACGGAGGAACTTAACATACTCATGTCGTGCCAATAGGAACTGTCCCATTGACCAGCACCACCGAAACCAGTGCCAATACTGTCGACTGAAGAAGTGTTTAAAAGTGGGGATGCGGCGGGAAGGTGAATATATAAATTGTAGCCTATTTGAGCCTGAGTGATTACGCGTCCTAGTTGCAGGCGTATGGGGATGGAATGTTATGTTACACAGATCTAACATGGGGTACTTGGAGTCTGGTCATACAGAAATAGCCATCTACATTTTAAAAGGATGCTTCTTTGAATGTTATGATTAGTGCCTGCATTTAGAATGAGGTACAAGGCCAGTTTAGCCACAGTAGCTACAGCACAGGCTTTTGAACGTAGCTCGCCTCTAAAGCGTCCAATGTAGAAGTAAATTTTGTCTTTCCTTTGCAGTATAACTCTGATTAAGCAAATACTACAACAGGTTTGTTGTTATTTATTATAAAGGAGACGTAGAGGTTGTCAGTGGCTGTGTTTAGTCTATGAACGACTTCTCAGGCTACACCAAGTGTAGCCTACATGTTTACACTGGTTGTTGACCAGTGTCCTTTTAATTGCGTTTTTGATCGTACAATCAACAAAATACAAATCTACGCCTTAAGATCAATATAGACGAGTAATCTGTGCAACACGCTGCTCCCAACTTGACCATGGCTCACTGTTTTTGCATGCTGCATCTTAGGCCATAAAACTTTATAACATCACCACAGACTATATATTTTATAATTTAGTAAAAGCTTACTTAATTTACTTTTGCTGTTTACACCAGTCACAAGCCTCCATAACACTCACATTCATAGTTTACAATTTATATTAAATGGCTGGCGGATTACTTTAATTTACGTATGACTTTTTTCATCTGGATAATTTTTGTCAACGTTATTTAGTTACTTTGTAATTATGGATTGCAAATGTATTTATGTATTTATATATTTGTGTATTTATTTATTTATAAACGAAATGGTTATACCATTGTGTAAACAAACCACCACATTTGCCATTATTGAAAACAGGTTGAGCAGCAATATGCCTAGAGGGGTCATATTGTGTAATATTTTAATTCTACAAATTGTCATCATTACATTTTACTTGAGACGTGGTTGGTCTTCTCTGGACAAGCAGGGTTAGAAATAGAGGTAGCCTACTATGTCTGTTTTAGATTTCAGCCCTTCAAAAGACAAACACACTTGTCACATGATTTAGAAAGCTACACGAATTAACATTTTATTGCGTTTGTGTGTTATAAGCAGGCTCATGAAGTTTAACATTGCAGTTGTATTACTCATGGACAATGTTTACCAGTCCTGGATGCACATTTCCTCTTTTTCTCTTTCTTTTTGTCAGCGGTTCAGCGAGGACGAATGCCTCCAACCCAACCGAACCCAGGCCAGTACGCGCTGACCAACGGGGACCCCCTGAACGGCCACTGCTATCTGTCCGGATACATCTCGTTATTGCTGCGAGCAGAGCCTTACCCAACCTCCCGGTACGGGAGCCAGTGCATGCAACCTAACAATATCATGGGCATCGAGAACATCTGCGAGCTGGCGGCTCGCTTACTCTTCAGCGCTGTGGAGTGGGCGAGAAACATCCCTTTCTTTCCCGACTTGCAGATCACCGATCAGGTGTCGCTTCTCAGGCTCACGTGGAGCGAGTTGTTTGTGCTAAATGCGGCCCAGTGTTCCATGCCTCTCCATGTAGCCCCTCTGCTTGCCGCGGCGGGCCTACATGCCTCCCCGATGTCGGCGGACCGTGTCGTGGCTTTCATGGACCACATCCGGATCTTCCAGGAGCAAGTGGAGAAGCTTAAGACACTACACGTAGACTCAGCAGAGTACAGCTGCCTTAAGGCCATCGTACTTTTTACATCAGGTGGGTGTCCAACATGTCACTATGAAAAACAACAAACATATTAGTCCCCGTGAAATATTGCGCCTCTTCAAGTTGTTTGTGTTGTGATAGAATAGCTTTTCTGTCGACGGCTTGTTTTAAATCACGTTTCCATGTCACTTAGCTTTACCGTTAATAAGTAAAAGCAACCAGTATAACATGTACCCTTCAAATCGCTTGCTTTTAGATGATATACACATTCCTGTGTTAATGAACGTAGTCCTGTTTGTGTATTGATAATATTACATAGACTTGGAACAGGTGTCAGATTACTGTGCGTAAAGATGAATAGTTTATCTGGTGATTCAGTGTATGACGGCTCATGCACATGGCTATTGGTGTATGCTTTTATCCGTGTTTTGTGTACAACACATGTCTTGGGAGGGCAGGAAATAACCCACAGCAAAGAAAAAACTGATGGAAGTTGAGTCATAGCCCATATATCACAGAACATCGCGTCTGGAGCACTGCTCTATGGGTTTCAGACTTTTGTAAATTGTTTTTTTCTAGTTATTTATATTTCCCGTTTTTCGCGTTGATTCTGGTAAGAAAGCAATAGTATAACAGCCCTAATAATGCCTGCTTGACTTCAGGTCTTGGTGCTCCAATTTACTGTGTATGAGCTTCGGGCGAGTATTTCTTGTGGTTGGTACCATTTGATTGCTCTATATGGTGCCTAACGTCTCACCTTAAGTCCAAATTTGAACTTTAAGAGGTCTTTATTGCTTCATTGATTAAATTTTATTCCTATATAATTTATTTTATGGGGAAAATTATATTATGTTTTGTAATTTTGTTAAAATGTATTTATAAAAAAGTTGAATGTTCCTTGAAAGCCACAAAAGCTGCTAGCCTCTAATAATATAATATAATATAATATAATATAATATAATATAATATAATATAATATAATATAATATAATATAATATAATATTGTGTGTTTATTTTTTAAGTGTTCAGTTCTAAAACACAATTAAATTTAAGCAATATAACATCTATTTTATATTTGCCATTCATGCATTCGGTTTATTTTTCACAAAGGTAATAACAGAAAGAAGACCTTGTGACAGAAAGGAGACCACAATATGTTTTATAATGAATACATTAATATAACAGCGTTCGACATAACACGTGCCTGGCAGTGCACTTGAAATGACATAAGGTGCATAATATACAGACATGGCAATGCTTAACTTCACTAATAGGCTAATAATCATTGCACAAAAATCCTTTCACCACACAGTGTTTTTAGTTGTTTACTTTCCTGTTTTGCCCACATAGAATGCTTAGAAAATCGTTAACAAAAAATGCGTCGTTTTGTGGTGTTTTTTGAATAAGCTACACGGGGGTCATGGGGTGCACGTTTTACTGGCTGTAATCTGAAGGTTTCCTTTTAGTTAAAGTTATTATTTCAGTTATTCTCATCACAACAAAATCTGAACTACACCCCCAAAGCTTCTCCTCAGCGTTTATCCAGACAGATTTGCATAGCCTACACAAGGCACAACCGGCCTCCCAAAGGTCACAGTAAATCACCCCGGGTCTTCGCCGTTACTCCCTGGTTCATAAGGTTATTGTGTCCAGTGGAAGTGAGTTATAGCTCAGAATAAAATCACCAAATAACTTAAAAAGCAGTTTTAACAAAGACCGTGCTGTTGTAGACTAGACCTACTGTTTGCAGAATGAAACTGTTATTTTAGCTACACACACGCGCTTTATGTACTTTGATTTTGCTTATAATGTTTGCAGGTAGACCGTGCGTAATTAACGCTTGGTTTTACTCTCGATTACCGTTTATTACATATGTTGATTCTCAGTTTTCTCTGATTTTGCATCACTACGTCGACTTAACACCTCATCCAATAAGTTGGCCACCAGGTTTTGTCTTAGTCTCCATCAAAAACAGGCCAACAGTGGTCTGTGGAGAGAAGAGGGTAAATGACTTAAAAGCTTACTGCAGACTAATTAGGTCACATTACATCCAGTGTAATTTCAGATTCATCAGCGCCATTTATGTTGCCTTTTGCACAAACCCTTGCTCTAGAGAGGCGTGGCTTTTGAGCATGTTATACTTTTATCCCAATAGTCACTTTTTGGTCCTATTATTTGTTATGGGGACTGGCAATATAGACGTGCCTCTGCGGGGTCGTATGCCTGAGCCTCTTGTTTATTTTATACGACAGTAGCACTCGCTCAATATGATGTAGCATGTTTGGCCGCGTGTCTATTCATTACGCATTGCCAATAATTCCTACAAAAAGCGCTCTGTTTATGTATATATGCTAGAGTTTGTAAAAAAAAAAAAAACAAACAAACATGTGATTACTCGTCATATTCCAAAATCTTGAATGTAGGATTAAAAATATTTGTTAAATGCTATTGTAGCCTTTCTGTTTGCGAGTGTCTAACCACGTGGCTTTTACTGTGTGTCCCGCAGACGCTTGCGGCCTGTCAGACGCTGCCCACATTGAAAGTCTACAGGAAAAGTCCCAGTGCGCATTGGAGGAGTATGTAAGGAGCCAATACCCGAACCAACCTAGCCGATTTGGAAAGCTCCTGTTGCGGCTGCCTTCCCTGCGCACTGTCTCCTCGTCGGTAATCGAGCAGCTGTTCTTCGTCCGCTTGGTAGGTAAAACTCCTATTGAAACCCTCATCAGGGATATGCTATTATCCGGGAGCAGCTTCAACTGGCCTTACATGTCCATCCAATGATCCTTATGCGAAGGTGGAAAAAGCAGAGGGGGTCAAACGGACCAAAACACAGTCCCCCCGACCTATATGCTTCTCCAAGAACTACTACTATAGGACCTTTTGTGATAAACTTAGAAGACATTACTTTTTCTGTCTTCTGGGACTGAAATGGAATACGTAATGTACAGAAAAAATATTGGAACCGGACTTTGTGTAAATTTACCCACATCTTCAAGAACAGTACACTTCATTTTGTAAAATATTAGTCTTTATTTTCTTTTCTTTTTTTGTAAAAAACGAAAAACGCAAATAAAATGAAAACCATCTTATGCGCAGTAAGAAAAAGACTTAGCGGGAAAACAATGTTTCCAAGCAATTATAAGAATTGTCCTGTGTCTATGTACCTCTCTGTTTTGTATTTTTTCTGGTTCTAAACCAGGCTTTCTGTGATTCTATACTAATAATTTTTGATATAACCTTTTGCTTCTTATAATGAGTGCGATATATGTTGTCTAAGCTATGTTCTCCAAGAATTAAAATTGAAGTGAGAATTTAAAACAGAAAAATAAAGAAATTTAGACAATAAGATTCAGTCTAATGCAATGACAATATCAATAATGATGATGATGGTTGAGCTTTTTTTTTGTTCCCAATTGATACGATGGACCTGCAGCAGCAGCACACTGACCTCCAGGACATTTTACTGAAAAAGGACGGCCAAGAGCGAGCAAAGGAGAGACATGAAATCAAAAGCACTTTTAATATATCATTTCAAATACATTTTTTGTTTGTTTTGTCTTGAACGAAAACACTTTTCATTGTTTCTTGAATTTTATTGGTTGTTGCCTTCAATTTGCTTACTTCATGATGCAGCTTTTGCAGAAGGGTCGGTTGATGAAGTTGTGTGATGGTAACTGTACTATTAAAAATGAAACAGGCAACAATGTCTCCTTCTCACGGATTTACTTGGCGCAATTGTTAAGTCAACATGTCTATATATATTTCTGTCATACTGAATTGTATTCATATTTTTATTCTCACAAAATGACGTAGGAAAATGTGGGACTGTAAAATAGACGCGACCATAAGCGGTAGATACAGGCTAAAATTGTCACCATATAGCCTAAGAATATTTTGATAAACATAAAAGTAGGCATGTCTTTGCATATTCTTAAAAGATGTGTGTTCTGTATTTTTCTGACATGATACCTCCAGTTCTGCCTCTCGTGGTTTAATCAAAGTGATTCCCCACAATCCAGACCATGTTTCCTTCTTTCCTGGAGAAACACATTGATGGTTGCCTCTGTATTGACGTAGGCGTCTTTCGGCTAAAGGTTTAGGCCCTGCTGCAAAGCTGCTGTGATATGCGTGATCAATCTGGAAAATGTATTTTACAGCATGTAAGCCAGTCGATATGAACACCGAACGTGATGCATTGTGTGGCAATAGAGAGAGAAAGAGAGAGAGGAAGAGGGGTGGAGGGGGGTGTACAGAAACAAACTAGAGGAAAATGTGTAAGAAGAGACAGCAGCAGAAAGAGACGCGGCCTTGGTTTTGCCTGATGTATTCACACTGTAATGAGTACATCGATAAGTCCTCAGTGTGTACATAGTTTTCATAGAGTCTGTGCCCTCGGAGCGCGCGGGATGTGCGCGTGACAGGACCTGGAGCCTCTGTGTTGTCATTTGCTATTGACAATTATAACAATTGCCTTCATCATCCCGCCGTCATTCCTCTGATGCTTCTTGTTGGTGTGCCATATCTCCATCCTCACGTGCAATGACTAGACAGGAGCCTGCTTCCATACAGCACTGTCTGAATCTAATATCGCCATATTTGTTATCTTGCGTATAGGATTGGGGGATGGGTGTTTGCGCCCCGTGGCTTTATTTGTCAGTATTGCATGTCTCGTCCAGAGTCGTTAATATGAAACTATTAATTACTTGGCTCCTTAGCTGTAGGTTGTTCTTTCAGTTGTCCTCATATGCTCTCATATGATTTTATTTGTCGTTGTGACAACTCCTGTTAAGAGTTATACTGTTTAGACTGTTTAAAACCCTCCTCCTAGTTTTAATGCGCCCAATTAATATTTCTGCTGCTTTTGTGTATGTCTTATGTTGTATTTTTCTCTAATACTCAACAGGTCACGAGTCTGACTAGATTGAACAGATCGTGCACCTGATACCTACCTGACACTGGAGCGAGGACAGGGCATGGAATGATTTCCTAAGTTGCATAAAACACACGTAATTCACACTCGTGTTTTGGGCATTTTGAAAGAAACCGTAAATGTAGTTTCTATTCGCTTTCTTTTTGTAGTTTAGGCAGATTCACATTTGAACTACTAGTGATTAAAAATACAATAAAGTGCCTAAAATCCCAAGCATAGAGCAAAGGCACAAGACTTAGCAGCAAATCAAAACGCGCATACGTGCCATGTGTTCCCAATTAATGTGTGTACTAACGAAAAAACTCAAAGAATAGGAATTTCATTTTTCAAGTGCGATAGGATCGTAAATGAATACATTATAGGCCTACAACATCCCAAATATTTATATAATTACATTTTATTAACAGGAGCAGACATTCATCTAAATTATTGTCATTTTAAGCGATGACAACTTATCAGTGCTTTGATTTAATGACAAGCACAAAGAAAAAAAGGTTTAAAAAAAAATGGCCTGTCCTGTCAGAACTGTGGTGGGTAAGAGAGATGGATTTGTGGCACGCTGTAGGCCTCATTTGTGTCTCTGTAATTTCGGAAACTCCGGTTACCAAAGTGTTACTGCGAAATGAGTTAAATAACCATTTACCTTTGTCTGGTTTCATTCATCAAACCACAAGTAGAGGACTCCTAACATGGGGGCTATTTGTTTGCTTTACACAAGCAGCTGGGTGCGATTTCACGTTTGAGATATCTGTCTGAAAGCGAAACATTTATTATCCCATGTTGTCAGGAAACCTATTTCTCAAAAAAAGTCTGTGCAAGTCGTGTTTTAAGCGGCAATGGATATGTCCTATTGGCGTTACACGTCACTTCATTTCACTTACAGGAGCTTGCTTTCTCCTCCGACACATTTGACAAATTCCGCTGTTTGAGACAATAACCATTTTCAAATAGCGGCTCCTTTATGTGCGCGTGTGCGAGATGGGCGGGGGGCTTTGAAGTATGACGCGGCTTATTTCTCATATTGTCTCATATAGTGCGTAACGGCGATGGCTGTAAGTGCTTTGCTCTGCCATTTAATGTACGTAATGTTTTTTGCATAAAACAGTGAGACAATAGGCTAATACTAAGGTTGTATCACTCAAAGTGACTTCCTTGTTGAATTGCCATTAAATTGAGAGAGACGTCACAGTGTTCTATGCTCCCCCAAAGCCAAAGGATCAGCCGAACATACGGCTGCTTGTACGAGCAGAGGCAGTGGCTGGCTTTATGTGGATACATCTATACGCGCTTCCTCTGTGCAGTGCGTAGCGCGTAAACGCCACAGTTTACGCACGCGTGCAGAAAGAGATGGGGAGAGGGAGAGATTGTGGGAAAAGCCCGGATAGCTGTGTAAGCGGATCCCTTTGTGTTGATTTAGGAAGACGTTTGCTGTATATAACGTTCAAGGCTGATAATATCATTGCCTGGCCAGATAAATAAAGCATTGGCCAAAAGCATTGGGTCAGCTATCGATCCGCTTTCTGCCTGCGCGAGGAGGGAGGGAGAGAAGAGGAGGGGGCTGAGAAAGGAGAGGGGAGCAAGGAGAAAGGCAGGGAGACCTCACTCATTAGCATTCCACAGCCATGGACTAAACGCTGACAACTAACAGAGATATCCAGCTCTACGCCACACCACAACGCTGCCTCTCACCCGTTTGTCTTTATAGCCCCTGGCCCTTCATTTCCAGTGGACACCCATGTCCTCATTCAGTCTTTCTGTCGTCGTTACATTGGTTTTATTTGTGAGCGTGTTTTTTTTTCACTCACGCGTTTTGTACGCACCAAATAGTGGGACTTTGCCATGTTTTTTTTTTTTTTTTTCGTTTTTTTTTAAATGAAAAGATAGTTACACACACACACACACGCATGCACACACGCGCGTGCGCGCGCACACACACACAGACACACACACACACACACACACACATACACACACGCGCACACAAAGGATGACATAGCAAGTGTAGAATAACAGTGCCAAAGACACTGCCCTTGCTTTGGAGTGACTAGCTATAACGGGGGAAATGTTGCAGTTAATATAAAAGATGAACAAAAAGAAAGCCTGATGATCAAAATTTAGATCCCTGAATGTTTGTTTTAACTTGAGCAGCCTAGTGGCTATTTAGACATCTTTTTCAGAAGGTATATCTTAATATGGGTTGAAGCTGTGACAGCTGTTCATCTGATAGTAACTTCTTTCCAAGTTTTTTTTTTCTCTCCTCCCACCCCGGGGCCCCCGGTCTCTGTCTTGCTTTGTTGTTTTTAAAATATGCATGTCTCTCCGGAATGCCAGTCACGGGTCCAAACTTTGTGTGTCCCAACCTCCCACATGATGAAATGATCCTTTTAAAGCGGACTCAATATGTCTCTATCTGCACTCCTCTTCCCTCTAAAGCTCCACGCAGACACACACCACATTCATTAAAACACAGACTTTTTCAAGCAACCAGGAAAGAAGTGACTGGATCAAGTCAACTCTGTCACTGGATGGATGGATGAAGATACGCAAGAGGAAAAAGAGGAAAGTAAGACAAGCTTTCACTTTCTGTCTGTCCTTCGCAGCTACTCGTCTGTGTGCGTGTGCGCCTGTTTATTCCTCTGCGTTTGCCTGGTGTTGTTCCTGTGTGTTCTCAAACTTGAAACGGATAGAACCAAGGGGAGTGAACGAGAAGCGGGATGTGTGAGCGAAAGGGGAGGAGGGTTACACGTAAAAGATGTGAAAGAGGACGGACAGACATGCTCTTGCGTGTGTTTGTGTGTCATCACCAATACATTTATCAACACTTGGTTAAGGCTTTATCTGTTCAGTTTTCACGGTAGAGTGTGGTGCGTTAATTATTTTAGACAGTACATCCCAGAATCTAAAAGTAAAACACCCGGATGTGCAGTGCGGGAAGTGATGAGTTTTAGAGAGAAAAATCCTAAATCGGATGCAACAAGAGAAACTCAGTTCCATCTGTCAACTTTGAGAGGATGCACCTAAAACTTTGACAACTCGACAAACTTGACCAAACGCCACCTGAATGGATTCTAACTTTATTCTCCAATAATAAAAAGTATATAACCTACTGTGTATGTGTAATAGTATGCGCACAAGCGCACTGTGACGCCAGCAAAAATTTTCAATTTCTTATGTGATGTCATTCGTCAGGTTCAGTGAGCCCAAAATAGTGTTAAAAAGGTATACACTTTATATACTGCTCATTTTGTTAAATAGGTAGATATAAGCATTATCCATTAGCCCAAGAGACATAACGACAGTTCATTTGGGTTAGCTAGATTCTTTTTAGGAATGGGCATACAGACATTTTAAGGGTGCCTTAATAGTTTCCAAATGGCGTTTTACTCATCAGTCTCTTGTTGCAATTACATAGGCATGCATTTATGCATGTCACTGTTATTCATTCATGCTTTGTCTGCACAATTGTATCATGATAAACAATTACAGAATCAAAGGACAATTTTCAGTCTGTACCTGGAAGTGCTATGAGGGTTCCCACTGACTCCTTTTAGTTTTGGATACTCATTGCTCTCATTCCTTTCCTGTGCCACCCCACACAGACATGTTGATAAATTCATGTCCTTTTTCCATCTGAGTCAGCATCATTCATCACATATGTCCACGTGCGCACTGGCATTGTTGCGCGTAAAATGTAGGCAGAAGAGTTAGGCGTGAAGCAAATAAGAAATGTTGGTGTTGCCAACACTGAAATTGTCTTGGCATAATTGTGTGATCATGTACTTATGAGTGTGTTGCTGTAAATGAATAACTGGCCTGGGCTACTTGACGAACTTCTAACCGTGCTTTTTGATCCTATATGTTGTACGTCTTGCTTAAGGCTTGGGCCACTCTACAGAAGACCAGTCGCCCTGTGGTTGCAAACTCTTTGTGGCCCCACATACCGCCGCTGTGATTATAGAAGTGCCTCCTCTCCCTTGTTAAAAGCTCTAATCTAGCCTCTGTGTCGCTCCTAAAGCGGGCGCACCATGCCGAATGTGTGTGCGTGTGTGCACGCGCAGGAGAGGGGGTTGAAAGAAAAAGGGAAAGGACAGAGTGAGGGAGAAGGAGGGGGCAACGGAGTAGCCCTTTCCTTCTTTTGAGTGACACGACCTCTCTCTTCTCTTCAAAGGCCATGCAGAAATAAACGCATCTCATTTGAATGGCGATTTTATTCTTTCGGTGGTATTTCGCAGCCAAGATTTCTGGAATAGAAATGTGTGTTTTTTGCAGTCTTGAAATCAAGAGATGGTTCTGGTGGCGGGCTATTCAGAATTCCCATCTCTCCACACGTTGTATTCGCAAGTCTCAGAGAGCTGTTTTGTCCATGCTGCACTACACTATAACCTACCCCCGTCTCCAAAGCTGTTCAGATTCATTTGCATCTGCTGATGATATCAGTAAAGAATTGCTGGCACCGTATGAGGTATGGTGGGGGGCTTATTTGGATAAAACTGGACCGCAGAGTGGACTGGGCCCTAAAGGTCAGTCGCCCATTCTTGTTAAGGTGGCAGGGGGTGGTGGGGGGTGGGTCGGCGTGAGATTGCCAAAGAGGCTTATTTGAAAGCGCGCGTATATTTGAGGCAGGGGAATGAAAAGAAGTGGACCACAAAGCTTATCATACTTCAAATACGCCTTGTCACATCTTCACTTGGCCCATTCCATGCGTACGGTCATTTTGTGACGGGTGGGCTTTCTGCAGCCAACCGTGGAAGTACATGTAATAGAATACAAAGCAATAACAAGGCAAACATAATGAAATACAAAAGCAAAAGTTTAGTAGCCCTAAAGACTTTGTTGTAAAGCTGTCGAGTTTCTATATTATAGAATATTAGTTTTGTTTTTTATACCGGAATAATAACCAAACAATGCACATGGAAACTTTTAGCTAAGTATGTGATGTTCTATACCTACCAAAGAAACCTACCCAATAATAAAAAATAAAGATATTATAAAAATTTAAATCCATGAATAACATATACATACATTTCTTTTTTTTTTAAGAGTAAAATAGTGTCTCCTGTGCCAAAATGTAGGCTTATATTTACACTTTACAGGTCTGGTAGATCATTGTTGGATTGTATTTGCTTGAGTTCTGTATGTGTATTTTACTGATGAGTCGGTGGTAACGATAAATGCTGCAATTGCTGGTTGTCGCCGGAGGACTGACAAGTAAAATGAAGACAGGGAAAAGATTGCCCTCACACCTCAGTTTGCAGACCCCCTTCTAATTCACGTGCGAACTATAGTCATGCTATTCATATAAGTCCTGTCAGAAAATATAAGCTTTTATTTTATTTATATAGTTAACCTATATACTGTAGCATGGCATTGATTACTCCACCAATAGAAAGCTACTGGTTCCCGTGTTTGTGTGCTCAGCCTTTTTAAGTCTGTCGTTACTCATCATTATTTCTCGTGTACTACTGCTGCTACTGCACTGTCATTAAAGGAAAAAACTTGTGTTTGGTTGCTCATGGCATTTGAGAGTGGGTACATTTGCGTCATTTGCGCTTAAGTTTTTGACATACCTGTAAATAATCCCATGACTACATTTGGCATAGTGTGTCGTGTCAAATTAATTCGCAACTTGTCTTTGGACTTGGATAGCGTTTGTTTGTGGTACACAAATACAGCCAGTTCAGTATCGACCTGTTTTATCAAGTGAGTAGTAGCACTGGTCTCCTTTAGCACAACAAATTAGATCTACTGTTCTGGAGGCGATGTTTGTGAAGATTTAGGCTTTAACATAAGCCTTAGGCTATAACATAAAACAATCCAAATGATCACCACCAACGAGGAGTATGTGAGAATTTCTAACAAAGTTGGAAACAGCCTTCCAGAGAGCAGTGTCCTCTCGGTCTGCCATGTGCGCGAAGGGAGCCTCTGTGCGTCAGCGCACTCTCCCTGCTCCGATTGTTTCTACCTTTGTTTGCTAGATGGCGCTCTGCCTTATGGGACCCTTTGGCCCTCTCTCTCCTGCTCGGCTCACACAATATACCGCACTGACACACTTTCGCCGTTTAACCAAGATTTACAGCAGCATTAAGTGAAGCCATGTAAACCTAACAGCTCAGGGAAGTGAAGAAGTTTCACATTTTAACAACTGTGCATACAGATGCGATAAAACAGCACTAAAAACTATTTTCAGATACAACTGATCCACTTGAACATATAGTGTGTAACAAGGGAATAGTGCGCACTACAATCGCATTACAGAATCAGGCATAATAGGCTATGAGGCCAATAAACTATTGCAATTTCTCCTCGGTAAGGCTCTGTGTTTACAAAAAGCGTTTTTTTCTTTTTCTTTTTTTTTCTTTCTTTCTTTTTTGTCTAGTTTAGAAAACAAAATCAAACTGTATCTATTTGTCATTAAAATATTTGTGGACGATGTCCTTAAAACGAAGTCGTAACATGTAATGTGTTTTAGATAGGTTACACCGAGGCAAATAAAAAAGTCGGTTTGTGGCATTGTTTGCTGAGTGGCCCACTCCGCTCTAAGATATACTGCTGCACTTACACTTTCACTAAATAGCGTCTTGTCGGCGTCTGACGTTGATGAATGTGTCGGAGGCTAGCGGAGCCTTTTACAGCTGTCTTTAAAAACCGTGGCCCCAGAAGCTCCACACACACATGCAGGGCCTCGGCCATACACTGAAATGTGAAAGGGGGAAAATACTCGACACAAATAAATCATTTTAAATATTTTATTAAATATATTATACTGGATTATATTTTTTATTTCTTTAGTACGCTATAAGAGACAAAGCGTGGCAATGAAACACACACACACACACACACACACACACACACACACACACACACACACACACACACACACACACACACACACACACACATCACACATACATACATCACACACACATACAAAACAAAACGCCATGACAAGGAAAAGTGCTTTTAAATGATAATTTTATATAAACAAAATATTAAGCTATTCATTTGTAATAATTGTTCATTTTACACTTGAGGTACAAATAAAAATATACGTGGTTTTCATATTTTAAGAAAAGATGCATTTAAACTTTGGTCCATTCATATTAATACATTTATTTATTTTCGAATGTATCTTAAATATGAATTGCCAAACGTAGGCCTGTTCACAGCCCTCATGTATTAGGCCTACAATAAGTTGGATAATGTGTATATGTTTTTTAGGCTACACTTGCAAAATATATCATTGCTAATTAGGTGAAAAACATGAATTTGCTTGATAAAAATTCAAACCTCATGTAAAATGAAAAACGGAAACACAGAGCGACACCATTGTATTGTGTGGTGCGTCAAAGCAGGCTGAGATTGTGTCCACCTGCTGTACCCCCCACCGTCTTTCAGTCCTGCTGGCCTGCGCTTGCCTCACATAATGTTATGAGCCTGAGCTGGATTTCACTGATGCTGCGGTACACAGTGGCCACGAGCCCGTCATACAATCTGAATGTTTGTCTAAGGCTCTGGCGGTATTTGTTTTTCTACGCCTTAACAAGCCATCATCTCACACATCATGCATGTAGAGTTGGAAGCGCGCAGAGGTATTCCACGGGCGAAGGGGCAGGTTATGGGTTCAATTAAGGTAGAATAATGCAGTGGAACAAAGCGCACGGTGACCTGCAATGGGCGAGCAAACGCAGAAAAAAATGGGAGAAAAAGCACCATTGTTTTGACACATTGTTGGACCTTTGAATTTGGTTAGGCGATGAAAAGTCTACTTAGCCTATAGCCTACTGTATAAACCTATTAGAAACTGAATAAGACCAAACAAACGTCTAGACTAATTCGCTCATTTTGACATCCTTTCTATATTTTTGCTTAATCAAATTTACCACGTTTAAGCTTCTGTAAGGATTTACAGCCATAAGCCTGCCATTTGGATAATATCCCTCAAGGAATGACAGAAAATAGTGAGGTTTGCCATAATTTCTTAAATAAAAAAAACAAGATATTCCAGTGCCACAGTGGGGATTTTAACGAATTAAAATATCTTACTGCTCGCCTGTGATAAAAGAGACCGGGAAAGGTATGAGATTGAGGCGCTTGCTTGTTAAGTAACTTGCTGTCAGTATAGTTAGCAGTGCTCTGATATGGACGGTGGCTGCAGAGCCTCATCTCTTGGGGTTTTAATTAACAAGCTGTCTCAAAGCCGTAGAGCTCCATCAAACAGCCTTCTTTCTCTCTTCCCTTTCTCTTGGTCTCGGGGTGTCTTCATGTAAATCCACCTCCCGTCTGCGCCTTGGGCCCTCTTTCTCCAACTTTAGAGGATGCTATACCAAAATCAACTTGTTACCACCGCGTGCGCAGCTCTTCACAAAGAACAGCCTTTATTTCTTTATTATTGGGACCGTACATATTTTATGGCACAACCATTTGGAGCACATTCACTTCGTGCCATTATTAGAATAGATTTTTTGAAAAAGAGGAATTTCTTAATTCAGTTTAGGATGCATATTTCAGAGGGATCTTAATTTTCATTTAAGGTTCAAGCAAGAAAAGTAAACTCAATCAATAGGCTGACTATAATAATATAGTAACTATATTGGTAAACTCAGTTTAAAGTAGGAAAATGTCAGTGCAAGGAAAATACCGAGCAAAAAAGACCTAAACATGCCTGTTCGAACATTTGATTGAAGAGTTAATTCTAAATTGATAGAGTGAACTTTATATGACCATTTATAACTTTTCATCTAATGTCCCGTGGAATCCAACCCATGTTTTATTACAGAGCCTTTAGCCCTTAAACAGCGTCTGTGAGCAGTCAGTGGTTTTTGTGGGGAGACTTCTCTCATCTCCCAATCTCTCTATCTCTCTGCGTGAGAGCAAGAGGAAAGTTGGTGGCCCACGCGGGGGTAATTTGATAGCAGGGGAAGGTCAAGACAGTGCGCTGTCCATGGTGCTGCGTCGGTTCAGCCTGGATGTTATCATCAAATTAGACAAGACAAGTTTCAAATCGATGCCACCCCCCGGTTGTCAGGAGAGCGCCAGCAGTAGGAGTTAAAGTCCTAACAAGTCCCCCCTGACAGGTCAACACCCCGACACAAACACACACCTCTGATGCAGCGGCGCGAGCACACAGGTCAGCAGCGCGCGCACATAAGCACCAATCCCGATCAAGTTGTGGACCGATAAGTAGATTTTGGATCGCTCGCCTCCTGTAACCAGCTTTAAAGTTTTATTATATTACTGTTAATTATGCAGAATGTATAGTAACTATTATATTGCAATAAGTCCTAAGCAAGAGCTGTTGTTTCTCATCTAAAACGGGTTGTTACAGGATAAATGTGTGGATTGTAAAATGACACGTCCAGCATATACATTATAACCCAATTTAAGATGTGGGTGCTTTAAAGAATGCATGATATTATCATTATAAAACAATAAAACATATATTTAATATTTTTAACCCATAGTTTTACTTGGCGACACTCGTGTAGAAGATGGGTCTGCTAAAAGTTGATTTGGTTTGTGCCTATAAAGGAACAGGAAAGAGTCTACCAGTGCACTGGAAACAGATCCCCAATGATTGACTGGGAGTGAGGAAGAAGAGAGGGAGATGAAGAAGGCACTGATTAGAGGTGCTGCCAGTCTGTCAGCGGCTGACAGCTTCTGCTGCAGGGATAAACAGCAATAAAGTAACGCGTAAACTTCACACACACGCACGGGCGCGCGCCTCGCGCACAGTGCACCACCAGAGAAGCAGGTAGATCCACTCCTCTCTCTCCGTGTGTCCAAACCGAGCTTCTTTTCATCTTCTCTGCTGACTCAGGTAGCGGACACAATGAGGAAAAAGGGGCTTTTGAGGGGGACAGGAAAAACAGTATATTTTAAAATGTCATAAAGAGAACCAAATACACAAGAAAAGCTGCAGGTGATTAAATGACGGACATTATTAACTTATTTAACTCGGCAGATTTCCTGAATGAACATTACTTTAGGGCCTGGCCAAACCATGAAATGCACAGCAGAACGTATCTGCCAATCTTCCGCACCTTTATGTATCTTTCCATCTCGCGTCCCCTCTAACCCCTCTGAGCCGAGCTGTCTGTCATGCTGTGGCCCGGCTAATTTGAGTTCATTGGATGGCAATAACTTCATTTAGACGTTCATCTCTTTTTTGGGGGTTGTGCGTAATGAAAACGCAGGGTGCAGCCTCTAAAAGGCCTCTCATCTCGGCAGTAATAACCTGGCTGTTGGATATTCTTACCCTGGCGCACCGGATAGCGTGTTTATCCTCCGAGGGCTGCGTTCACATGATGAAACTCATCTATAATGTGTGCTTTAATATATCGTCTACTGCACCACAGAATTTCTAAAGCTCACAGAAAAAAATATATTAATAAAGAAAATGAAACAATGAAAAAGAGTGGTTGTTGTAAAAGTTTACTTCTCTAATACACGTTTGTATTTTTTTCTTTTTGGTCCATGCAGTCTTGTTTTGGTTATTAATTATTTTTATTTAACTGTGCGTCAAATTACAGAAAATATTTAAAATGTATTTATTTGGTTGAAGACGTCATAAAGCCTAATCCATAGCCCACGACTCCATATTGTGCTAAGTAAATAACACTCATATACTTATCAGGCAATATTATTTAACAAAAAATAACATTAACAATTAAATTGTATTTTTAGATAATTTTGAATCGCTTAATAAAGATCATTATTCAAGGCAATTATTAACAACTGTGACAATAATAAAAAAAAATAATAATAGTTTTAATTACAGCCTAACTGGTTTATTACATTTATGTTTAATGTCACAGCTCACCGAGGCCTATATAAATAATTTTTAAAATAAAGGCTACATTTAGACACTTTCTAAAGACACGTAAAATAAATTAATAAATACATAAATTGCGGCCTACAGTAACAAATATTTTAATTTAGGTGGCCTAATCAAATCAGATATTTATTGATGACATAAAGAAAGGCCTAAAAGTTTGCAAGAATTCAAAGGGAGAAAAGAAAACAAATGAATAAAACTTAAAAAGAAAAAGCAGTTCCCATAGCCTAATTAACTAAATGATTTTACATTAAAGGAAAACAAAAATTGTAGTGAAAATCTATCATTCATTTGTCTTTTTCTGTCATATTAGGCTACAAACTTTGCAATGAGGTTTGGAAATAGACTGTGCTATAAGTTTGAGTTTTTATCGAAGAGGCCTGAGCTTAGAGGCCTTAGCCCATATCCAACACAGTTTAAAAACATTTTAGTCACTTTAGCCCTTCGTTTTGTGCCCTTGCCTTCTTCACTTCCCCGAATCATCAGAGAGCGTAGCCTCGGAATCTTAAAAGTCAGAGTCCATTCTTCAAATGTATTGCGTTTCAGAGGCTATGTTTTACTGGGGGAGTCTCGGGCCAGCGCGGTATCAGAGGAGGTGTAATTGAGGGGGCGGTGAGGGGATAGAGTAGCGCTCCGCCTGAAAGCTGCTATTAAAGCCAAATGGACTGAACACCGTAAAACGGCTCTGCCAACAGCTGTCCCACAATCCAACTATTATATATGCCACTAAGAACACACATACACTAACATTAGGGCCATACTGCTGATGTAGTGGCTACTTAAAAGTATTAGACAGCGACACAGAAACTCAAAGCTTGTTCTGGTAATAGTCATATTATAGGCATATTCCTATAGGGACTTGGGTCTGTGTTTTGAGGTAATTGTGGTCTCCAAAGGCATTTTTCACTTCACCACAAGCTCTTCTCTTTTTATTAGAACCTGGGGAGTTGCGTTTTTGCTGGTGTTTCATCTGCATATGTATTCATAGCCTATATTTTTCTACGGGACACAGGTGGTGGGTCAAGGACCCTTGTTTTGGACAAGAAAAACTTGTATTTATCGTAACACACTCTTTTGTTTGAAGACAGACTTGCTTTTATGGTCATTGGAGGGTTAAATTTAAAAACATACAGCCTCGCGATTCTTTATCAGCCCTGGTCCACTCCACCTGAGACCCCTTGCATCTTTGCACCAGTTTTCGCCATGCAAAGACTATTTCCCAAATGTGCTGCTTTGGACACAAAGTGTTTGTGGATCCTTATTAGGGAAAGGGAGATTGAAGAGTTTTTGCCATTGGAATAAATGGCTTTCTCCGAAAGTCAATGAATATGTAATGATGCCTAACCAGCGAGTTATATGCTGTGGTATAAGGGCCTCTCATATTAAAGACTTGGAGCCCTGAGTAAGAAGCCGAGGCAGAGGAAAAAGGAGGCGAGCAAATAAAGAAGGGATACAATGTTGAATACACCATGAGCTTAAAGCGCACATTCTGCCTCAGTCAATGGGGCCAGATGAAAAGTATTTGCTCAAAGAAAAAAGAAAAGGGAACTAGTTTTAGTGGGGGTAGGGTGTTAATATTTTTTTCTAACTTTGAGAATATATAGTTTTAAGCAGTTGCGCCAATAATGAACTCATGGAACAAGAGAGTTCCCGGCATAATTTCTTCTCTAAGTTTCTTAGTTACACCCGTTAAAACATTGATTGTTGCAGTTAGCTGACCCGTAAAATTTGGGGGTGAGTTTTCTCTTCTTAGCTGAGCATATAATTATGCAAATAGAGATCTGACAGTGATCCTCTGGAGTAGTGTGCGTGCGCGTGAAGGGGCTGTCAGAAGGGTGACATTCCAACTTTGCTTAGTGCCTGTTTCTATTGGGGAGAGTTCATCTTTTGGTGCGTATCAGAGCGCGCCGGTGCAAGCAAGCGTGACGACGATCCTCTTTAGGAAAAAATTAAAATATCAGTGTGTTCCTCTAACTACTTTATACATGTCAAACCCATTCTGCCCTCCCTACCAGAAAAAATCATTTGATATTACAGCTGGAATCCCGCCCACCCCCAGCGTGCCAGATTTTGCCAAAAGCTCCACCAACGAAGACACGTAAGGAATTACTGAGTTGATACGCACAACTGCGTCAACGATATTTCAGAATGAAGCCGTGTGAGTGAAATCAATCATCCAATCGTAGAACGCGCGAGGTCCTGCTTCCTTGTTGTGCTCGTTACTCAAATGAGAAAACACATTAATATAAACTGCCTAAGTTTCGACAAAATGCACTATAAAACTTTTAACTACATTGGGTGGACCGTTTAAGTTAAGTTGGACTGTTTTCTCGACCTTTAAGTGGATTTTGGTCGCTTGCTGTGCGCCTGTTCACGTGAATAGCTCTTTTAATCAGCAGCCTGACACAGAGCAAGGAGGACTCGGATGGTTGCACTTGTTGTTTAGAAGTTGTTGGTGAAGATTTCTAAAGATTTATTGAGGGGGCGTTTAATGACCTGATCATTTTGAGCACGTGAATACAGACGGTGCAGTAAAACCTTTGCGTAATGTTTGGGTGCGTACTCTCGCAAAATTAATGATCAAAACATAGGTTAGAGCTTTTGATTGGTTGTTTTCAGTTTTCAGAATTTCTTGCAATATCCGCTAAATAAGAAAACATGTATTTGCAGAATGAACAGTTCGTTACAATATACTTTATTCATAAGGTAGATCCTTCATTCTAAACTTTCAACGGGAGTAGGACTTTCATGGCCCATATATAATAGCCTTCTTGTTTCACTTGTCTATCAATAAGCAAAGCATATCTGTTAAAATGTATTTCATCATTAAACCATGTAGTTTATAAGGCAAAACTCAGTTTCAGGTTTCCAAGTTCTTTAATAGTTTGAGCAAATTAAAAGACAGCATTAGAAGGATTTCAAACAAATATCTAATTTAAAAAAAATGACAAAAATCTATGGAAATATTTGCACATAACCAAATCTTTTATATATGTCAAATGCTAAAAGAGCCTTTCTTTTTTCATACAAAGCATCTACCAATGAAACGTCTTCAGCCCTTTTGTGATTCAGATTTTGATTGCTCTTACATCTTTAATTCCACTCACATATGGCTTGCTGGTTATTATTAAAAACAGTGAGCAGTGTGTTGTTTATTCCTAAGGCAACAATATACAAATTACAGCAGGAAAAATGAACCGATCGCAGGTTCATAGCTAAAAAGCTGAAAGATGAGCAATGGTATCTACAAACAAAACTCATCAAATCAAATAATAAGCCACTGTCTTTGCTCAAACCTGGAGAGATCCGAATCAAATTAAAAGGAAATTAGGCCCACAACCATCAGCCACAGTTGTCTCATTACAGCGGAAAGATAATCCACAAAAGCCTTAAACCATACACACAGTGGGCAGCAGAGGCACAGGCGTGCAGTGGAAAAAGTTAAACAAGGAACTATTTGAAGTGCATACATATTTGAGAACGTGTCTTAGGTATCACAAGATTTACTATCCAGTTGGAGATTTACAAATGTCATGAAATATAGTCTGTTTAGCCTTGAGTGTTTCATTAAACTGCTTGGTGGAAAAAGTGCGTTTGTGTCACTAAGTCAGATTATGAGCTGAGCTTTACTTTGTCAGGTCTAAATGAAAGAAAAGAAGGGGAGAATAGATATGTTATACTTACATAGCATCTAAGGAAATATCACTCAGGCTTAGAATAATATAGAGATCTTGGATTTCCTGACATGTGTAAGGCGATATAAGGGGATTTATGAGGGCTGTGAGCTGACTTCTGGCTCCTGTAAAAATGAGATATCTCTCAGAGCTATTTTGATGCTTGACTTTAAGTGATTTTAAATATGCTTCATGCTTGTGATGTTTTCAGATTCAGCACAGAACGGGCTTGTTTTATTTGTTTCATCACATTCAATAATCCCCACACATCAATAATGCAGAGAGCAAATTGAAGAAATACATACATTATCAATCCAAGAAAGATGGACTTTCACATTCTATACTTTAAAATAGGACAGTAAAATAAATCATAGGTGTATGGGATTACCTTGCAAAAGATTTGCATTTGAAGTTTGCATATGTGAATTTAAAAAGAAAAAACAAACACACACATACACTTTTAATCTTATTTTGTCATATAAGAACATTATAAAATCACAAATTGAGGAGATTAAGTAAAAAGTATAAACAGTGATGTGGTAAAACATCACTTAACAAAAAAATTATATTATAAATTTGTTAGTGATCTTTATGTAGTAGAAAACAGACCCTTTCATAGCAGTACTATATGAACCATTTGTGACGGTCAGGACATTGATTTTGTACACCTTAGAATAGGGTTTTAGGATTTAAGAATATACAGAGATTTATCAGAATCATTAAAAAAATAAAAATAATCTTGGGAAAAAATGTGATTTAAAAACAAACAACCTTTTTAAATTAAACTGTGTTTGACAAGTCAGATGCCCTTGAAATGTGATAATGGAGTATTTGCAAAAGTAGTAAAAAGAAAAATTGCCTTGGTGTTTGACTTTTAGCTTTGACTTTAGACTTGTGTTGATATGGAAACAGAACGCATCAGCATCAACAGATCTCCATGAGGTCCAGGCTTTAGAACCAGGCGTTAGGACCAGGAGGATGGTGGGAGTATTTGAGACGGAGGGCATGGAGGCCATTAGCTCAGTTCAGTGTGATGTCAGGACAATTAGAGGAGCAGCCCGCGCACAGGGCACAGCGCCTGTCAGCCTTAATCTCTGCTGCGCCGGTCCGCAGACGCAGCTAGGCCACAGCCCACGGGAAGCACTAACACTTCAGGTTCATATTGCTTTGACAGTAGCACTCATCTATAAGTAATGCAAAACGTTATTGTGATTTATACATGATGTACTCTTTGCTCTCACATCAGCAACATGTAATGTGCCTGGAACCAGGGCGACATTCATGGAAAATAGAGAGGTTATAGGAAAGCATAGAAATGTAAGGTGTATTTCTTTGTCAAATCTTAATCCGATACCAAGCACTCCCAGTCCATTGTTGTTGATCTTCTATAAATCCTGGTGTTTGCTTTTGTGGGATCCACTGCGTGTGGTAACTATGTTGGAGGTCTCCTGTGCCTCTTCGTACTCCAGCGCCTCTAGGAGCTCATTGAAGAAGCGAAAAATGGAGTCAAAACTGTTCCAAGAAGTCAACTCGTGCTTCTCTGTGCCTATGGAACACAACCACAAAAACACAATGTTAGCAAGACTAAATGGACAGAATTTATTGAAAAATATTTTGGTGCACCCTTACTGTATGTACAGTCCTGCTAATACTAATTACCATTACTGCTAGTGCTATACTTGATTCTCATTCAACACTTGAGAATTGAAATCTTGGAAACTGTAGCATAGACTTAACTACATTTTGCTTTTGTGTACTACAGAGCATCCCATGAGGTTTTATGCCACACCATGCAAACCACAGGAATCATGAGAGCCATCAGGGCCTCTGACCCATCAGCCCAATGGGAAGACTTTAATATGTTATCCAAGCGGATACCTGAAAATCAACACCAACGCATGGCCGTCTTTCCATTTCAGAGCTTCGAACAAAACCAGAGTTATGCACAATAGGCTCCCTAAGCAAAACCAGTCGAGCGGTAGTCATTCATTCTAAAGGGCTGATTGAGGAAAGTGAAGACAGAGCTGGGGAGAGGCTGCAGCGGGCGGGCGTATCAGGTGGTCCGACAGTAGTAGACAGGAGGCAGGAGTGCTAGGTTTCCCTGTGACCTCCTCCGGGTTAGCTTGTTCCCAAGTTGGGGTCACACAGGAGCTTGAAATCTGGTACATTCTCCTCGGGTTCCTGTGCATCAGAGGTTAGCGTATCACTGGGCAGCGCTTTGGTTGGATAGGTTGCACACTCAAAGACCGTTTTTATGTTCACCCATGGTGCCAGCTAACCACTGTGCCACTGAACACCTTGCCAGTCATTGGACAGTTTTTGATAAGGATGCTTGGGGCTTGAACTTGTCCATGCACCATAACCAATCTGTAAAATGCTAACAGATAACGTCTTTAGCTTTGGCTATCATCTCAGACACTTGGCAAGACCAGTAAAGAAGCCAAACCAAGAAACCTTCATGCTTTCTAAAAGTGTTGCAGGGCTGATACAAGATAGAAGTTTAAGATAGAGCTGTACCAATAGAGGGATACGCAAACCATATACCAGATAAAATCCTCTGAGCCTTACCATGTTGTTACAGCTTGTGGTTTGGACAGCATTTATAGCAGATAATGTTATTCACCTGTCCTTTTGGATTTTACTATCTGAGGTCACAGCAGCAGCAGCAATCTCACAACATCTGTACTGATTTGGCATATTGTTTTTCACTTTTATACCTGATGCCCTTCCTGACAGAAATGTCTATTTATGTGGGCTGTCACAAATAGTAATCTGGCTTTTGTTTTCAAGCAGGAGAAATTGTATACATATATTTATAAAGCATTAAATAAAGTATTAAAATAACCAATTTAGCGTGATCAAATTAGTAGGTTTTGATAGACACTGCTACTAAATAAAACATGACCTTTACCATAGGGCCTTTTAGAACTAGACCCAGACTTTTATTCAGTGGATTTTCCTTCCTTCCTCCTTTTCTCTCTCTCTCCCTTTGGCGTATGTGGTGCTGGCTATAAAAAGATAGACTAGAAGGCCACAGGGATACAATTAGGAAGCACCTTAGAGGGTCTGCTGCCATAGTCGGGCCTCGGCTGACCAGAGAACTGACCCTATGTTTATTAGATTGACCCCAGCCTGAGCGCATTAATGGAGATAGTGTGTTTCAGTGGAGGATTGTAGATAATGTTGCCTTTTGGTCGATGTGTGTAAAGCCATGTTTGTGTTTGTGTGCGTGTCATTTGTGTGTACACGTATGTATGTAAGGACGGATTTCGATCATGGAAAGATAAGGGGCCTTTTTCTGTGCGCTATAAAGCCAATGGACTTCTCGTATGCGCCTTGGGTCAAATTTACTGGCCTGGCAATCACAGGAGTCAATAACGCTGCACTCCTGGTAACCGTGCTACCTGTGTCAAGCTCAACATAACACCCTTTCTTGGGAAACAAAGACACAGCCCTCTCAGACCTCTAATCTATCATTTATATCCAATTTGAGGCGTGCTGATCCTTTTTCCACCTCCTCCTCCTTCATATACTCTCCCTTCCCTTTCACCTCATCAGACTCTCGCTTAAGTTTTTTTTACTTGTATTTTCTTGTCCTGTTTTTCTCTCTCTTGCAGAAAGCGATCAATGCTGCAGTGCTCCGCCGTTCACCCTGAACTGGCGGTGAACTTCTCCGGAGTGCCGCCAGCCTCTCCACTCTCTCCACCCCGCTATCCCATCTCCCATCGCTGTTCGGGGTCACCAGGGGGGCGTCTCTGTGCCAATATGCAAATGAGTCCGTGGCCCTGCAATGACTCGGACGTGAAGCTCCGCCTATCTCTGTGCCGTGGGTGCTTTTGGGTAAAAAAAAGTAAAAGGCGTTATTCCCCCCTTACATACATTCACACTCATACACTGCTTGCACTCTCACTCTAAACAGGCCCTTAACAGCCATACGTCCTCCCCACCCGTTAATAGCCAAAGTGTGCTGAACCTAATGGAGGTTGTCAAAGCTAAGAGCGCTGATTTAGAGGGAGAAGATCCAATGACCAGGTTTCACTAGGCACTAAAGGCGAAAAGAGAAAGGGCGAGAGAGCATTACCTCAGCTGTGCCACAAATCAAAGTAATATCTTTAAAAGATGCTACGATCGATGGGGTGACTTCTGGTTCTGTCTTGCGTGTAAAGTGAAACCATTAACAGGCCATGAGTACTACTTTATCCACAGTTTAGCTAAATGGACTAAAACAAACTTAAATTCTATGTTTATATTATTAAGTACTGTTACTGTATAATATTACTCAAGTTGAAGTTAAGTCAAGCAAAGTGATACTTAACTAATGGTATCAATGTGCATTTCATTCCTTATAGCACACTGACAACCCTAGCAGTCCAATCAACTAACAAGTATAAAATAAAAAAACAGACACATAAAAACAGATCCGATTTAAAGTACGAGATAGTACTACGCTACTGCCACCACTATCTCAAATGCTAAATGTACATTTTTACTTTGACTGTGGTACCACAGCGTAAAACTGATCACTGATTACAGTACTCCTGCTATGTCTAATACAAACCAACATTACTATACTACATACGGTGCCAACATTATAACCCCCATCTATTTTGTTTTTATCTTACTTCTCTTTACTACCAAGGTCAGCAGTAATTGTAGTTGTTTAGAGCAACTTCACTTTAATGCATTTTTTACAGTGCACTTTTGGTAATTGTGATCCATTAGAATTTTAAATAAAGCACGCACTCAAGGCCTATTGTGTGTGTGTGTTTTCTTGTAAATTATCCTGTGTTAATTTTAATGCAATCACTGTAATTTCATTAATGCAATCAACTATAACAGAATTATGTTTCACATTTACTGCAATAATATTATTATTGTAAGCTCCATAACACTGAATATTGTCATGGGAAATAATAAATATATTAAAAAAAATCATACTAATAGTGTGGTTAATGGTGAACAATTAAAGCAAAGGGGCCTATAACAGCTGACATGTGCACACATGTCAATAGTAATATATCAGTGCAAAGTAGCAGGATGAGTAGTGAAAGCTCCCCTTCTGTGGCTGTCCTGCCCCTCACCTCTGGCCTGTGCTTGACCACTGTGTGTAGTCTGTCTGCACAGTGCCTCATCATGTGACAGGGACCAGACTATTTGATCCTGTGCCTCCCCGTCATAGCCACTGGAGCGCCTTTCAAGCTAATTGGGTTGTTTGAGATCATGCACAATTCAATAGTTTTTGAAAGCTTATGAGTAAAGGTAAAAAGTCTGTGCATGTGGTCAGTGGTCTATATTATGCCTTATTTGACACTAGTCTCTTTGTTATTTTTGCTACTTATTTTGAATGTGTCCAAATAATTTCCCTCGTGAATCAAATTTGTCTAAGGTTAAAGAATGTTTACAATAAAACAATATATCATAGGCAAAACAAATGTACAAATTATTATTATTCACTATTACCATCACAACTTCTAAGGGTATAAACACTATGACAGTTACTGTTATTATAATAAAACCTTGATTTGACTCAACAATAGGGAGAGTGCAATAATTTCTTATTAAAGCAAAAATCTTACATAAAAAAGTAAAATTGAAGTCAATATCTTTTAACATTTTTACAATACACTACAATGGATATTGAATTACTGCAACACTTATCTTCCCTTTCCCAACAAGGTCAAAAGAGGCTTCTGATTAGAAAATACTGGTGAAAATCTTCAACTTCAAATAAAACACTTTTTACCATGAGATACCTGAATAAAATTGTCAAGTTACTTTCCACCAGAGCAGGTAACACAAGTGTATGCACAAACAAACTCAAAATGTCCCCCAGCTGCACCACTGTAGTTGTTTTATCAAAGGAGCAGCCGAGTTTGAAGACAAAGGAAACATGGAAAATCCTGCATAGCTATGGGCCATGCTTTCTTCCCTGTGCACCAAACACGACATGGTGTTACAAATGGTAATCACCTCTGATTGTCACAAATTTCCAAACAAACGATAGGTGACTGTACCGCCAAAGTGAAGCCTCGAGTGATACTCCGACAGAAAGCTTAAATCAAAGCATGCTGTCTATAATTAGCTTCCATCTGGGCTACATTATTTAAAGCCTCACCAGTTAATTGCTTGTGTACAAATGGCCTATTTTACTTGAATCAAACTCTTCTTTTGCGTTTTCATAATTATACTGATGTGAGAGGGGCATATTTCTTCACTTCATTTATAACACAAATACATGCTCAAATTTTTAAGAGGACTCCAAGGCAAGAAAGTGTACAATTATGATACTTTTAGTGCAAATGGGATTACATGAAACAATGACGCGAGTGCTTAATCAAATATAGTGACATTTGGGTTAAACATTTAATGAGCTTCAATTTTGAAAAAGAGATATCATCAGAATGTGATCAGTGCAAAAACAGACTACATCTCAGAGCTAATATGCATGATATTATTGCTTGTGGATGTAAACATTTTCTAATTTCCTCTTGTCAAAGTTTTCATCAAAAATCTATCAGGTAGCTTGTCTTCTTATCGATTTTAGCAGGACGGAAACCTAAGCTTTTGTTTTATCTTGATGTGGGGCAGTGCATTGTGGGTCCTGGCTGGTGTAACCGTAACTAGACTGCTGTTTTTGTGGAAACTATCTTGTGCATGGATCTACGGCGGGGAATCGCTATCTGTATCCTGGTTGTCAGACGATCGGATTTCCGCATGCCTCTCTCCGATATTAGATGATTCCTGGCGTTTTGTGTATCCTTGTACGCCGGCTGGAACACTTCTCATTGTGTTGCCTATCCATATGGAAGTCAGTTATATGTGTGTTGTCATCTGGTTTGCACCGACATGCGCAAAGGTCAACAATGTCATTTTATCCCTGGTGGTTGACGGTTGGAGGAGGGCAGGACACGTTGCCACTGGAGACAGGGTCAGGGAGAGCCAATCAAGTGACAGGAACTCAGCCAAACTGCCAACAGCAACTCTGTCTGTAGCAACCAAACATGGAGATGTCAAAACATTAATTAAATTGGACTCCATTCTCCTTGTCCACCACTGTCCCCTGCACATTTGAACACAGGTGAGGGCAGCCAGGTGACAATCAGAGCCAAGAAATATCAAAGTACTCAAACACACTGGAGCAATGACTTATATAAGAAGTTATGTTACTGCAAAACAAAGCCATAGTGGGATGTGTTTGTTAAACCAACCAGTGGTTAAATGATTAGTGAGCGATACAAGAAGACCTAGTCTATTCATGTTGTGTCCCTGAACTACACAGTCATTTGTGTGGAGCCTATGATTTATGCAAAACTGAAAGTGGGTTTGCATTTTTGTATCACAAAAGTAAAGACAAGGCAAATTTATTTGAAGAGCACAATTTTTACACAAAGTAATTTGAAGTGCTTTAAACTAACTAGCATACTCTTAATGAATGCATAAAATAGAACAAGTCACATGACTGTATAAAAGCTGATGGTTTCAAATTAATTAACAAAGGAAACATAAACAAAAAAACAGACCACTCATAAGTGCCCCATCTTGATTCCAAACATTCTGAAAATATGTGGTACCTTCCCACAGCTTTTAATTACGGTGCTTATTATTGTGAATGGTAGTCCAACAACTAACAGTCACTTATTACACTTCCAGAGACATGGGACCTGAATCAGTAGCTACAGGAGTAGCTTTTGGGATTTAATATTTCCATAAACACAAGAAAACTAGTCCACTTGGAGCAGGTATTTGAATTAGCTGTTTTAAATGAAATGTAATAAATCTAAGAAGAGAAAAACTTGCAACTACAAGTGCTCTACACAAAGGACACCATAGCACTCTTGCCCCCTTCATCTATCCTTCCCCATTTGCAGCCTCTCTACCTAGACACCGAGACTATCCTGAGTGCTTTTTATTTTAACGTGAATGAGTGGCCTTGGCCGCCATAAAGGACCCTCGCCTTTATAGACTTGGAGCGGAGTATTTACAAGATAACCCTGGTGCAAGGACAGCGCTGGCTATTTGATACTAGTGTCACACTCCCCTCTGTTCATCAGTGAAAATTCAACGCTCTGACATGATGCCCTTGTCTGCATCAGGACCTCTACGTGTCTGTTGTTTCACCATTTTCTACTTAAACCAGACATGAGTGCCAGAGACCCTGTGTCTGCTGTATTAAAACACATCTAAATCTATGCAATGTTACAATGTATTAAAGCCCCTAGTATTTATTACATTGAATTAAGTAACTGTGAAATAAACACGTAAAATAAAACTAGGGATTGAATAAATATTGATGTTATTGTCTTGAACTGAACCATTATAACCTACACATTAATATACTTGAAATATATAAGAATATATGACAGGGGCCCAACTGAAAGACAGATGGAGTGACCTGGGTGTATGTATGTGTGGAGGGGTCTGTTGCCACCCAGACATTAGCACTGTAAACAGTGCGGGCCTCCTTCAATGTCCAGACCTTTTGTTCATGCTGCATCACCATTGGTCAGAGCTTAAATGGCAAACACTTGGGGGCTGCTAGCTCGCCTGACACGGTTTTGTTTTTGCCCTATTGAGGGCCAATGGAGAGCTTCTGTTTCTATGCCCAGGCACAATGTGTCTCAAAAGCAGTGTGGATGAAAAGAGAGGCCCTCACAAAAACTGTCCATTAGTCCACTGGAGCCACTGCTGCGTGCATATATATGTAGTATATGTGCCCGCATTGGCAAAAGCACATACTACACACATGATGCTGAGGCGAGGGGTACAGTCCAACAGCCCACAGACTGTGGTGGTGAAGGAACATGGGCACAATGATCAATGCAGTGATCATCACAACCACATAGACCAAGCAGAAGTCTATCAAGTCACTTTGCACATTACAACATCTGTGTGTCACTCTCACATGGACATGGCCAAAACAATGCAGCACATGAAAAGCATAGACATGAATGCAGATGCCTGCTCACGAAAGAAAAAGAGAAAGAGCCGGGGGCAAGAGGTATTTAAGAGCAGTGTTCACATCAGAATAAACAGACTCTTTTTACACACACTGACTACAATGGTCACTAGCACATTATGCAAAAGCTTCTGTCATCAGATGTGTATATGTATGAATAACATAATGCAGCTGCACAAGTACAATTCAAAAAGGGACTACAGCGGTAGTCATACTGTACTCCACTTTGCAATATATACGTGTGGACTGAACATTCATTTTCTTCTTCTTTTTCAAACGCTGTAGTAAATTTCATCTATTTGATGAGCTACTTGTCATATGACCTTGCTATGGCATACATTGAGAGGTACTTAGAGTGTGTTGGGAAGAGGACAGTAGAGTAAAGGTCAGGTGGGGGAGAGCCAGGCCAGAGGTGGTGATGGAGGAGTGGGTGCTGAGGGCGGGCCAGGTTTGAAATAGATCACTTAAGGGAACAAAGTGTAATTAATGGGTGGCCACAGATAAGAGGGCTCTGCTCCTATCGGGGAATGTGCTAATGGAGTTGACACACACTCAACAAGATCAGTGGCCAACCATCTTTATGGGAGATAGGTGTTGGTAAATGTGTCCATGTTGTAGTTTTTAAAAGCACAAAGTGAGTAATGACGAAGGAAAGTGACAGGTTAACATGTTTCCACCATGTCTTTGGCCAAACCCTGTAATCAAGAAAGCTTACATTAAGAAATGTGTGAGTCAGTCTTTGTACCTCACATCAAACATGACTGATGTTATTAGAGCCTTCACAATGCACTGTTTACGGAGAGACGGAGCAGGAGGAAATGGCCTGGTCAAGAGGGGATCAGACCTGAGGTGTTCTGAGAGAAGCAAAGTGACACCAGCCTCTCCTTAAACTTCCTGTCTGTGTGTGTGTCTATGTGTAAGTCTGTGTGTGTGTGATTGCGTCTGCGTCAAGGGAACTGGACTGGAGACGCCTGTGCGTGTGGTTGTAACAGTTAGACATTTGGACCTGAGGTCACAGTAGGTTCTGTACAGGGCCTGCGTGTGCCGGGACAGTGAGAAGGCTGTGATGGACAGGGCAAGACAAAGAGGATTTCCCCTGTTTATCTGAGAGAGCAGAACACAAGCAGATTTCATGTGCGTATTTGGGACAGAGGAGGAGGTCAGCCCTGCTGGGTTTGTGTATCTTGGAGTGTGCGTCTGTTTCAGGGTCACACACCCTGAGGCCATCTCCTTCACTATGGTTTAGTCCAACAAGCCAAGGCCACATTAACACATCGCATGACTTAATAACAGAGACCTATGGCTTGTTGGGACTACTGATTCATGTGAATAAAAAAATACACATATTTCCAATGATTATGGAAATAGAAGCACTAAACAACATGGCAGTCACCTTGACAGTCAAGACATATCATCTCAAGTACATGTAAGAGTTCTTAAACACAGGAGCATGACCTCTGCACCAGTGAGCCGAGCCCAGCACTCCAGGAGAATCTTAAATCTTACTTTGTGTTCTTAACAGTGTCTGGGCTGAGCTAAAAGTATGTGTGTGTATTTATGTGTATGTGTGTGAGTGTGTCAGATGTAGCATCAGGAGGTTAAATAGAGAGCGACGAGACTGCGATCTGTCAGGACAAGGGGAGAACATCTTCAAAGAGTCAACATCACAGTAAGGCGCACATACAAACACACTACGGACTGTCCATTGCTCCCAGCATATCTCCACTTTGTCCTTGGACTGTCTGAATACCACTGGAGGCAAGCATGATTTGAGAGAGCAAGTGGGAACAAGTGAGAGGGGAGAGAGACAGAGCGGAGAAAGAAAGAGAAAAATGAGAGAGGGAAGCAGAGGGAGAGGAGAGGCGCCCCTCAATGACATCTACACAGATAAGTCAATCTCCAGAGCTTCTTTTCTAACGCTATCACTTTCCCAGGCACCACTGTTTCTACATGTGCGTGTGTATTAACTTCAAGTGTGTTTCAAGTGAGAGTTATGCACGGTTAAGACACATACAGAGGATGGAGGGCAAAAACAAACATTTGGAAGATTAAGTTAACGTACTGTCTGCATACTGATAACCACAATATTTCTACTAGAAGAGACCAAAACAGACAGGGTGTATGATAGCCATTTTTATTAGCAGTTATAGCTGTAAAGTTTTGGTGCTAATGCTAAATTAGGCACCTCAACGTCTCTTAGAGTGGTCTGACAGGTTTTGCGGCAAAGATGAATTGAATTTGGTTGTTTATCGCTCTCTGAGTTCTCTGTGCATTTAAACAGTGAAGGAGGTGGAGAGGCTGACATGGCTAATAGTTCTGGCTAAAGGTGGGAAAAATAGCCATGCAAAGAAAGTATGTATCTGTGTTTTATAGGGGTTGACCATAGACTGTATATACTAGTATAATGGACATAGCTAACGTGATAGCCGCCGCGTTAGAAATAGGAAGTGAGCATGGGCGCAGAGTGGTTCCTTTGAGCTCTGGTTGCAATTGACTTGTCTTGAAAATGTTACCCCTCTCTTTGTAACTACTGCTGTGAGCCTCATCATTTTGGTCTTAAAATGTTCATATTAACCCGCACTACATGATCCTGGAGTTTTTATTTAAATATTCTGTCTCTAAATTGAGATATGAACATTAATAACAGACCAATCTGGTACCTATTTTTCCTGAATTGCTCCCACTAGCAACAGGTTTGATTGACAGGGCCATTGTAAGCATCTGCACCCCTTCCAAACCAGCGGTGCGAGCACCTTCAACAGGCTTGTTCCTGACTGGCTCTTTGGTTTCTTGCTCGGATTTCCAAATATGGCCCCTGGTTGCAGATTAGCCGATATAACTAATAAAATAACAAAATAAAAGACCCGGGATCATGTACAGTGGGTTAATATGATTATTTTAAGATCAAAATGATGAGGCTTACAGCAGCAGTTATAGAGAGAGGGGCGACAATATTCCAGTGTAAGCCAATGGGAGCCTGGGTCAGTAAAAGCGGGAAGTGCCAACATGTTAATTATTTGGAACATGGCGGCTAATGCATTAAGTTAATTTGAATCCCGACTGTACGCATTTTTTATCACAATATCTGAGTCAGAAAAAGAATAATTATCCTTTCTATCCATGGAAAGACCCTAGCAAGAACAAAAGCAATGCTGAGGAGACAAATGTGACAACAGTGTGATCATTTCCAAGAAAGTCACAAAAACACACATACTTCTACATGTAACATCTTATTTTCAATAATTAAAATTTGACCAAGTAGGATTGCAATGTGAAAAAGTGAAAATCTGAGAAGGTGAAATATAGTGTGAGGGGAGGCAGTAGAGGAGATAAACTTGCTTGTGTCATAATTTAAACTGCAGAGGTCTCATAGTGCTCTATTTACAATATATCATTTATAACGCCTAGTTCAAAAGTGCCTTTATCTTCACTCAGCGACTAAGTGATATGATTCCTCTTTTTATAGAAGCCCCCCCTCACGCCTGTCTCAGCCATCCCTCAGTTAAACAGAAGGGGAATTTTGCACTGGTGTTCAACTACACAGACTCCCCAGGGGCTAAAGCAGAGCAGTAAACCTTTCCTAACCTCACTGTCTTAACAACCCTAAATACAAATGGAACAGCATAAAAGCTGCAGCATAAAAATGTTGGTCATATACAGCATTTTACTGTAGGACAATTGGCTATATTGGGCCACAGATGTTAGATTACATAATATTAAGAATAAGATTGTATGTAAATTTGGCACACTGTTCATTTTAGGGAGGGTTTGATATAGATTTTTTTGAGCCGACCGATATCCAAATGTCTTGCTATTGTAGTCTATAAGTGATACTGCTGATACTAAAGGGCTCATATTACGCTATTTTCTGATCTCTGTCTTGTTTCCTCAATAAAAACATACCTGGACTTGTGTTTTGTTTCACTCACACATGTTTAACACACAAACCCTGCATATTTAGGCTAAGTTCCTCTCTCAAACAGAAAACACATAGAGTGTTTTTCTGTTTGAGAGAGGATCCACTTTGCAGTGTCATGTGGTAATACAGGAAGTGCTCCACTGTGTTTTGAAACTTCATACACCTTCATTAGAATAATTTGGATAAGTTCAGCCCTGGAATGTCCAATCTCTGCTAAATAAGATGTAAAAGGTAGCCATTTGAAATTTGAAAACGACCACTTCATAACATCACATGGTTGAACAGAGCTTTTGAGATGTAGACAGACTAATAATAAAGGATTACACAAACTGTGTTAATAAAACAAAACACAACTTCAGGTATGTTTTTGAGGAGGTAACAACATTCTAACATGACTAAAAGCTCACACAAGACAATTTAGCATAGTATAGGACGTCTAAGCTTTTAAAATCTATAGCAAAGACCATAAATCTATGTTAAGTGATACTAAAGTTCTCATTTTAATGAGTGATATGAAATAATTGTTGCATGATTATGCAGCTATATTTTTGGCCTAATTGCTCTTCTATTTCCATTTTTACTCCTGAGTCTGTTCAAAAAGATAAATGCACTGAGGGCAAACTGGGGCGCATGGGCACATAAAGTCTGGGGAAGTGCAGAATAAAATATTGGTTCCAAATATCGGCTACATGTTCAATACTGGACTAATACTATTATCACCGAATCAATCCCGAGTTTATTTAATGCTATATACTGAATGTATGAAGAATGAATTTGCACCATGTTAAAGGGTCTATGTTTGGCTAGCCAGTTTTATACTGTAGGTTAAAAATGAATAAAGTAAACACCTTATCCATACTGACCAGCGTCTCTATTTGCATTATCTATGATATTACATAGCCTCTCGGAGACAAATTAAGTGATTTTGATTTGACTTATTTGATTCCTTCCTCTTCTTTAGTGATCCGTCTACATAGTGTTAATGCTTGCAGAAAATTTCTCTCTGGGGAAAGAGGGTTTTCTGGGCTTTGTGTGTCTCCTCTTCTTCTCTTGTATGTTCCCGTGCAGCTGAGTTTTTCCTTTTCTGTGCAGCCTATAGTGTGCTCCATGTGCAGTGTCCCATCAGGGAGTGCACTGTGCCATGGTACAATAAGCCATCCAGAGGCAGCCCCTCTCCCTGTGGATGCTCCTTTCTCTGCTCCTCTGATTTGTACAACCACTTTCTGAAGCTAGTGTCAAAAATGTACTGTTTTCTTTCTGTGGGTAGACCCATTAATTACAGATATATTAAGCATAAACCAGGTCAACAAATCTGAAATCTGACGGTTAAATTGCAAATTCTAACATTGAATTCAGACCTGAGTTTGAGCTCAGTTTTATACCATAGTGATACTACAACATTATGATGTGTAACCTTTTCTAATATATTGCATTATAGGTTAATAAAAGGAAAACAAGTATTTAACTGAGAGGAACCTTGGACTAGTAGAAGCAGAGAAAAGACTAGAAAGAATAAGGTGAGTAGTGTTCCCTTGACCTGTTCTCAATAGGCAAGGTCTCCTGTTAATTAAGGCTCTTGTGCGTCCAGCAGCATGGCTATTATGATTATGCTGCTCATTGGTGATTAACATGGATGCCGCTAAATCCACATAGAAATCCACTTTATTCAAGACCATGTCCTTTGTGTTGTCTAAAGGTCCATATCAGCATTACGATATGTGGCATGTGCAAATCTATTTTACCTGGTCTGAAGAAGATAATGAGGAAAAGAGGATGAGTTTTTGAGAGTGTATTCTGATGTGAAAAGTGCCGATAAACTGTGAGGGTTAAGGCTAATTCACCTTGCGCAGTAATGTTCTTGGTTGAAGATGGTACATTGTCCACTTGTTCTCCTGTGACCGCAGATGAGCAGGGACACATAATGTCAGAACCACTGTGATGGAGTGCAATCGCAAGGTGAAGAGGGATTGGACTGTCTGACAGCACAAAGCCTACTCTGTAACACAACTCCAGTGTAAATGATCAGAACAGTACAAGCTGAGATTTCACACACACATTTGCCCTTTTAGCATGCACGCACACACACACGCGCACACACACGCGCGCGCGCGCGCACACACACACACGCGCGCGCACATGTCTAATAAGCGATTGATACACCATGTTTGTTTGGGTGGAACTTGAACCTGTCTGTGGCCCGGGGCCTTGGCAGCAGGTGTTAGAGTGCAATCACATGTACAGACCAAAACACCTGGGCCCTGTGGAGCTGTCATACAGTCCAGAGTGAAACTGACCCGGGAGCTGAGGGGGGCACACCTGTGTCTATGCCAGACCCTCCCATCACAACTTTGTCACTGGGAATAATGTAAAGGCTGTTTAACTGGCACTTCAGCCCACTTACAGCTCTGAGGGCAATAACTGTCAGTTACATGGGAGCTAATGGACTAAGGGGCAAGAGGGCGTCAGCTCCTTTACCTTTGTTAATATCTGTATGATTACTTTACACAGAGCTCATTGTGTGTTATGTGTGCAAAGAAAAAGTCTATCATAAAAATACCTACCAAGTTGACATAGAGAGAACAGATTTGCATTTGACAAACAGCAACCACTAAAGTCAGCCACACATTCTCTCTGGGCCTATATTTGAACCCAAGTTTTATGTTAAATTTAAATAGGACTAATACCTTTTATAGTAAGAATGTTGGGGAAAATATAAACAATGGAACTTGACACAAAAGGAAAGACGTTGCAAGTGAAATTGCAATCACAGGCACAATGTGTGCAGTTGAGATAGATGCACCCGGGGAAATGGAAAAGGGAGGCCCTAGGCTCATGGGTCCTGTCCTGCCCTCGACCTGAAATGCTGGCACACCCTTTCTGCTGCTGGCTAAATAAAAGCCCCGGGGTGGGCCAGGCCGGGCGGGCGGCAGGAGCAACAGACACAGAGTCGGCATTACTCAGCTAATCTCATTAGGGAGGCAGCCCTGCCAAGCTGCCAGGGGTCAGCCAGAGTGCCACGTCACTCATCACACCTTTGGCACTCCCGCTGACCCCGGTGCAGGACTTATGGCCAGTTGAGGTGAGGGGTATTAGGGGTGCGGCGAGAGCAAAGAGGGTGGCGGCCAGTAAAGCTAAGAAGCACAAGGTTGGCTTTGATTAATGTACCTAAATAAAGTTTGAGATAACAACATATAAAGAAGAAATACAATAAAAAATAACAAAAAGAATGAGGGAGTAGGAAGGAAGACAAAAAAGATGAACAGAGACAGAGACACAAATAAGCAGCTTCCTCCACCGCAGTGTGCTTTAATGTATTTACAGTGGATTGCATCAGAGTGCAGTACTTAAAGGGGCCAGGGCAATCCAACAGGGTCATCCCTAGTGTGATAGGCCTCTTACATAGTCTGCAGCATCCCTCAGATCACCACATAGAGAACCAAGCACCATGTCACCATCTATACACATGTACAGGTGAAGGAAGATTGCATCAGAATGCAGACACAGGGCAAACTAAACACTACATCTTTTACACTGTCTGAATATAGCATGTCATCTCCATTCTAAAACTTTAACACACTGACTTATAATGCTGTTGTTAAATGGTACCAATCATAATTGAGGTACACTCTTTGCTTTTAAGCAGCGAAATATAGCACTTAATTACCAGCACTGTTTAAGTCAGGGGTCTCCAACCACTGTGCTGGGCCCAAAACCAGGCCCCCAGAGGAAAATATTATATAATTTAAAAACTTAAACTCTTTTTTTATAGACTGCCACCATATTTATGTGTCTGTAGTGCAAATTAACCTGGTAAAACTGCAAACATGACAATTTTTTTCAAAGAGTTTTATGTATTTTACGCTGTTATTACCGGCCCCATCCCCTTCCACCGGTCACCAGTATTACCGGCTATTAAGTCATTTAAGTATAGTCTATAAAACATGAACTAACAATGGTACACACTTCTGTGTATAAGACCCAAGTCTTACTATTGTAACTCCTAAGTAATGAAATTCTCAAGAAGGAAGCAATGACGACATGGTGGCAGCTAAGGCAAACAAAGAATGTTATGCTAACCGCAGCTCTAATAGCTAGTAGCTAGTAGCGAGACGAACCATCTATTCGGTTGTTGTTTTCACATTAATGTTCTTTTTTCATACATTCAATCAACCAGGGGGGTCCAAATCTTTTCTTGGTGCTACTACACTTTTACTCAGACAGGAACCATAATGTTGAGTCAGTTTTACACAGATATGTTTATTAGCTTATGCTAATAAATATGGTAAAAATAAAACTGAGAACAAGATTTCTATGTGATTATCATTAACACTGCAAAAAAAACCCTTTATGAGTAATGTCAATTGTAAGAAGAAAAAGAAGCACATTGAATATATTTCTATTATCAATGAATTGCTTAATACTCAATTTTTGCCAGAATCAGTCCTTGTAATCAATAAATGCATAAATAATAACTTTTCAGATGAGCAAAACAGTTCTTCGATGCTTTAAAATTGTTGCCTTTAACTGAAAAATAGGTACTTATTCCGACTCACAAACATGACTTCTATAGCCCTCACTTGGCAACCAAAGCCTTGACATTGGATCTGCTTCTTCGTCTTTTCATTGAGAATGCCTGTTCATTGTTCTTGGTGTCAGTACAAGCAGAACATCTAACTGTTCCATATCAAGGCACATTTTACTGCTACTAATATGACTTAAATACCTTGTTCCACAGCTGAGTGGGCTAGCACCTGCTGCAAGTGGCTAGCCTATTACAGCCCAGTAAAGAGCTGTTGCTAATTTTCTGATTCAATTAGCATGCCTCAGAGCTTTCAGTCTAATTGCAAACTTCTTCATAGTTACCTCCCTGATTAATCACTGCCCATCTGTGAACCACTGAACACCAAACTTTGTTTTAAAATGCCTGTTTCACATAGAAATGTTAGTGATACTGTCAGTCATTTGGGCTCCAAGTATAGAACAAGTCAAGACATCAAACTGCAGGCAATATGGCCATTAATGTGAGCTACTGTATAATATAGTATTTTTAATTGTGGGTAGGTTGATTACAAGACTGGGTCAGAGTTGGTCCAAAACAGTGAGGTATGAGTTACAGTGTGTATATGTATCAAATGTTGCCACAGAGACCAGCAAAAAAGATGATGCAAATGGAGGTGACGCTGGTATTTGTGGTCAGACGAAGCCAATGAACAGCAGCAGCTCAAATCATAACATTTCAGAAAGACAAATGCAAACTGTAATCAGAGTTAATTTGTGAGAGTAATAGCACAAGTCTCTTGAATTATGAGGTTACTGTACCATTGAATGGCCCAAAGAGACTTCCAGCGATCATAGCCTGGGCTCATCACTCCCAATCCCACACAATCCTCTTCTCTGTTCTCCAACGCAGCCCTATTGACAAATCTAAAACCAAGGTCATAGACATGTTTACACAGCCTTTAGCCCAAATTACATCATCCAAACTCTGGCCTGCACTATCAGAGAGAGAGGGACAGACAGACAGAGAGACGGAGGGAGAGTAAGAAAGAAAGGGAGATAATATACGATATGTATTTAAATTAAACTGAACAGGCAAGAGAAACTAAGTGATGTTTTACAGAAGACAACATTGCCTTTCAATTTCTTTTAGATGTTTTGGAAATGGGACGTGCCATAAAATTTTATACAAGCAATTGTATGTATGTAAGTCAAGAATATAGGGCTGCTAATGGTTGTAATAAGATCCAACACAACTCTATTATGAACATTTATACGTCAAAAATACAGAATACTGTGGAAATTCTTGTAAGAAAAAGTGCTATCCACAAACTACAAAACAAAGAACACAATTTATATTGTGCCCTGTTTCCAATCATGATGCATAACATGGTGGCTGCACAGAAATATAACACCAATATGTCAGCTCTCTTGATTTGAGCACAATTTGCATGGTTATAATAGCTTATTGAGCGGCCCCAGGTTGAGCCAGGCCAGGCGGTGTCACTGTAATGACTGCTTGTGTGCCTCCAACAGTTGATTTCAAGCCTCTGTGGCTCACTCGCTGCTCTCCATCTCATCAATACTCAATCTTGATAATGCTTCGGTCGTCTGACAAAATCTGCACAAACACCTCTGCTCTCTTCCTGCGTGACCTAACCTCCTTTAAACCCCTCACCCTCACTTCTTTTATATTTTTCTTTTTAAATTATTCCTTTATCATGCAAACATTTCCTATGAAAATCAATACAGGCAGTATTCATTACACCTAACAAAATAATGTTTTGCAATCTTTGGCTCAGTGGTTAGAGCACTTGTCCACCAACCCAGAGGTTGGAGGGTCAATTTCTGTTCAGATTCATTTGTGTTGTCATTGTGTCCTTAAGCAAGACACTTCACCCACCTAATATAAATGTGGTGAACGTGGGAATGATGGTGCTGTTCAGAAGAGTTGATGCCGCTGACTGGCAGTCTTGCTAAAGTATAATAATAATTATTATTTTCCAGCAACCAAAGTTTCCCTAAAGCCTAATAAATACTATTTCATAAATATAGAATGACACCTTTATTTTGCTAAATGAATGTTTAAAATGTGCAAATTTTATCCACCGCACTGTGGATGGAATTTTGTGTAAGACTGTATTTACCACAGGCCCCCACCCATCATATGCACTTAGTTTATCTTTTTTTGAATAATTGCAAAAGTAATAAAATATCAGAGTTCTGTCCAATCCAACTATATAGCTCAATCAGACTGTTATAAAGTCATTACAGGACAAGAAAGAGTCAGAGAAGAAAAGAATGAATGAAAAAGGCTGGTGGAACAGGCGAGCAGTGGTCCGCAGTCAGGAGGTCAGAGTGAAGGCAGTGTGGCCGTGCCTACTGTGGCCACTCAGCTGGAACTAAACATGGACACCGCGACGCCAACTACTGGAACCCTGCCAAGTGTTTCCCTGCTGGGCTCTGTCAGTCTCTGCTCCGAATGGGTGGGAACTTCAGACTTTAGCCTCGGGCCCAATCCTGTTCCATCCTTTCCTCCACACTTTGCACTCATTCAGACATACACTATATTGCCAAAAGTATTCGCTCACCTGCCTTGACTCACATATGAACTTAAGTGACATCCCATTCTTAATCCATAGGGTTTAATATGACGTTGGTCCACCCTTTGCAGCTGTAACAGCTTCAACTCTTCTGGGAAGGCTGTCCACAAGGTTTAGGAGTGTGTTGATGGGAATTTTTTACCACATTTGTGAGGTCACACACTGATGTTGGCTGAGAAGGCCTGACTCTCAGTCTCCGCTCTAATTCATCCCAAAGGTGTTCTATTGGGTTGAGGTCAGGACTCTGCTCATCTACACCAAATTCTTTCATCCATGTCTTTATGGCCCTTGCTTTGTGCACTGGCCCAAAGTCATGTTGGAAGAGAAAGGGGCCATCTCCAAACTGTTCCCACAAAGTTGGGAGCATGGAATTGTCCAAAATCTCTTGGTATGCTGAAGCATTCAGAGTTCCTTTCACTGGAACTAAGGAGCCAAGCCCAGCTCTTGAAAAACAACCCCACACCATAATCCCTCCTCCACAAACTTTACACTTGGCACAATGCAGTCAGACAAGTACCGTTCTCCTGGCAGTCGCCAAACCCAGACTTGTCCATCAGATTGCCAGATAGAGAAGCTCGATTCATCACTCCAGAGAACGCGTCTCCACTGCTCTAGAGTCCAGTGGCGGTGTGCTTTACACCACTGCATCCGACGCTTTGCATTGCACTTGGTGATTTATGGCTTGGACGCAGCTGCTCGGCCATGGAAACCCATTCCATGAAGCTCTCTACGCACTGTTCTTGAGATAATCTGGAGGCCACATGAAGTTTGGAGGTCTGTAGCGATTGAAAGTTGGCGACCTCTGTGCACTATGCGCCTCAGCATCTGCTGATGCCACCCCATTAGTTTACGTGGTATAGCACTTACGGTGCTTTCTATACCCTTTTTATAGTATTTGGTTATGGCAAAGGGAGGGTAGGCCAGATTCAGACAAATTCTAGATGCGAAGGAGCCTGAGGGAGTAACAACAAACGACACTTACAACACTTGGGTTAAAGTGAAGAATGATTTATATTTAAATTCTATTAGGAGTGGAAGTATTATTTTACAATAAAAAATAAAAAATAAAAAAAGAGCACTCGTTTTCCAAAAACAAAATAAAGTAAAAGTACACCCGGGTATAATAGTCTTTTAAGTCTCTTTCAATGTCTGTTTCTGTCTGTTCAGTGTTTGTTCAATGTTCAATGTGTTTGTAGCCAGTTGGGCTAAAAGCTACCAGTTCGTTTGACTCTTTGGGCTGGGATGGGACTCACCAATGGAGGGCAACACGTGCTAACAAAGGCTACGGAGTTTCCCAGGATTCCGAGGGCTCTCGGCATACAGCACTTCAGTGTCTTAAGAATTTAATAAACATTTGGTCACTAACATGAAATGTAATGATACTTTAGGTAGTTCTTAGCATTGGTTTGAGCTTACCAATCACAGAAAATCAACCTTGACCTTACTGGCTAATGCAACAGCAGACTAAACTGTTATTAGTTGCTCAGCGTGTCCATCAAAACTCATTTATAACATCTTTTTACACTTTTTACATAAACACTTTTTTATGTACTTATATTTAAATGTTATTTATCAATATTTATTCTAATTGTGTTCCAATTGTTTATGAATATTTGTTTTTAATCAAGTTTTTAACACTGGCTTACAGTGGACTACCACTTCGTGGCTGAGTGGCTGTCATTCCCAATCGCTTCCACTTTGTTATAATATCACTGACAGTTGACTGTGGAATATTTAATAGCCAGGAAATTTCACGACTGGACTTGTTGCACAGATGGCATCCTATCACAATACTGCGCTGGAATTCACTGAGCTCCTGAGAGTGACCCATTCTTTCACAAATGTTTGTAGAAACAGTCTGCAGGCCTAGGTGCTTGATTTTATACACCTGTGGCCATGGAAGTGATTGGAACAACTGATTTCCATTATTTGGATGGGTGAGCGAATACTTTTGGCAATATAGTGTAGACCGAAACATTTCTATTAGAGCAAGCCTGGGGACATGGATTCTGTTACTTCTCACAAAAATATTTGGCTTTCCAGGAACCAACTTTTAAAACCCCAAAGGAGCTTGGAGAAAATGTTACATAAGTCATAATATAATTTTTGGGAGTATTTAGTATGTTAAACTAGTAATACATAGAACATTATCATCATAGGTCTATTGACTTCCTGTTCAAAACCCCACATCTTCATAATGACATTTCACCATAAAAAGCAGATTTACATGTAAATGAAAAATTGCTACGTGACATTGAACATTAAGTTTTGAATATTGTCTGAGGAAACTTTTGTTGAGTGTAACTAAAGCTGTACTAGATTAGTACTAAACCCAGGACAAAACTGGGCTAAAACTGGGCCTATAATTCCTATGAAAACATTGTAAGAGCAAAGAGATATGGACACCACAGTACCTCAGCACGCATACACACAGACCATCTGCGCACACCAACACATGACAGAGCAAATAGGATTACAGTACAGAGGAAGACGAGGCGGATGATCCAAACACCATAATATAATTTCCAAGAAGAGACGTGAATGGGGCAGGGCTTGGGGGCATGGGTGGGCTACGATCAAGGGTTTACCACTGGAGCAGGGCAGGTTTTAATGATCAGGGGTCAGACATACAGTTTACAGATTTAATGGTGGTGTCGTCTGTGGACAACAGCGTTAAGGTTTCATAAAAAATACTGAAAAGAGGAAAGAGATGTACCAAAATGTTTATAGTAAGGTTATTTACTGTGTTGTAGAGTAAACTTGTGAGCTGTTAGTCCACGCTGAGTCAAGGTTAGAGGTCAGTCTTAAATCAACATTTTATCACAAGGTCAGAAGCACATGTACTGAGTGTCAACAGTAATCAGCCGTTTGAGTAAAACCCTTGATATCCAATGATTTTTCAAACAACACATTTTCATATGAAATCAAATAAAATGTTTTGGTTTACAATCAGGATAAATCAAGGATTACCATGTACTTTGTCCACTAATTTAAATGTAAAAGATTACAGATGCACGAGAGGATTAAAAATCTCTCAAGAACAGAGCACTGAAATATGATGACAGAAGAAAACATGCTAAAAGAAAAATAGATTTAACAGAACGTGCACATACAGAAAAACTAAAAAGGTATTTCAAAATGAAACCAGTAGTAATGTTTTATGATAAAGAAACCCACTTGAGTTGACTCAAGATGCCGCAGTAGTGCATGCAGATGTGTAAGTACACATCCTGTAGTATACCTAAGTGGTGACGGCCTTGAGTATTCCAGATGATCTAATAGGAGCACATTCACAGCAGCCCTCAGGAGCCAGTCTGACATGTGACTGACTATGACACTTCAAGGTCAAAGGTCAATACAGATTTCAGCAAATCTGAACAGGCACGGCATGAGCTTATATTCAGCCAGGGAGGGGCATGGCTTGGCCTCCAACCCTTTCCTGCTAAGACCCTTGAAGTTTTTTTACCCTGACCTAGACTTGACTCCTTATGAGGGATGTTAGCTATACTAATTACTGCCTGATAGCAGCCTGGTGCCAAATGCAATTCACTTCTCCTCAGCTCTTCTAGACAGAGCTCGATTGGCTGGTGCCAACCTCTCTTAGTGCTTCTGAAGTGTTTTCTACATAATGTACTGGACCCCACCTTTCTCTCTTTGAAAGGCAATCTTTTCTTTTGTTTAGGGTTTTGTTATCTGACCACATGTTTTTCGGGGGGCAATGTTGGAACCAAGGGAGTATTTTTTGAAGGTCAGCAGGCAAGCAGCCGAAAAGAAGAAAGCATTTCATAATCCAAACAAAAGGGGATTAAAATGGAGTCATAGATGGATTTGCAACTGGCACTGACCTCTCCTCTTTACATATAAAGCTTTAAGATAATACCTCCTCTTCTAAAGACAAAAATAGTGCACTATGTTCTGCACCACCACCAGCCACTGTCCAAGGTTCATATCTGGTGTGGTCCTATGAGTAAACTCCTACTTGCTCTAAATGCTGTCAGTTCTGGGAAATTCCGGGTGGCCGGATTGCAGGTTTGTCAGTCATTATCAACAGTGAGTGGACAAATTGGTGTGTATCAGTGTGTGTAGATGTGTAGTACAATCTGGGAACATGCCTGAATCTGTGATCATGGGTGCAGAGTGTGTGTATATGTGTGTGTGTCTGCACAAGCGGCCTGTCCTTTGTTGATTAGATAGGAGGCGGACATACCAGCTGACCAGCATACAAGCTCAGAGGCTGGAGAGCTGAAGTGCTGTTTTTCCATTGGCTCTGTAGTTTAGCCCTGAGAGGCTAACAGAGGTGATAACCAGTGTGTCTCTAGGTCAACATGATAACAGCCAAGCACACAACATTCTTCTTCATGGGAGCCAACTCTTGCACGCTGGAGGTGTGTGTACATCTTCAAATATCATAACATTACAAAAGGGGGTCAAAGGGAAAGGACCGCATGGTATGAATACAACAGCTAGAGGTTACGACTAGATATTCACTTCTATTGCACAATGCATTGTCACTTTTCATCTTAACAAAACCAAATGCATAAAATATTGTTTGGACAGCACTGACATATATATTAATTTATAATAGAGCTCGACCAATATGGAGATTTTCATAGCTGATGCTGATACCAACAGCTGATATGATTGGCCAATATTTTGAGACCAATATTTGGTATATGTTATAAAAAAACATAAGTTTCATAGCAATGATTGATTGATAGCAAAGGCCTGTTTCATTACAAACATTTAGAGAGTGGTGCAATCGCATTCCTTACAGGGTCCTCTTCACACTAAAAACTTCAAATAAAACTTCATTCCTTTGCACAGATGTTTTGGCTCAAACAAAATAAATATCGTCTGATGCCAGAAGTTTAAGGTCTATAGCTGATACACTCAAAATGCAAATATTGGCTATCTATTTTCTATTTTGGTAAATAACATGAACTTTGTGCCAGTCAATTCAATCTCCAGAAGTCAGGTGACCCAGAGATCAAAGGTGGTTGGGTGCTGTCCTGGAGCAGTGACATGCTAAGGTGGCTAAGCGTTAGTGGATAAACAAGTGAAGTAAGACGGCAGTGCTGAGGATTAACAACCATAGCTTCAGTGAAGGATCTGTGCAGTCCATCTCATTACTCCCAGGTACAATATGCACAACAACTCCCTAAGCACTTTATAATTGCTGCTTCCCTTCCCATAAAGCAGCTGTGTTTACTACTCCCTTTATTCCTCCGTGCTATCGCTGTGAGAGAGGGGGAAAAAACTCCTTCTAATTGCCACATTTCTCTAATACCATAAACACACATTGGTTTGACCAGTTATTTGTGTACCATGAGGAAAGGTTCATTTATTTATTTATTTATTTTTATCTGTGAGACTGGAGCGAGGATCCAAGGTCGCTCATGTATTTCATGGATGTTATTAACAATATTTCTCAACATTTGGAATTACTAGATTGTCATTATTCATTATAGCATTTATAAATACCCAAGAGAGCTACATAAACTGGCATTGAGTTTTATTCAAACTAATGTTATATTTAAACCATCTTAAGGGTGCTGCTGATTGCTACCTTTTGTTGTATTTTGTAAAAACAACTTATTTGAGATTTTCATTGATAGGATTCTGCTGTGGCCCTGTGTGGTGCGATTAGTTGGATTAAATCTATTTCTAATCCATGGAAGAGGGAACCCAGAATGTGTTAATAATATCCTGCATCTGACAATTTAACCTTTGATGTATTTTATTCATTTATTGATTGATTTTGTGTAAAAATTATGTGAATTTTCTCTGTTGTCTCAGTTTGATATTGTCACTGTAGTCAGCATCAGAACGTGTTACAAGCCGTTTGTTGCTTTCTCTAAGTAGTTTGCCACATGCCGAGGTCAGGGGTAAAGGCTGGGAGGATTAGAGCCTATATCAACTCAATGAGAAGAGGCCATATGGGCAAATGAGATCCATGTCCATGAAGCACTAATCTGGGGATGCCCTCTGAGTGACCAGGGATGGACACAACCTACAGCAGCTAAGAGGCTTGGGAATTCAACAGCAAGCCCGTGGTCCGCACTATACTGTAGCCTGTACGTTAGTTTGTGCGTTAGCTCCCCCATCTGACCCTGGCAACACAGAGGAAGGCAAAAGTCAACACCAGAGCACCAAAGCTGGTTAAAACATAATCTGACTAAAGAAATATCTGTCAACACAACAGAAACTAGGAACAAACCAAGACAAATATGTATTAAGAGAAATATTTTTGACAAAAAAACATAGAAACATATAGATTATGATAAAACAGAGCACACAAAGAAAGAACAGTTATAAACACTGTACATATTAGTAGCACAGGGTCCATCTTTGGGCATAAACATATTTCTGAAATCATCATATACTGTAATTCCAAATGTGATTAAAGGTAAATTACTTTTGCAGGAGGAGAAAAATATATGGAGTTATTAAAGGAGTGTGGAGTGAAATGTTGTGTTTTGCCACTGGCAAAGCATGGCTGCATAGAAAGAAGAAAAGAAGTCAAACAGGAAGGCGGGGGGTATTTATTACAGATTGCGTTCTTGTGATTGGTTGCGTGGTGGGTAGTGGAAGGACAAATGGACAAATCTGTGGAGCTAATAAGAGTGAATACTGAACAGCCCTCATGGGCAAATCTGGTACTAAGATGATAATAAGATTATAAAAGCCTACTATATTGCAGCAAATTGTATAAGTGTTTCATTGAACCTTGTTGAACTTTGATTTATGCATGCAGACGCTTTCCCTTTTTTCTCTCCACCTTTCCTTTTACTAGCCTACAGTAAAGTTTTTTTTTTGTTGTTTTTTTTTTTTCCAGAAAGAAAAAAATCAGAAAATGACTGAAAAAACTGAAAAACTCCTGTACATAGTTTACCAGTCGAGGGTTGAACTGCAGATCACGGACAGGGCTTAATGGGCAGACCTCTAGTTAACATAATCACAATGGCCTCTCAGATAATTCATGGTGACTCTATGGGAGATGTGATTATAAGCACGTCACACCTTGTCAACTCCTTTCACAGACGCACATGTCACACACAAAATCATGTTGAGATTAAACATCTTCTTTTGTGGGCTGACCAAATACACTGTGATATTTCTCTCTTCTGTATCTGAACCATTCTACTCAATAGGCTTTCTAAAAATGCCTTAAACTCTCTGTCACATCAAAGAGTGGATAATGAACAAGTTTGACAGAGCTGTAAATGGTGTGGTTGATGTTGATCATGTTCATTTTGTCAGTTGCTAATAGAGAAAGCTTTGTCTTCAGCTAGAGCAGACACATGTCTATTGACTTTGTTGACTTATCTTTCTAATCTGGGTGAAGATACAAGCCAAGAACCACAACAAATCAATAAACAAGGACAGTCCCCTACAAGTGCAGCACAGAATAGCATCAAAGTGGTCAAGCCTTTCATTAACATAGAGAGGGAGGAATAGATCAGGTCATCACAGGACATTACATGGACCAGCCCTACTGTGTCTATCCATGAAAACAGACATGGAACAAATAGTCTCATCAACGTGGAGTGTAAAAATGAGACTGTCAATTTAAAGTCCCCAAAATCAGATCTGGAATTTTTTTGTTCTGTTATAGTTCTAACTGCAGCTATGATCTTTATTAGGGAATTAAATTACATATCTAAATCTCATTTACTCATATAACAGCATTTATGGAATTCTGTAGCTAGAGTGGTATGCTATGTAGACTGTTGGTTTGTAAAAGTAAAATGAACATGAACTATTCTGCTGAAACTTAACCAAAATCAACCCAGTTACTTTCCTTTCTAATCAATTGCTCTCCCACAAATGTTACTGGGGCAGCGAGCCTAGGTCAGATGTGTTATAGTCTGGTTTACCACAGTTTTCCGGTCCATTTCCTGTGACAGTATTTATTTAGTCTATCAAAACACTAGAACACATATGTAAAAACACCAATGCATACACACAGACTTGGTTTTTATGTCATCTTCCAACAGGCTGGTGAACATCCACAAGCCCAAGCTGAATAAATAGTGGTTGGAATAGGGTGAGGTTAGTTTGAGTGCAGTTTCCTCTCAGAGTGAACTTGAATGAGAGGGCTGGTCTGTGGTGAATGGGTGCCGACAGATAGAGATGTCTCACGGTCAACGGTGCATAGATCACTGAGGTAATGGTTTTGCTCCAGTTCAGTGGTTTTTAAACTGGGAAACTGGCATCTCTAGTGTTTATGCAAGCTTACGGTGTTAGAGCTTTAATTTATAGTTACTCTTACTTAGTTATTACATAGTTATTTGATTCATTTGTGAAAAACTAAACCAGTTCATTTTAAATAGCTTGCAGTGGTCCAAACATCATCTTCCTCCTAGCAGCTTCCATCTGGATTACTCATGGTGATGAATTTATTATATGAGTTTTAAAATGCTTTAAAATTAGATGCAAACAGCACACAGAGGTCTTGTTTTTGCCTTAAGAACAGCTAAGAAACTGGTACAGCCTCTTAAGTGCAGAATTTGTCACCTTGATTGTTTGGGTTGGTCCTAGTTCATAGCGTGGTTGACTTGGTTTTAATTTTGTCAACAATCAGGGACAGTCGTTTTTTCATTATAATTTCGTGTCAAGGCAAATATTTTCTGAGAGTGCATGTTGTGGGAATAGTTTGAGAATTTGTGGTCAGACCTATAGTAGAAGATCACCACAATGCTAATGTGCTTTCTTGATATATTAATAACCTTCAGCCATGGAAGGATGAGCCTTGGGTAAGGAAGAAAGGCTGCGTGACCTCTCAAGTCCTTGCACACAAATTATTTCTCTGTGCTATTTAAAGATTGCATCACTTTTAGCCAAATCTCTGCTATTTTAATAAAAAGTAGAAGAACAATGAACAATAGTCTCCAGTGTAATTGCATGAGGCTCACTGTAAAAAGGCAAATCAAAATATTGCACAAAGCAGTAGTAGTGTTTATATTGAGAAGTCTTTTTCAACAATCCATTAGAGATAATTACAACCTTGTGTTGGGTTGCTTGTACCAGAGCAGGGTGGGTAATTAAACCACAGGTAAGACATTAACTTACTTTTGTTAGTCATTAATCAGTGTTTACCTTCAGAGGGCTCTCCCATTGTAATTAATAATCAGCTTGGACAATGAGTAATCACCTAAGACCAAGTCTTTGCGCATGCGTGTGCCTATACTGTCCTGTACTTCATCTAAAAAGCATCTCCACTGGTCAGTCATTTTTCTTTATTACAAAACAAAGTCAAGTAGAATGCAGGTATGCAAGTATCAAATCCAAACTAAGTCTCACCCTACATCTTTGTTAATAAATAGTAAATAGTATTTATTGCAAACAAATCTCGGAAGGACCATACAGAACGCCCACCCATCTTAGCTTCAGGTCTAATTTAACACATGCACAGACACACAAACGGTTGCAATGTCAGATGTGTTCCACACTATCTGCATAGTTAATCCTGGTAAAACTCATGTTGCTCAAAATGCCAGACAGTTTACCTTCATAGAGAAACAAATTCAAACAAAACGCAGATCAGAGTAAAATGATCTGAGCTAGTCAAAAGAAAAAAATATATTTGGCATAGGATTCCAATGGCAAAGCCCTTTTATTTACTTTTATCATGCAACTATAAGAGTTTCACTTCTTTCGTGTCCTAGAATAAAAACACAGAAAACACCAATACTGATTGTACTCTCCTTACAAGTGTACTCTCCTCCACAGTTGCCAGGATGGATTACACTGAATGCATGTATTGGGATGGGATGTATTGGCATATGTCAAAGCGGCATTAGGATTATGAGGCTTGCCTTCTTTTGTAAAGCAGAGAAAAACACTCGGCCTATGTGCACACAACACTACCATAGCAATAGCTACCGTGACAACATCAGCTATGGCAGATGAAGAGGAGGCTGTTGGGAGCTGTGTGTGAGTTGATTGAAGCTTCTGGCCATGATGTCCTGACAGCCTTCCCCTCAACCATTCCTCCACCTCCTCACCTCTGTGCTCTGTGCCGCTCTGCTGTGCCCCACACCACAATGGTGCTGCCTGTGAACCTGCAAGGCTGCCAAGGACACAAAGATGACCGCGTCAACCTTTGACATCTGAAGCTGCCACCAAAAGACCAGAGACAAGCTGAGTTGGCAGCTCTGTTAACATGCCACAAACTCACATCTTTTCAGCTTGGTTCAAATAGTAAAAGTCAATAGAGCACAAGTCAATAGTTCAAACATACAGATGGACACTGTGTCAGGCAGGTCAGTGTCGGAACAATGATAGGCATACCCACAGTTTCAGAAGCGAGCCCCAGTAGTTTGGCTCAAAGGTTACCGTCTTTTAGAGCTACACCAGATATATCAAACTTCAAGAAAAAAATGACATTTGAACACGAAATACTACATAGGTTTAGAAATAAAGGCTAGGTGACATTTCAAGGAGCTGATTCACTGGACGATCTTAAGGCTACCCACCCACACAGCTCTGTGTGGAACACGCTGTTTTAGTGACCAAGCGGAGATAACGATGCTCAGTCTAATGCAGAGCATGTGTCAGATGACCTATACATTCACCAGGAGATTATTGAGAGGTTACAAAGAACACTGCTGATAAAGAAAGGATTTATTTTGTTCAATCAAAGTTTACGTCGACACAGTAAAAATAAATGGGAATGCATACACTATACTATGTGTCTTTCTTTAAAAACAACACTGCAATCATAGGCTTTTATCAACGCTCATGTCAAGGATTTCAGCTTTCATCCCAATCCTACATTAAGAACACATTCTCATGATGCAGTGACATCACAGAGACCAGTGCACTACAGAGAGGACACAGGGACAGTGCCAAACACCACAGGAGAGGATTTAGGAACATAGGACGGAGTACAAATGAGAAAAACAGAACACATAACAAAATGTTTGAACATCTATTAGGAGCAGCTTCTCTATACGTTTGTCATTTCCTAAGATTAATATGTTATATCTATATACAATAATTACTGAGTTAGCTGATTCAGCCAAAATTTAGACCTATGTAATATCAGTAATCATAATGTACTCTTGTGGTTATTATTGGTCATGTATTTGTGTGGCATTATGGAGCATTGTTTATTACCTGCAGAAACTCTAGGGCAATCTGGCAACATGGAATCCAACGGTGTGTCCAACGGTTCTGGACTTGACACCCAGTTACAGCAGTTCTGTGGAAAAAAAATACAATAACATTAAATTGATATTTTACAATAACATTTGACTGATATTTTATATTATAGTCAATAAATAAAAAAAAAAAGTAAAACTGAAAATGATTTGAAGACAGTACAGACAGTGCAGAACGTGGAAAACTGTGCATGGAATCCTGGGCGGTCGACAGAAACGAGCAATTAAGAGCCCTGTGACATGTTGCTTGGACAGCTTGGCGTTTGTTTGCGGTGCAGAGCTGAGGCCTTCTACCACACTGGATGAGTGGGCGCCCTGGGGGAGGGTGTCTGCCCAGCTTGCTGACCCATAACCTCCTGCAAACATCCCTTGTTCTCTCAAGCCTCTGCGGTTGACAACTCCATTGTCAGAAAAAAGGGAATACCTCTTCATTCATTTTTTGTTGTCTTCATTTTCTGTCGTATCTAAGATTTGTTATATGTATCAATAAGGAGCATCTTAACACAAGGTACAAACATGCATTTTTTTTAGCTTGTTATGCTTCAAATGGCTTATGACAACATATCAAAGAGTGTTTTTTCCCTTGACCGTGCACTGGCCATTGGTATTCTGAAGCTTGGTAAGACTAGAACAAAAACAAGTGAGAAGAGGGAGGAGAGAGGTGGGCTGAGGAGGCATGCTTGGAGAAGACGTTCCTCAGATAAGATAAAAGTTCAATAGAAGAAAGAGAAAATGTAAAGAGATTAGAATGTGCAGCTGGCGTCCTTCTGAATCATTGCTTATCTGCCCTTGTTTACTTTTGCCTGGCCCCTTGACAGCCATTACAGTGCGCCGCATGCTTATGGGTGCATGTGTGTTTGGCTCAATGATTGCGTTGCAGGGGGTCCTCCAGCAAGATGTGAGCCCTCCAGATATGAAAACACCGAATAATGGCTTTGTACTTTTTGCCCTCAGTAACCCTAACTACCTAACACAGAACGTGATAATGAGATGATACGTCCAAAATATGTTAGTATAGACACCAAATGTTTACACAAGGTGGTTTATTTTATTCAGCTTTTTTTACTTCTCCAATTGCCACTACAAAATGTCCTCCACTGATTGGACAGTGATTTAAGTGTAACAATAATTCTCATTGCAAGCCTCAATTTATCCAGGCTTAGAACTTATAGACGAAGAAGAAGAAAGATGGCTAAATGGAGTTTGTTTTCCTGAACATTAACAACATCTTATCCAGATCTTTTCCAAGAACTATGCTGGAAAGAGATGGTGTAATTCTTCATATGTTGGAAAGAGAGTGATGAGGAGGGTTGGAAACAGAGAAAAATGTCAATTGTGAAAATTGTTTTCCTTTACCATGCCCTATGCAATTCTTTGAGTCAGGTCTCTAGGGTACAGTGTTGTAGCACCACAGAGCAGTATAGGGCTCATTGACTGCTGTATCAAGTTTCTCATTGTTTCTCCTTTAATTCATTCAGTGTGTCTAGAGGAAGATGTCAGCCTGACTCTGAGGCAGCAGGCTCAGGGCGGCTGGAGAGATGTGAAGGAGTCTTTCAAAAGGCCCTCCCCCTTCACCTTCCCTCAAAACCACCAATAGGCAGCGGTGGCTTGAATAGATTTGTCAAGGCAACAACACATATACACACACGCGCACGCAAACACAGCGTACACACACACCACATACACCACCCCGGAGCTGTGGGAGACCACAGGCAGAACAGCAGTGGTACAAGGGCGGGCCTGCTGAGTGGGATTAGAGCGGGCGACAAGACAAAAGGATAGCACATAGCATCGGGTTGTCTCTGATGCCATCGTCACTTCAAGTCTGTGTCTGTCCATCAGTGCCACCTCTGAAGTAAGGCGAGAAAGAGAAACCAACACGTAAACATATTTGACTCTTATGATGCATGTAGATGGCAGTGCCTACCTCACATCACCTGCGCCACAGAACAACCTTTAATATAGCAGAGATAGGTGATAAAGGTAATGACGAGGATAATAGCAGAGCTACTATCCCCTATTTTAGGGGGAATGCTTTTAAGGTTATGGCTGCACATATGTTACCTAAATGCACACACTGACACTGTAATGGTGGCCAAATGTACCACTGAAAGTAGGATGTCAAGGTCCAAGAACTTCTAATATCTACTGTTGGAGAGACGGTCTTTAAAAGATCTTTAAAGGAAAAGTCAGTTAAGTAATAATTTGTATTAACAAATACGCTGTGTTGGATGATCTAACTCAACTTTTTTCAATGCCACAGTCATCTCAAAGTGAAAATCTCCAAAACTCAAAAATACAACTGTGGGTTCATTCAAATGTAAAATCTATTCCATTTTCTTCCCAACAAACCCACCAAAAAAGAGTCCAGTGATTCAAAGTGTATGTAACCATAACACACATGACAGCCCGCAACTTAACTTCTCAGAAACTCGTCCCAAGTATCCTGCCTTGCTCTTCCCAGAGTGTGCCCAGCTCCCTCCCTGCTCCCTCCAGTCGCTGTATAAACTCTATGGATTAGGATGGTTTATTCATGACTGTAGTGTACCCAGTGTGTGTGTGTATATGCGTGTGTGTGTGTGTGTGTGTGTGTGTGTGTGTGTGTGTGTGTGTGTGTGTGTGTGTGTGTGTGAGAGAGAGAGAGAGCTCTAGGCAGGCCACTAGAGTGTGACAGCAGGCCAGCACAGTGACAGGAGACACCTTGGAGACTGTGACAGGCTGCCAGCTGTACACCATCATTGGCATTTCTCTCTTTCACTCACTTCTCCTTCTCCATGCTACTCATCTATCCTCCAGAAACATCTCTTCATCTCCTCTCCTCCCATCTGTATTCCCACTATTCATAAGCTACCTGTCTTTTTGTCTTCCCCACCTTCCCTTTATGCTACCTTGGCAGCGCGTGGGAATTTTAATAATTGATAGTTCCTCAGACTTTATATTTTGCCCATTTCCTTCCCATTCTCAGTCATGGTGGCATCTATCTTGTTTGCCTTTACCCATACCCTCTCGATCCTCTCCACGTCTAGCTATATAATTTCTCTAGGGCATGAAGCAGGTCACTCCTGTTGTGACCTATTTGGCCTATATAACAAGGCCCAGCAGGCAGTGATCTCTGAACCCTATCCAATGCCTTTTACTATCCACTCCTCCTTGGTCTGTCCCACCATTGTATGACCTCCTGAACTTTGAAGTAAGAGAATTATCTGTACAGAATGGCGCAATGGAATATCAAAGCACACTGGTTTCTCATGCATGCAGTCAAATGGGTGTGTATATTCTTTCACATTCAATCGCAAGGTTAGCCTTTTTTCATATAAGCATCTTATACTCAGAAGAGAGTTAGGCAGTTTGGAATGGGTGTGTTTTTAATTTGATTAAGTTTTATTTCTGTCTCTCAAGGATATACAGGAAGTGTACATTAAAAAGTGTTACCGGCATTCATCGATATTGCGCCTACAGAATCATGATACATCATAAAATCTGAGTAAGCCTAATGTTAAACACATGGAGATTTTAAGATGCTAAATGCTTAACACGGTGTCCATTCAAATGTGTTCTGACACATACAGAGTGTTAAATGTATTTAACAGTAGTTGTTCCAAAGTTATTTTGCTTTCTTTCTTTCTTTTATTCGTTTTACATTGTTTTGGCTAAATCATCTCTATGGGCATTCCACAGATTCCATATGTGGGTTGATCCAAAGTTCTATAGGTGACATGTACAATATTTATTCATGATAAAGAAGAGACACATATAAAGTTTGGAAAATTCAGTAAGATGTCATTTTTAACAGACAATAGGCTATTTAAGTCTAAAGATAAATAGCTCAAGGTGGGACAAGGTTGCCACTACACCCTAATAACCATCTATACATGAAATATTTTCAGACTCAACAGAGTTCTCTTCTTGATTGAGTTGTATAGTAGATTTATTGTGCTGGGTTTTCATAATAAATATCATATCTTTTATAATTAGATGTAAAACCTGAATCAAAAACAACACAAGGTGAAAGAAACCAGCGCAACCTTGAATGCACAGTCAAATAACATGCCCAGACATCCAGAGACAAGCAAGACACCTGAGAGTAAAAACAAAATACAGCTCGGCAAACTAGAAGATGACAGAAATATTACAAACAAAAGGCTAGGGATATAAAGTAGGATGTAATACAAATAAAGAGTGTGTGCATGTGTGTGTGTGACATTTGCATCCCTGGCTCTGAAGCTGCTCTAGTCTGGGCTAGTCCTCATCTGTATGTGCATACTGAGTGAGCCCAGGTGCAGCGGATGGCGCAGAGGTCACACCAGAAAGGGCAAGTCCTAAAATGAAGCTAACACAAATGCACATGTGTGCGTGCATCCGATCTCACAGACTTAAATGCTATAGCACATCAACACACGACGCCACTTTTCAGATATATGCATGCCCAGCCACAGACACACTGTGCTTCTTTAACTGTCTAAGTTATTCATTGACATGCACCAGGAAAAAAGAGAATAAAAAAGGTTTTCTACTACTGGGGCAAGACAGAGTTTTAGTATCAAACTGGATAAATAAGATAGAGATTATCTTAGTATTAATTCAATCACTTCCTCAATTCCATTAGGGGTAATAAAAACACAGGAATTCACCATGTACTTTTATATCAGTACACAAAGCAGGATATGGGTGTGTATGCATCAGGTAGGGCTTTTGATATAAAACATTTGGTAAATCAATATGCAATTTGGTGCCAGACAAATGATCATTTGCTGTTCACACAGCAGAAGAGGAAGGTAAAACCATTCAACCATTAGGGGCTGGAGATGACTGTAGCCTTGTAACTTTAGGCTTGAGACAGAGTACACCCAACCTCATTGCATCCACACTGAAAGACATGTATGTTTTGTAAAAGAAAAGACAAAAAAATGTTTAAACGAATGGTTAACATGTCTTTATATTATGCATCGTCCTGTTCTAAAGACACACTTTAAGGTTAAGATATGTTTATCTGTTTTAGCTTTCCCAATTAAAAGAATGATTAGCGTTTTGCAGTATCTGAGCATTATTTACCTGCTGCATCCAGTCTTGTGTGCTTTTAGTAGTCTCTTGTAACCAGATGTTATGAGCCGAGTCAGTCAGGGCCACAGCACACACCTTGTTCTTTACTTCTGCCTCTCTCTGGTTCATCTATAACAAGAAAAAACAGTATGTTAACAAGTGACTTTTTATGAACATGACCCACCAAAAAATTACATTATAAGTCAGTAATCACTATCTGTTTGGGAAGGGTATCTGTTAATAATACCATTGTAACTCACTGTAACCCTGACCCAGCTATACTCATTCAGGCCGCTGTATACTGTAATGTTATAGTGAAATATGAAAGAGCTGTACCACCAAAGAATGCCCTTGTCACGTTGTGTGCAAATGTCCTTTCCTACGCACGTTCAAACACCTTGGTCCCCCTGCTTAATACCCTCTCCCTTCACATGTCAGACGCATGTGAATGTGAATCTTCTTATTCCCTTCTGAATGTCAATGCCAAGGAAAATGTCACACAAAGGACTTGTTACCACACTACAATAGACTTCCCACACTGCTGGTCTCACCCCTAGAGTACTGTAGCCAGGCCTTGGGAGCGAGCATTTCAACTCCTTTTAAGCTTTAAGATAAAACTGGGAAGAATAGGGAACAGGATTTACAACAATGGCTGAACAATCACTTGGGGAAAGAGTGTGGACAGTCATAGATGTTGGTAGGAGGTACAGGGCTATTAATTGATAAATTGATAAAATAGAAGGTTGACAATTGGACATTGTGAAGAAAAGGTTAATGTGTCAAAGATTCTATAATTGGGTAATAGTCATGTGGGAGAAAAGCGAAACTGTGAAGTATGTAAGTAAGAAAGTATGGATGTTTAAGTGGCACAGTCGTAAGTGTTCAGCTTCAGGACATAAGGAAGCTGGTTTGGTAGTTACTCAAGGTACTCTGTTGTTGTATGTATTGCCATTAGCTATCAGTCGAAATTTGGTTTTGTCTTGGCTATATTGATTATACATAGATATATTGGTGTATACTTTGTCTAATTTTGTGATAGTAAAGATTAAATTTATTTTTATGTTTCTTTCAATAAATTATGGTGGCTGGAGCAGGCTAGCTCAGCAACGTCAAGTACAGTATAACCTCTGTTGCATGGCCAAGCAGCTAATAGTGTTAGTTTTAAAGGTTCCACTGGTGCCTCTTAGCCAAGTTGCAGATAGTAACTGGTAGAGTCTTAACCATATAAACACAGAAAAACGAAAGCCTGTAGTGAAGAAAAACGAAAGCCTGTAGTGAATACAAAGCAACACAATCTCACACAACTCTCTACTTCCTGCACATCTATGACTAGTTAAAGTAACCTTCCTCTGGCAGAACCGGGCCCATGGGAGTAGCAAAGTCAACCTTTTTAAACAGGACATGTCAGTCAGTGTCTTGCAACCAAGTCTCATATTTAGTAGCAAATATGCTTTGAGATCTGCAGACACAGGTTCTAACAGAAAATGCTTTAGGTTCAGATCTGTGCTTTAATTTTAATTTCACCTCACTAGACAAACAAATGAAATATCGATTTGCCAAATTTGTACATTTGAAAAACAACTCACTCTCATCATGACCATTCCTTTTGACCCTAGTTCATAATATTTCTAAATACAGCTCTTCTCCAACTCTTGAATATTGACTTCAATGCATTCAGAACCACTAAAACACCTTCATTTGCACAATACATTGTAACTGACCTTTCACATGGCTCTTGGTATAGAATAGTGTTTAGCCTCTGAAGCTGCTTCTTGCCACAAAGACTGCTAATTGCACCTTTTGTGGGGCATAATCTTATTTTCACCACTGGCTCACTGTGGGATATGTGATGGGTGTGTGTTTGTATATAGGTGCGAGCTGTGTGTCTCTATGAACTGAGAAAGGAGGGCATATTAATCATGTTTATTTATCTGGACCAGGACTTGAAATAGGCGACGAGACATAATTTAACAGCATGCTAAACTAATCTCTGGTTGAGATAAATACTTCATTTCTCTCCTCTCCCTGTGACGCTCTTTTTGCTTGTGACTGCTTCGCTGATGCAACATCTAAACACCGGCAATAATAAAGACAATTATTTAGGCCTTTGATAATTATGTGTCAAAGGCAGCGAATGCCACTAGATAATTGGGCAAAAACTGAATGGTAATCCGCAATGGAGTTCCCCATGGGGAAGACGGGCAGCACCGTCCCTAGAAAGAATGCAGAGAAAATGGGGAAAAAACAGGGACAGAAAAGAAAGATGAGAGCTCTTTAAGGGGCCTTGCTCACTGTCAGATAGTCAGTGTGAAAAGCCACAATTATACATGGAGAGAGTGTATGCCAAACAACAGATAGGAGGACAACAGACACAGGGAGAATGACTGTGTATCAAGTGAGAATAAAAAAAAAAGTAAAAAAACGAAATAAAATGCATGGTGCTGGTGTGGGAAGTGGGAAAAACTGTGTAGAGGCCAAGGGGAAGACAGAAAGAGGAAGAGAGAGAGAGGGCCCCCTGTGACGATGCCAGTCAGAAACCAGGCTTATGATGTGGCTACGGAGCACACTGCCAACAGCCACAGATAATCTAGGACTACCCACTGAGCACTGAAGCACTGCTTAAATATTTGATTGATTAACTGTCCCGACGCTGCCAGAGAGCAAGAGAGGAGCAGTGGAGGAAAAGCCAGGGCAACACAGCACAAATAAACAAACATGGATGCAAGTGCATATGGGGACACTAACCCATACATCCCAGCAGGCCAGCACTGGAACAGGAATGTACACTGCACAGATCGAAAGCACATGTAGAGGCTGAGGATATTAACACACAGGCAAGAATAAACCTACATAAACTCCTTTAGTTTAGGTCAACTATGACTTCTTGAACCATAAGGAGCATGGACTTTCAGACATACAGTGGTCAAACCAATAATTCTTACATAGAGCTGGCAAATTAAAATCAGTGCAGTGACTGAAATATGTGCTGTGATTGTAATAAAAAAAAAAGTCATGCTCGTACATATACAAATCTATAATAATTAGTCTGTACTGCCCAGTGGTTGAGGGGTCCAAGCAGCAGCACAGGCCAGGCTTTTACAGTATACTGTCCTATCCAATACAGCGTATTGGCCAAAAAAATACAAATAAAATTAAATAAAAACACTGCAGTTCCAAACCCAGCCGAGAAAGTCCTGGATTAGTTTTTGTTATGGTTAACTGTCCATTCTGTTCTATGCATGGGTCATTTAGTTATTACAAATATCAGGTGTCATTTAGCATCTGAAAAAAGAAGAGAGAATCCCTTTGCAGGCCTATGCTGCCAATATCCACACAGAAGAAACTGATCCCAGGTCATAATATATTGACAGATAGTGTGTCCATTCCACCCATTATGTCCAATACACAAACACACGTGCAGACACACTCATTCCTGTCAATGGTGGTCTGTATAAACACCAGGCAGCTGGCTCCACCACGCTCCGACACCCGCCACAGGAAGAGACAATGCAAGTGCTTCCTGTGGCTTTGAAGTCACAGTCCCAGGTCGCATGTTGGGCTCAGGCTTCCTCTGTCTTAACCGCAGGAAGGAAGCTCTCTCAGGCAGCGGGGCACAATGCCTTGGGGAGGGCCTGGCAGCTATCTATGTGTGGCAGTCAGTGTCAAGAGAAGTGTAGTGCTCATGAGGCCACATGTTTTGACTTTATGGACAAGTTCAGCAAAAGTCTTTAAAATGCATTTGACAGATTTACGTGTTTTTCATGGGATAGTAAGTGGCTCTTTGTGAAGAAGATTTACATAAAGGTGCTGTCACACATTTGATGGGTCAAATATAACTATTGTGTAAATTAAATGAGCTTTGGCCCTTGTTTACATTTTGGTTGGTAGGTAACAGTTAACAGTTAAGGTTACAGTTATCTGCAGCTGATGGTATGAATTTTTTTTTTTTTTTTTTTGCCAAATCTCAAATTTTTGTTAAACTATGTATGTTAACTGTGTTTTAGTGATATTTGGAGTGTTTAACATTAACTTAAGTATTATCAAGAAGAAGAACTAAGGACTGCTCATACTACAGCATGCAGAGTGATCTGCCTCTCTTAAGCAAGATCCTGGCTCAAGATTTGTAGGCCGTCAGCAGCCCTGGTTGAAGGATAGGTCATTGTTACCTTTGAAATAAGCGGTTAGAGCTCAATTCTGTTGTGGCAATGAATAAAATGACAATGAGTAAAATGTATCTAAATGAATGTAAGGAAAAAAAGGTAAAAGCAGCAGATAAGTTTGGAGTACCACAGTATAATATCAGCTGTGCCATTAACGCAGTCTGACCCACTGCTCTATGGGCTATTCCATTCTCAGTTTGTGTGGTCACATGTCAGGGCGAGGGTGCAAGGCATCGGGTGAAAATGGCAATGACTTCCTACTCTCTTTCCTCTTTCCTTGAATGCACATGCACGACAGGAGCAAAAGGAAGGTGGCGGGTGGACGCGGCGGGTGAAATTTCAAAGGGGCATTGTTAAACTATATGAGTGACAGGACCGGACACGGGGCAGCGGCAGTGGGTGCATGTGTGCGTATACCTGTCGGAGAACATGCAAACACACAATTATCAGGGCAAGCACAGAGGAAAAGGAAGGCCAATAAATATTTACTGACACAGCACAAGTGGAGAATGGGAGTCCACTACTGAAACAAAAGGCAGAGGATGGAGTGCAGCGTGCCAGGAAACCAGACGGCTTCATGAGCTGAAGCGGCCAGTGCCCATCAGAAAAACAAGGAAGGGAGGGAGGGCACAGGAGACAGGGACTTTCTGTAGTGGACATTTCTGAACATCTGCACCAGAGTGCAATAAAGAATAGTATATACTTTTGTTTTGTTATACTATGTATACAGTTAATACAGTCATTTCCTGTGTGGTACAGCATCATTATTTACCACCATCAAGTGGCAATACCAAAACATATAACCATATCCCATATATATTTTATATATAATACTTTTTAATTTAATTTAATTGTTGCATTCCTGGGGTATTGGGATAACAGAACAGTATACACAATTGTTTTGATTATAACTTAACAAAAAAGAGAAAGCTCCATAAGTTGAAAGGAGGTCTGTATTGTTTAGTGACAGCAGCAGACATTTTCAGAATGATAATTTCTAATTAGACACATCCTTTAGCAATGTAAATTTGCAGCATTGCAACTAATTAAGCTCTAGTGTTAATTAGAAGACTTCTTAGTGGGAGAAAAAAAAAAAAAAAAGCACATGGTACAGTGGGCAATGTCTTGATTTTCCCAGATCAACTGACCACATTAACTAGCTGCAGTATGCTGAAATGGAAAAGTTACTTTTGCCTGTCAGAGACTGTCTAGGCGTCGTTATTTTGAGCCCTTCTGTTTTCTCCGCCTTTCTTTTGCTCTCAAAGTGTTTCTTGTCTTTCTCCTTGTCTCCCAACCCTCCGGCAATGCTGTAATATAGAAACCTAACCTCAATATTTTTTTCCTCTTGGTGCTGGGACTTACTGGCCCATTAAATTTGCCTTCCCATGTGTCAGCTTCCACATTTCCTCCATGAAATTTCCTCATAATTAAACTTTCTTAATGATTTATAAGCTATAATAATAGCCATAAGTATTTGAGAACAGGTTAAAGGCAGAGCCTTTAAGTGCACGCTGGGGCATACCCTGTTTTAACATAGTTTCGGATGGGTGACTCTAGGCTGGATATGAGGATGGATAGGCACTGGGAGAAGGGGACAGACAAAGGGAGGGGGGGAAGTAAGAGGGCCTAACAAGGAAGGCAGGAGGAGAGGCTGAGACCTTTGTGTCGTAACTCAGCCTGATCCTGACATGGAGAAGTGAGAGCTGAGCGCACACAACCCTCAGACAGAAACAGAGCCACGCACACGCAGAGAAGACATACGCACAAGACACACAGAGGCCACGGGACGGGCTGAACGAGCAGCAGGCACACTCAAATCTGTGGGCAGAGGGAGTGGGGACAGGCCTTTGCAGCCAAATATTAACACAGAGAACTCACAGTTAATTAGTTATACATCCATTAAAATAAATGATTAGAAAATAGTCAATTGATTTGAAGGTTAGCCTTTGACATATACACTTGCATCAGTGCACAGCCGTGTGATGAGCACAAAGTGAGCACATGATCTTGTGGGCACACAGACCCAGCACACACAGATGTTTGCTCTTTGCTGCCTCTCTGACGGAGCGCCTGATATGATTGCCACTTAGGAAATCAGTGTGTTTTCACACCACTCTCAGCTCTGCCAAAGCTAATGTGTTAAATATCCATCGGGTACTGCTGTCCATCGCCGGGACTACACACTGCCTTGGGGGCTGATAAACACTCATTTCTTGTACTAACAGAGATCACAGTTGGCAGCCCAGCCAAAAATTCTAAATTGGGGTGCAGTGTGAAAATTTAAACATGCTATGATGTGGAATTTTCACCAAATTCTTCTAAATTTGGTGTTAGGAGACTTACTTAAATTAGAAATTGTAATACTTATCACCTTCTGAGAGATGAAGTTGTGCTGTAGAAATGGAGTACTTTAGTTACTCATTTGCTTTTGTGACGCTCAAATCAACACATGAATCACCGTTATTTTAAGTGTTTTGAAAAGGTGTAGACTGCTAATGACAAAATCTAAATATCTCAGTGGAGTATTTTTCACCTTAGCAGTGAATGTGAAAAGAGGAAGAAAGCTAAATGAAAGCCAAAACATTGTGACTGTTTGAGTGTTCACTGGTAACTTCCAGGACCACTTGACCTTTGCCAGAGAAGCAGCACACGGACAACCTAGAAAAAGTTTGGGAAAAGGGGAAAGGGAAGGACCAGTAAAAGACAGGCCTAATGAATGTAACCACAACATAGCAAAAACTAACTCACACTCTTTGTAGGCTCTTAACTTTGTGGGCAAACAAAAAATAATAGTTATTCTTCAGGCAATAAAGAGAGAGAATACAAAATGAAATATTAAAAAAAATAAATGCACAAGTGCAAATATTAGACAAAAATGGAAGATGCTATTTATTTATTGAAAAACAAAAAAAGAAGTCTCGTAAAACAATTCAAATGAAATGAGGACAAAACCCTGTTCATTTGTTTAGCTGCTGCGAACTGAATAGATTTTAATTGTATTGTAGCACGGACCTCAGAAAGACTTGTGACCACTTTGAAAAAACGAAAGGCCCTTCTAATAAATAAATAAATGAATTAATGAATGAATAAATAAGTAAATAAATAAATAAAATGTGTAAAATAAAACTATACAAAATTAGAAGAGTACAAAATATTAGGCTATAAGATTAGTTAAAAGTTGTTAGTTAAATTAAATAACAGTTGAAGAATTACATTATAATCTTTTTTATGGCAAACACAAACATTTCAAACACACCTTGAAAACACTGTCATTCTTAATAAATTAAATGCAAAATTGGCTAAAAGTACTCCTCTAGTTGAAGAGTCTTTCAAGTGATATTGCTGATAAAACCCAATGCCTGAGAGAAGGCTGAGGAAAAACCTGTCTGTACACAAACACAAAACAATATACAAAAATGCACACACGCGCACACACACACACACACACACACAGGCTAGAAAGTATAGCATTAAGCGCATAAAAAAGCAATTAAATCAAAGTGGTATAGTGCCTGAAGCGATGAGGACTGTCAATTCTGCTGGAAATGCCACAGAAGATTACAGTTGTGGATTCTATAAACCTTTTTTTTTGATTAGGGGAGTCAATTATTTCTCATTACTGGAAGATGCTATTTCGGCAAAAGACCTTGTCAGTCAATCACACAAGAAAAAAAAAAAAAGTTCTATAAAAGCATGAATAGTGCGAGACTGAAAGAGGTGCAGGGCTTTTGGAGAGGGGGCCACGCTGACCCCTATCCCCACCCAAACTCCTACTAGTAGTCAAATTACCTTTTTAACTGCTACACCTCTGTCAGGTCTTTGTCAGCGCATGGTAATTAGGCCCTTCCACTGGAGAACATTTGAAAAGAAAACAGTATATTTATTAGTTTATCTTTGAGAGCACCATTTATGTGGAGCTGAAGGTAAGTTTGAATGCAGTGATTATCTTGTCATTTTCAGCCTGTTTTTCTGAGCGAGTGTCTCTGTGTGTGTATCTGGGGTGTCCGAATACCAACTTACCGTGGACATATATTTGTGCATCTATATGTGTGTCTATGGCGCACTATATATTCATGCATTCATGGGGAGCGTTGTGCACACTTCTCCTCATCCTCTTTGTTCTGCTTTGGGTTTGACACATCGAAACAATAGCTGCGCTTCAGTTTCGCCCCAGCCACAGCCCACCAGCAGCAGCAGCCGCACACCACATGGACTGCAGCTGCCAATTAGCACTATCAAACAGCCATCATAAGCTGTCTACTTACCACAAAAAGAGAAAAAAAGAATCCACAACAAATCAATAATTCACCATTTCTGTCGAAAGCAATCACACTCATTAACAGAATGGAAGGGCGGGAGTGAGACCACTAACTGTGTTGTTTTGATACTTATAGATATAGAATGAGTTAAGTTGTACTGACGCAGATAAAGCACACAAAGTTTCAAAGTCCAACAAAACTTTTGAGTGAAGTTGAACAAACTTTTAGACTGAAGTTGAACAAAGTAGGTGTTTTAATGATTTGACTCATTTGATTATAGCAATATCTAAATCAATAAACAGCATCCCATCATAATATTTATTGAAATAATAAAAATAAATGATAAATGTTACTGCAAAAATGATAGGAAATCAAAAGTAAGTAACATTCAGTTAACCTCACACATCAAAACATTACATAAGTATTTAGTTAACTGACTGACCACAATGCATTATTAGTATCATTATAAACAAATACATATTTACATAATTACAAAGCTGATTCTTTTGGCTTACATGTAGAGATTTATTTTATTTTGTTTATTTATTTTGTTTATTTTATACTATTTTTTACAAAAAGTAATATTTAATATTTGTAAATTAAATGATGAGATTAAAATAGCTCAATAGAAAAGCACTATAATAATAATTTCTGCCAATAACTTTGCAGGTATGTACATGTTCATTTTAGTATTTTGTCAGTTATTTATTTATTTGATTTACCGTGTCTGGTGACAGGTGAGGGCTGTTGATTACCTTATATATCCAAACTGAAACAGCGGGGCTAACAAAACAGTGCTCAGAATAATCAATAAACGGCCCCACATCACCACAGTCCCCTTCCCCTGTTGTGTAAGTGCAGTGCCATGCTGGGCTGACTTGTGCTTAGAGCAGGCCATTCTGACCGGCCGACCAAACCAGACGACACTTAGCAGCCCCTGGGACGGACAGAGTGCGGCGTTTAGGAGGGGACCTGTCACATACTGGGGGTCTCTGCGGGCCAGAGGTGAGCAGAGGTGTCTGGGAGATGCCTGTCACCCCTCTCTGTGGTCTGCACCCTTTTCATTAACCCGCACCCGTGGGTTACAGCGCACACACTCCAGGGGGGAGGCAAAGGGAGGGGTGTCATGGAGATGCACAGGACTGGCCCGACTGACCACCAGAGACCCACCTCGCTGTCTGTCTGGAGCGCAGGAGTAAGACTGCCTTTTAACAAAATGCCAGCACAAACGGCAACCCGTGCATGGCCACTCCAGCGGGCACAAAAACCACATACAGTCAAGTGTGGAGCAGGGAAAAAGATGGGGGAACAAAGGACAGGCAGTGCCCCCTAGTGTTTTCATCAAAGAGATTCGACCAACGAGCCCCCAAAAACAATGCCACACAAGTCGAGGCTGGACAAGGGAGCGGGTGGTGAGTAATGGTAATGAGTATAAGGAAGAAGTGGTGTTTGAAGTGAAGTAGGCAGAGGATTGGAGGAGAGGGGACAGAAGTTTACTGCTGATCTAAGTGGGACATCAGTGTGTGTGACGGACATTGTTTTGATGATGCATAGAAGGTAAGGGACAAGTTAGCCATGCTTGATTTGAATATGTAATCTAGCTAATACTTTTCATGTGATGATTTTATAGTGTAATTACAAGTGATAAGATGCTAATTATTAAAAAATATGTGACAGTGATACATTTACAACATTAACAAGCTAAATTTACATGAAACATATACAAACAAATGTATTAAGTTTTAATAGAAGGACAAAACAGTTATTGTCATTAGTGTTACTGATTTGGGTGAAAGGTCCATAGGCCAATCATATTGCACACAACTCATAAAACATAAAAATAGATATCAAGGTAATTTAATCTTGGTTTAAAAGGCAGAATACATTTTCTTCACAATGAATATGGATTTATTAACAATGTAGGTTGAAAACCATATAGATTTGTTAAGTAAACTTACAGATACAACATCCAGCTACAATGTCTACCCTATAGTGTATCAAGGCCCACTGCTCATTCAAAGACAGCTAACACATCAAAGAATCCACTACCAGCAATCTTTCCATTTCTTTCTGCCTAGCTCACTCATATACCTTCCCTTTTGCTCTTACCATAACCCCCCATCGTATTTCACAGCACATAAAGCCTTAAAATGGCACATAAAACAGTTCATCTCTTTTCACTGTCAGCTTTCCAGGCTTCAAAAATTAAATAGGTTTTACTGCTGGTACAAAACTCAAATGTACACATGAAAAACGGCCCGTATTGGAGGCTATAGAGTTACTTATAGATCAAGTGAATAGCCCATAAGGAGTATTCGAAGCTCAAAGTGAGGAAGGGTGTTTTAGCCATAGACTATTCTTGGGCAAAAACTAAGTAAAATATAGAGCAAGAAAGGCATGTCTCTAAAGCTACAGGTGATGCATTCACTCAAAAACCACCCGGTAAAGCTAAAGAATACTACTCTGACCCTGCAAGTGATGGTTTGGAGTAGGCAAGACAGATTAAGAAGCACATGAAAGATGTGGAGAGATGAGTGATGTCTGGGTAGAGCTGGATGGAAAAAAGACTGAAAAAGAAAAAAAAAATAGGAGGGTTGAACTTAAACCTTTAAGTCAGAGGGCTGCTGACTTTTGCACCATAAACCACATAGCTGTTCCCTCCCTTTCAAAACTCTCCCCTCCTACATTCACTTCCAAAGTATTCACAATCTTGACGACATAGAAAGAAAATGACAGAAAATGCAAACATGACTGAATGCCTACGTGACAATTTGCAACCCTGTATGTCCTAAAGATTCCTTTTGGTTATTGTATGCATTCTTATGAAAGAATTAACAAGGGGGGAGGACGGGAGGGAGGGAGAAAAAAAAAAAATGACATGTGACAAGCGGATTCATTTGAGCTGTCAAGATGTCATCTTTAGCACATTCAAACCTCGCGTCAAACGCTTGTATTCTCGCGCTGGTGAAGGTGACCTAGGTCGTAGCCGCTTGACACACCCACACACAGCAGGTGAATAGGAGGAAAACACTATGGTTAGGAAAAGCAAGCACAAGAACACATGTGACTGAATGAAGGACCGCTAATGGATTTAAAGCAGCTATTCAAGATCTTAGCATTGGCATTGGATTAACATTTCTGCTTTGGCGTTGTCATTGATTAAACTAATAGCACTTTAAACTACATTTATTTTAATAAAAAGGGTCTTAAATTACAGTCTGTGTCTAGGAATGAGATCATTCAGACTAAAATACCCGTAGTATTGATAGCATGTGGAAAAGACGATGCTAAACAAAGCAAAAACATCATGTAATAGTGAAAAAAGGTTAATTATCACATGCAAAAAATAAATAAATAAATAAATAAATATACATTGACCAGCAAATATTGCAAAGAATTAGAGGGTTAGACAGAGGCAGACGTCAGCGATGATGCAACATGGCGAGAGCGAACGAGAGGAACGAACAAAGCACCCCACTGCTCCTGCCCAACACAACAAAGGCACCCCAAAGCATGATGGGAATTGTACCGCTGTGTGTCGCCGCCAAAACAACATTTGATAAACATACATTGTAACACACAGACAATGCAAGATCATATATTATTATTGTACATAAAGGCTTTGCATGTAGCACAAGTTAATGAGTGACACACAACAAGTCAGTAATTAGCCCTCAACTATAAAAGAGGCAGTGCATTTTCAAAATACATTTGGATTTGAGTTATTCTATGGCTACTTTTACGAGTACACATTGGGTTTACCTAGTACAAATTATATTACACTTTCCCCACACGCTCCTTTGTAACTCTTGGTGGTTGTAAGTAGAGATAGACTGATATATTGGACTACCCCAAAGTGGGTAGTGCAAAAATGTGACATCGCTCCCTCATCCAGTGTGCAGTAAAACAAGGCTGTAGGTGACTTTGTACTAAATTCAAATTCGATTATTTGGGGAAAATGACCAAATGAAAATGACCAAAATCTGCCCAACATCACAAAAACATCAGCAGAGCTAACCGTCCATCAGCTGCTCTAGCAAAAGGAGAAATTCAAATTGAATTGAATTTCTCCTTTTGCCATGGATTCTACCTGGACGACTGAGGGATTTTACACACATCGGCTGCTCTGCTTTCTAAAAAAATCTGTTTCATAAATAAATGCATATGACGACATCATGACCTTCTTGAGGCCAATACTGTTGAAACGTGAAGTAGCATAGGTTATGTGCAAAAATTTGGAGCAGTATAGTTAGATCAAGAACTTAACATGAAAGGGTTAGTATGAAATTCCAATGTTATCAATACAGAAAAAACACCTTCTATTCCCCATGTATGACATGATCAAATTCTTAAACAGCTTAACAAAAGCTAACAATAAATAAAGGCAAAACTGTTCTGTGCGATACCAAATAGGCTGTAGTTAACAAATTAAAATGATGCAATGTAAAAGCAAACACCAAAATCCTTGAAATGCTGTTTGAATGTTACTTTGCTAGAATGTACGATTACAGGCTGCAAAACTCAGGGAATAGGTTTGAAAAGACAGCTCAGTTGAGACACATGCTGAGAGGGCAAAATGCAAAAGGAAGGGTGAGTTTAATATACCTTCTGAATACTAAATCAAAGCTAAAATATGCTAAATTATGATATTGACTCCAAACTTTATCTGTCTTGCTTTCTAACTCCTACTATTTCCTATGCACACTCTCTCTCCCTTCCTTAGGCAGGTCTGCTACTATGGTGCTGCAGTTGAACTCTGGGTAGCACTGTCTCCGGGAAATAAAAAAAACAAAAAAACAAAGTGATCAATGTTGAGAAGGCACGGGGCGCTCATGGACAGGCCAATCAATGGTGGAAAGAACCTTGCCCAGGGCCTTATGCAAATGGAGGCACGTCCCGTAACCTCGGGAGCGAACATGCGCACTAGATCAATGCGGACGGGGGTAGAACCTTACAGCAAGATCAGCTCCAGCCAGTAAATATGTAATGATGAATCCCTCAAGAGTTTACTCGAACTCACATGAACTAGCTCAGAATTCTCATATCACCGAGTGGCAGAAGGGATGGCAAGAACACTGAAAATTTGAACTATTGTATACAGAAATGAGAATGGTTGTAAAAAGTCACCTAAACAATATTTGATTTTCAATTACATTGTCATGGTAAATTTTGCACCCATAGAGGCAAAATCATATAAAGATACAATAACCATAGCTACTATTTAAAGCAAATGTGGTTAGTCAAACTTATCTGGACTTGAATAAGAAGATAATGTAAGAGTATGTAAGTTTAAGTGCAAGACATCTACACACAGCTGAACTTCATTATATTTATGTAAATATAAATAAATCAAAGCATGTCTGGCAATAAACTGATATTTTGTATGACATATTATAAAACTATTTCCTTGACTAAACTGTCAAAGGTTCCCAAAGATAGACACAGTATGACAATAGTGACAAATGTGACAACGTGACAATAACAGTAGTCTATGCTGATTGTCCTTTGGCTAGTTAAGCACAAGAGAACATGAGCTATTATTATCTAATATACAGTACAGGGCCTACAAAGTTGCAAATTGTTTATCTGTTCAAAATATATAAAACAACTCAATTAATTCATTCAGCCTACAGCAGATTTTCAGATAAATACATTACTTTGATTTCAAAGAGCAAAGCCTGGCGGAGACAAGAGGTGAGTATTTTGAACCTCTCCATTCCTCTTCACAGCCAAAAATGTAATCTAGAGACCAAAGATGCTCCTGAAACATAGAGAAACACCAACAAAGGTGCGAATAATGGCAACGTATTGAAGGGAATACTTCACAAAGCCTATTGTGCGAGTATCCTTTTCAGGCAGCAAACCCGCTGTAATTTGGTCTGCGTCATCTGCCTCTAGTCACAATGCAGCAGTACAGCTTTGAAATGGATGGCAAATGAAGGCCATTTGTACATAATCACAGCAGATAGAAGAATTCAGAAGACCTACAATGTGTTGTTGAGGTGGAAAGAAAGACCTTGGTCTATCTGTGGCAGCCAGCGCACCTATGGTTTGGCAAAGAGAGGTGTTTTTTTTTCCTTGAAACAAGCAAATCAATTCAAATCAAATCAGCTTGCTAGCCGTGACATTTAAACAGTTCAATTTACATCCTTATGTTAAGAGGAGAGCCGTGCTCAAGATGCCTATTCATTCTCAAAGAAATTAGACGTCTATATTTCAGCTGCTTAATAGAGCAAATATGCTGTAGCTTGGCTGAGGAGGAAACCATGTCTTTTCACAGTGCACAAAAGGCAAGCCATTGTCTTTTATTATCAGTGAAGCACGAAAACAAAGAGGAAGATAATATACATTGTATAAATATGTTAGGAAACGCACAGTGCATGATAGGGATGCATTACAGCAAACACATAACAGTGAGAGCATAGCAGCCCTACTGCACACATGAACTGGTACACTGGTACACTGGTGTATGTCCTCAGGGCTACTGTCCTGCTGTGCAAGCTGGCAGCCACTTTTGTCATGGTGGTCCTTTTGTTTCACATCAAACAAAACGCCACAGCTTTGCATACGGCTTCACTCATTTCTGCTAGTGTGCCCCAGCAATTTATCATTTCTTCTCACCTTCTGCTCATCGCCTTACCTCACATGCTTGGGATAGTTACTCATGCAAGCTTGATAATACAGGCTAGTAATGTGCACTTTCTGACACAGCCATTATAGGTACAAAGGTATACTGAGAAAAAATGGGTCTCCATGTAATAAATCACATGAAATATTCTGAGGGATTTATACCAATAATAATCACCCAATGGAATTTCTGCATAGGACAACAATAATTGAACACAATTATTATAAAAACATACATATGCAGGTACATTTCCAACAGACAAGAAGCTGCTCTTAGAGTGCTCTGAACCTGAACCCACCAGCTATAGAACCTTGAGACATCCAGAAGCCAAAAACAAACAAACTTTTGAATGAAGGAGGACAAAAGGAGACACACAAACTGCATTTAAACGTCAACAGCTCAAACAACAAATTGTTCCTGATTCCTGGAAACACTAAGATTTACTGTTTTTTTGGCAAGTTTGAAAAATTGGAAAATACAATGAAAGTGAAAATATACAGTTTTAGAAACACATATTTAAACAATGATGTCTCAGCTTTTACTTACAGTAAGTGCATTAATGTCTTGCATACATTCTTCACAGTTTGGCTGAACAGGGACAGAGTAATCATAAGAAAAGAACACTTGAAATGGAACACAACTGAAACAGCACTTGCACCTGTTCAGCCGTAAAACTGTAAGAATCAAGTCATATATTTTGAAAGAGGGTCCTATTCTGTCAAAATGGCAAAGATGAGCAAAGGTAAGCAAGAGACCAAAATATGTGAAGTGATGATGGTGGAAAATTGAGTGAATATTCAGTATCCTGTTTAAAGAGTCAAATCTGACACAATATGTTCGGAAACAATACAATACTGTATGATGAATACAGTACAATACTATATGGAGCTTATCTTACAGCGATTACAATGTATATTCTGAGAAAGTTAAACAACTTGTTTAGAAAGGATAGAACAATGTTTATAAAACTTTTAATTACATCCAGGTATAGCAACTCTGGTGTAAAACTGGAGTCCCTGAATATAGAACGTCTCCAACTTTGAGTGATTCAGTGCTGGATGTTTGATCCCCCACACAGCACTATAGTCATGCAGTCCACAAGGACAGACATCCTCTACATGTGTCTGTACCTCAAGCATACCTTCCCCATCTGACACTAAGCCTCAACAGACACATACAGAACATCAAAACTACAGAGAAATTCAGCCATATTCATTATAGTCACAAACAGATGGTGTTGTGCGACATTTTTACACTGCACAACTGTACATACCATTTGCCCACCTAAACCATGTTTTTGAGGGGCTGTAATGGCGGCTGCAGGGCTGTCTGGTTGGCACCCACACATCAGTGTACTGGGAGACAGATGCATTCTTACATAAGGTTTATATAATGCAGGGCTGTCCAAACCAATAAAGATGCTCCTTTTTCATTTGGTGAAACCTACTGAGGTTATAGGCAACAACTTCTTGCATAGCAAGCACACACGGTTAGATGAAAATACTGACCACTTTAATTCATTAAAGGGACAATACTTTTCTTCATTTTTGTGATTATTCACAACTTACAGGTACAGATGAACCAAAAAGTAGTATTTAAGTATTTTCTAAACTACAGACCAAAGGAGACTGAAGATGGCAAAAGGACCTTGCACTAAATAAACATGGGTGTCAGAGGAGGCTATAAGTGAAAGAAAGAAAAGTGTATAAAGTGTAAAATGTGAACTAAGATGGACAGATCCAATGATAACTGGAAAAGAAACCAGGGAAATGGGTAAAAAGTGCAGCGGAAGAGAGAGAAGCCTGCAGCTAGGCTCTCTTTCTCTCTCACACTCATTCAAAGGCAGTTAGCTCCTCTTTGATGTATCTATAATTAGTCAGTACACACTGTGAAGTGTTTTAAAAGAAATCAAATTGCAATGAAACACTTGAGTGCTCCAAACCGGGGCTAACATGCTCTGGAGCAAGGGGAGCGAGCAGGAAAAATTAATGGCTGGCCTTTTTGATGTGCTTGATCAGAAATGTATTTATTAACTGCAAAGGGGAGTAGTAATTAACCCACAGACAGCTTGTTTTCTCTGGGTCTTCTCGTGTGTCAAATGGTTCATCCCGCAAGGCTCCAATCTCCTGCTCATGCGCACATGCTCCAGAGCTGTCCCTCTGGACTACTTTCTCCACAATTAAGTAGATAGTGAGCGCATATTCCTGCTTGTGTCATGGACTCTAATAAGTGTATATGCTCAGTGTCACAGGGAGCCATCATGCAGTTACAACATACCAATTGATCTAGATGACTTTTTATACAAAGAGAAATCAATCACAGAAAGAACTGGCCAAAGTATATGGACAAAATTCAATGTTCACGTATCATACACTAAATACTTTGCTTATGATGTTACTCTGTCTTTGGGGTATCATTACAGCAAAACTACTCTGTCTAAAGGTGTAGATTACATTTTGTTTTCTCTTTTATGCTGCATGCCCATCCAGACATGCTCCCCTTTCTGTGCAATTTATCTCAAAGATACACTGGCCTGTGACTTCCAGTTACTGGACTACACACAAAATATGATACATTTAACTACCCAGTCATAGATGTACAGTATATGTTCAAATCCACATTAAATGGAGGTACTGATATCATATACCACCTGACAAAGAAGAAAAACTAACTGTAGGAAAAAGAAGCAGTCAGAAAGATACAAATAGAAGGAGTAGATAGTCTTCGTCACACAGCAAGAAAGCCCTGGAGATTGTGGAGCTGTCACGGACAAAACACTGCATGAATATTTAGCAGGCAAATTAAAATTACAAAATAGTAAACAAAAAAGAGTAGGTGGAAGAAAGGAAATAAAATATTCCTGAAAACACCACTGGGACAAGTGGCCACCTTAAGCTTCCTTCTAGTTGTTATTGTACTGCACCTCCCTGATAGAAATAGAAACAAATACGCCCTACATTATACGTTATAGTGATTGTAAATCACTGTACTGGGACCAGGTAAGAGACAAAAGCAGAGAGTTAAGATCATAAACTGAAGCCAAAATAGTCAATATTTTCATAAAGTGCACAATTCTTTGACAGACGTTGCATTTGACTAAGTAGAAAATGTACCATATTAAAACCCCTCTTACATTTAAGCATTAATACCAGCTAGGTCCTGTAGTAAACCTGTATAGACAATATTGCATAGAGAAATGTCATCCACCCTGTGTGTAAGCACTTTTACCTCTTTTCATGATGGGTGTGGAGGGAGGAGATTGCCCCAGGACTTAAGTTAGTTTGTTTAGAAATCACTTTTCATAAAACTAGCAAAAATTTAATGTCATCAATAATTAATGGACACTTCACTTGGCTGCCTGTCTTTTGGATCTGCCTCTGTGTTACATGTAAGTGAATGTAAAAGGCAAACCTTTACCACTGACTGGACAAATGTTCTGTTTTAGCTTATTTCCTGTCATATGGGGGATAAAAAGGACAAACGGAAAAGCTAATCACTCACCAGCTCAATGAATGAAAGGCCTCCATAGCTGTGGGCAATGATGAAGACATTCTTGGCTGCAGCTCTGGACACAAAGTGGTCCCACACATAGAGCACATGGTCCTCAGAAGAGCCATTATCCTACAACACAATGAAACAAGGCAACTGAAAATTATACACATTTATAGAACACATATGAACAAATACAGTTATCAAATGGATCAGAATGAATAGCACCCTATGGCCCAAAGTTGGCTACATACCTGTATGCCCCACCAGCTATAAGGCATGCACAAAGGTGAAATGTAATGAGAGAGATGTCAAGCTATAAAACTACAGGTGTGGACTCCCACCTGAGGGTCATCACAAATAAAAAAACAGGCTTAAATGAAAGAATGAAAATAGCTATGGCCAGAGGTGATTTCCATAAACAGCCTTGGTCTGGGTAATCAATAAGCCTTGCATATTGCAAATGCCCCAAATGTAAAACTCAATAGGTGAGGTGACGTAACGTTTAAATCTTAATTTGTACCCTGTTGCTGAATCGATGGCCCATCTATACGCTAGAGGAGGCATAATGGGAACACACAAGTGGAAGGTCAAAGAAAAAAACAACAGCACTGAGACACACAAACAGTCGCATCTGCATATGTCCTCAATCTCCAGCTCCGTCCGCTAGAGACACGTAACACACACGCACACGCACACCCACCCCCCACACACACACACACACACACACCAGGATGGCCAGGAGACATGTTTAATTAAGCACACAGGTAAGCACTTAGCGAGGGCTCACAGAACAATAGCAAAAGTGCAGCCATGAAAAGGGCATCCGTTAATGAACTTGTGACATTGATTCTAGACTTTGATTTCCTTTCAAGCTGTCTGGTTTACAATAGAAATCAACCACACATTCCCACAAGAGGTTACACTGTACACAGGACCTCACTGCTGACTAGATGCACCAGGGTTATTACAACCAAGTAGTACTAAAACATGTCTTTTCACAACACAATCACCCCATTAGAAGCTTACAACACAGAAAAAAGTTATTTACATTTACATACAGTACTGTATAGACACAGTAAGCTGTAAAGAAAAGATTTGTATACCTCATTAATTACAATTCCCCAAAATGTATCATACTGAACACACATCTTTTTTTGTCCCCTTACATCTAGAGTTCGACCAATATGGGATTTTTCATGGCCAATACCGATGCAGATTGTTTAGAATATGGAGCAGCCGATGGCCAAAAACCTTGGCCATATTTTGCTGATTTTTATTATTTTCCCCAAATTATGCAATTTAAATTTACTACAAACTCACCTACAGACCTTTTTTTTTTAAATCACAAACCTTTAAAAGAGCTGTGCAGTTATCTTTTTGTATTACAGTGTTAATATAAAGCTTTGTGTGTATTTTTTAGGTAGCAGATTGACTAAAACAAAATATCAGCCTGTGCTGGAGATCTCTATCTCTACTTACATCCCATGATAAAAGCATAACCCTGAAGAATGTTTGAGTCCATCGTTTTGGCATCAAATTTCTGCAACATACATTATTTCTTTGTTTAAAAAATGAATCTTCTGTGTACAGTATTTCAGAGTGTGAAGAATGTGAGCTCAATTAATCAACAAGCTATTGTTTTGTGTGACTGCATAATTAATTAATTAATTAATTAATATGACTGAGGAGGATATGAGACATACTTGCTAGTTTTTTGTTTGTTTGTTTTTAAGGGTGCACTATCAAAGACCGCAAATTTGGTTAAGCTTTAGTGATGATAACATTTTAAGAAAACCACACATTACTCACACATTTAAAAAAAATGTTGTCATTCATAAATAATTGTAATGGAGTGTTCCTGTATGCAAGTGTGCACACAGTTGTAGCGTTTGATTATGTGCTGATGTGTGTTTTTGTTGCCATGTTTGTCGAGAGGTAAATTAACCTGTCAGAGTGTTTGTGTTTACTGTGAGATTAGCATGAAAGGGTTGTAGTGTCAGCAACCACCACCTCCATGGAGTGTGATGCAAGAGCTGGAAACTTGGCTCTGCCCTGCCCCTCCTGTGCACGGGCCTCTGTGTGTATGTGCGTGAATGTGTGTGCGTGCACGCATGTGTGTATGTGTGTGAATGAATGTATATGTGTGCGTGCGTGTGTGTGGTTGAACTGTCTGTCTGAAAGGCTGTGACATCAAAGAGCTTTGAAGTCTCCCTCGTCTATCCTCTATGTCAACAGAACATACTGCATTAGACCACAGCCTCCATCATAAGGGAGACATACATATATAATCATTAACTGGGCCAAATAAAAAACACATATGGCTTTATCTTTTGGTGCTTTACTTGCGCAGGGTTCTCCACTTGCTTGTCTCCATGGAGATGTTATTGTTTGCTGGAATGTTCCATAACATGGTATTAAGCTAATCTGGCTAGCATTTATTTAAATATATTGCTCAAAAAAAAAAAAAAAAAAAAAAATCTTGTTGTGGGTGGGATAGCTTCTCCACAGATCTGATCTGTAACTTGCCTTAGTGGCATCTCCTGCTTGTCTCCATGGAGAAAGGTAAAGGAAAAAAAGCTTTATTGCCATTGTCACTGAGCAAAATTCACAAACTAAGAATGTGCTTCGCCCTTACTGTGCTACATAAAGTAATGTAGAGGCATGCATCAAATAAGGCATTAGAAATAAAATAAACTTTGGCTGACTACAAATACAAAATACACAGTACAGACAAAAAGAAGAGTGCAAAACTAGTGTAAATGGATGAAGCTTGTTGACGCGAGTTATTTAAAGTGACAGGTGTTATGAAGTGTTCCTGAGCCCAGCGCCAGAGGACTCATGAACTCAAACTCGAAATATTCAGAAACAGATTGTGGGCATCCGTGTGTGGTAATACTTAGACCTCTGCCATCACCCCCATGACTAAAACAACACAGTGGAGTAGACAGCGATGAAGATTTTGTTACCACTGAATTCTGGCAAAACTTTTGGGAACAGGTGGCAGAATGACTGACACACTTCCTGGTATGGTGGCACAGTAAATTACCTGAACACCATTTGCAAACAGTTGCAATTATTTCCTGGGGTTAATTAACTGCGCTGGAGCTTCCTACCCTGTGAGACTAGTATATCTGTCACCACTCTTCCCACAGCATCTAACCTAGTTTATTTTTCACACTGTTTCTCTCTAAGTCTGTCTGCCAGCTTTGTCACAACAGTGTCCCAGCTCCACACCTGTTGCCAGCATCCTTCAGCCATGACTGTCACGGGACATTTGAGGGTGTGCGCTGCTTGTGATTGGAGGTTTATTGAGTATAAAGAGGTCCAATGTCCCCTTGGTGCAATGTAAAAATTGGAATTGGACCCCTTCAGGACTGGACACATTCCAGCAGCAGCAGACAGCTTATTAAAATTAAAGAATGAATTAAAAGATGTGCAAACCATAAGAGGGAAGAAAATTATAGAACAATAACTACAGAGCAGCTTTGGCAAGTTCAATTAATAGAGAGTTTGAAGGTTACATGTTAGGGCATAAAAAAGATAATGTGGATGAATGCCGTTTCTATGTATTTTATATAAAAGTTTTACTAATACTAATAAAGTTGTAATTTTCTGCTAAACTACTAAATTTGTGACAGACAGTCGCTATTGGAATCCAGTTTGAAAGCAGAAGGGTCTGAGATGATCCAGTCACAGCCTCGTCATTATTCAGAAAAAATGTACAAGTCCTTTCCTTTCACTTCAGATTAACGTTTAGTGCTTTGCCTTTTCACTCAAATGCATGGACCTTGAACTTTATTTGCAGATTTAGTAACAGTTAGCCAGAGTTGAAACTGCAGTGGTTCTCATTTATCCATAAATTTCCAAGTTGCAGTGCTTTTAATTATGTTTTGTACTCTTTCCTTGACGACAAAAACATGGGCTATCCAGACAGAACAAATCTGTCTCTTCCAATTGGTCAAATGTTTACTCAGTGTAATAAGAGGCAGTAAAGACAGTGAAGAGGGAGACCGTGTTGTAGCCAGAATAACAGTAATAAGGCCAACACGAATCTAATGTCTGAGCACTGCAGGAAACAATGAATCTAACAGCGTCAACACAACCTGACAAACAAGTCCTTTAGACCTCCCTGCTCCTCCCCTCAGCTCCTCCCGCTCTGTCCTCTAAAACACAAACAGACTTAAGGAACTGCTGCTGGATCACAGATGGGAAATGTAAAGAACCAGTTTTGGACCGGAAGTGGAGGAGAACTGGCATAGAGACCATTTATGAAGATAAGTGTTGCACGGTTTCAAAAGTATTCAACTAAGATGGGACACTGCAGCATTATGGCTACAAAAAAAAAAAGATTTAAGTTTGACTTGTCACTTCCTTTAGTCACTCTCCCAAAAGCTGCACAATGTAACTTTTCAGGAGTAGCGTTCATCACCTGCTTGTCCCCATAGTGATGTTATTGTTATTGCTGGAAGATTCCACAGAATTGCGTTAAACTTATCTATTTCCATGGTGACAAGCAGGCGACACCATCAGGCCAAGTTACAAGTCAGATCTATGGAGAGGCAACCCTTCTCAGTTAGAATGTTTTTCATCAATAGCAACATCAGTAATTGAATACATGCAAGATCGATGGAAATTTTACATGTGGACCCTTAACTTAACTTACGTTCACATCACATTAAATTCATCTTTGGTCTTTTTTTACCCAACCCCCACCTGACCAGTCAGTCACCTCAGCTTTCCAGTCACATTCCCTAGAATAATTCCTTTTAACATGCTTTGATTACTCTCTGCCGTCATTCAGTTAGTCTAATGATTAAATAATAAACATACACTCATTAATAAAGCCAAATGATAATTGATATAAATTAGTTTGTTGTTGTGACAAACCAAATTAAAGCTTGACTTTAGTGACATCACTTTATAATTTCATTTCAGTTGATGTCTAAATTTGCTTTTGACTTTCTTCTTCAGTTTTGTCTCATTCTTTTCAAGGCACAGAGAGAAAGTTACCTAGAAGCTGTCTGAGCGCTGATGGCCCTGGATAGTAAGGGGGGATAAGGAAGGTATGGAGCAAATTAGCGACAGAGATGGGAAAATAATGACTATAGCTTTGTGGGTAATTAGCAGGTATAGTGCCTATGGAGAGTTGGGAATATAATGATGTGAGAAAGAGACAGAGAAAAGGGAGAATGAGGTGAAAATGTGTGCAAGACTAACAAGAGGGGGGATAGTGCGTACGCGGTGAGGGAGTGGTAGAGACCTGCAGGGAAAAATGTGTAGGTGTACTATTCAACTTTTCAATAAGGAAACATACAGCCAGTGTGGGAGAGCCAGCATGGAAACTAGCCATCTGCACGTGCAGATTAGGGTGCTCGCACTGTATACAATAAAAAAGCATGACCTTGGAGGGGTCAGCTTGCTCTGACAATATTTGCCAAGGCATTGTTTCAAATCAATAACTCATTAACAAAGTACAAAGGAAGTTGCTGTGGGTTTGTGAGATTCTTTATTAGAAAAGAGCGGCTCCGGGCCAGGGAGGTCATCGCTGTGACATCTCGGCTAGACTCGCACTGCCGCCCGGATTGTCAGGTGAAATTACTGCAAGCCATTAATTGACATAAGGCAAAGGAGAGCGGGCAAGCAGACAAGGCACTGTGTGTTCCAGGATGACCCTGAGGTGCTGGTTGTGTGTGTGTGGAGGAGTGTGCCTGTGTGCGTATGTCTCTATTCGGGTCAGTTTGTATCTACAGCAGGTCTGTGTGCCGGCTAAGACAGAGGCGGCTTAGTGTGCAGGAGGTGTAAGGGAGGGCAGGATGGATGTGTTTGATGGTTGACCTGACTAGAAGATTGGGAGCAGGGATCTGAGACTAGAGCGGCAATGCTTCTGCCTAGAGCAAACACACAATCACATGGACACAAACAGATGTTCGTGCAATTAACACACACAGCACATACTCACAAAAACTAAAAATATATATTTTCTGTAAATAACACCTACACATATAAAATGTAACGCACAAAGGTTAAAGCTAATAAATGAACAAAAAGAGTGTACGTATAGAAGAGATAGTGAAAGGAGTGCATTAAGTCAATTTGTTTTCAGCACCATGCAGGTGGTGCTGCCCCCCTTGGCCCTGGTCATTGACCTCTCCTTTGACCAGGTTCAAAGGTTAATCAAGTCCCTACCTGTCCTTGGATATGCTGAGCCGTACATCCTGGCATGACAACAGGTCGCAGGCCAAAGAAATCCTGTCTGTATAATTGCATGTGGGCTACAGATTGGGGCAAAAGGGGTGAAGGTGACAAAGAGCAGGAACCTTCTCCCTGAGGGAAACATTGTTGCACCATGTTGAATGCAATTAGCCCTGTGTATGTCCATGTCTTAATGTTCACTATCAGAATGTGGGAGTATGTGAGTGCACATGTTTGTGGATCCTCAGGGCGGTTTGTAGTACACTGGGAAAACAGGACATCACTGCTAAAAACAGACAAGGACAAGACTCTGAGGCTGCTGCCCCAGTGGACAACTGCAGCTGGGAATAACTGGTCCTGCAACCACTGGGCCAACATAATAGATGCTGCTTTACTTTGGAAACACAGTATGGTGCAATACATCTTCATATATTCTACTTTATTGGAGACGATCATCAAGAAAAATAAAATATTGTCTGCATAAAGAAATAATTCTAATGAAACAAGCTTAATAATTAAACCTGCACACAAATTAAGACAATTTGCACCCAAACTTTAATATGTTGTAATTAAAGGGAAAAAAAGTTGTGCTTTTTCCCTGTTTGCTCTTTTTCCCCTTCTTCTTTCCAGGGCCTGCTGGCCTAATCCCAGCCAGCCAGCCTTGGGTGAACTCTTTGGAAGCTTCTTAAGCCCATGAATGTGGCTTTTGTTCCTGCCATTCCTCCGCTTGGCTGACAGAAAATAGCTAACTGGATTACTGCTAAAATTCAGAGTAAAGTGAACTCCCAAACTTCTATATGGCAAAGTGCGAAGAATGCACTCTCCCACACCCATTTTACCCCACAGTTATCCACATCAGCATCCCTGCGTTCACTTTATACCCCCCAACCCTCTCACCGTCTGCTCAGGCCTGAACCAGCACCCCTCTAAACACGGTGCACTGGGGTGTGATTGGGAGGAGGAGGATTAGATAAGGTTGAGAGGTTGCGCACTATGAACCAAAGGCTAAAATGTACCAATCCTAAAAGCAGTTAAGAGCTTATTAATGTGTGCAAGGAAGCGTATTAATCAACACATCTCTATTAGACAGTTGTAGTCAAGTGAGGCTACCCAATGCTTTTCCATATAACTGTTTTTACCCTGTGAATTCGAACTAGAGAGTATTTTCCAATTATTCAATCTCTATTATGTGATGAATGCTTGAAGTATGCTAGAATGTGTGTATCTGAATAGCAGCGTGCAGGTGGTCTAGCATCTCAGCAGGAGTTAAGACTGTGAGGTGTATAGAAGAGAAAGCCTTGTTCATGTGTGTGCCTTTGCAAGGGCGCTTTGCGAGCCTGGCTGGGTGCTTTAAAAAAGATGAAAACAGGCTGGCTAAAGAGGTTTGATTTGATCCACCACCCAGCCGGCCCAACAAAGGTGAAGGAGAATGGCACACGGGCATCCACACCCACACTAAAACCTCAGCTCTTTTTGTACCTGCTTCTTTTGTGACTCTCTGTGCCCTAGTCCATCACCGTGTATACGCTTATGTGTGTGTGAGCGTGACAGATTACTGCGCACCGGACAGAGGCAGAGCAGAGTAAAGTAAAGCCATGAAGGAGGAGGCGAGGTCAAACACACACACATCCTGCTGACTCCGGGGTTAAAGGTCAAAATTCAAGTGGCAACGACACAGAGCCGAAGCCCTTAACCATTAATCTTTATCCACAATCTGCAATCCCTGCATCTGAGGACATGTGTGTTCCTCTGAAAAACTCAAGGTCCAACCTCAGAGTCCACACGCATAAACCTTAAAGAGAAATATTTATACTGGTGTACAATTATACACAACTCAATAAAAACAAGCTTCACCATATTTCTCGCACTTACATAGCAGGGTAGCAAAATTATTAGGTTCATTCTTTAGGTAATAAAACTTTTTAAAATAGTGCACATCTTCCATTAAAAAATAATAATAATAAAATTATGTAATAATTTACTTTTAACATGAATGTGAAAGTGGGACCACTATGGTCAAAAAATAATGTATAAATAATAATCATAAAGTACTATAAGGTAGGACTAGTTTTATTGTGGAATGTCCAAGGTGAGTGGGTAATATTTATTCACAGGCATTTTTGCCTTATTATGAATGTGTGAAGGTACTGCCAAGAAAGTGAGAAAAACCCTCTGCTGACAGCTACAAAGTGACTGTCCCACAAACTTTTATCAATGATTAATCTTTTTCACACACACATGGGGAGTGTTTTTTAAATAAAAATGATAATAAGAATTTTAATAAATCTCGTGTCAGATAACACAAAACAGTAATGATTTAACAAATTTTTTTACGAAAACATACTGCATTAAGATTTACCAGTATTAATCAATAAACTAAAATAAAATAAAATAAAAAAACATAGTTGGTTATTTTACAGTTTGTTAATTGTAAACTGCAATATTGATCTGTGCATTTTTTGAACACTGGTGTCCGATTCAAACCCACAAGCAAGTGCATTGCAATACAAGGCAATGCAGGAATACTTAAATATGAATGAATCGATCAAAATAGCTTTCAGTAAGCTAATAATGAAGGAACGCCATTGGTTAGAAATGTATGTATGTGAAGAAGAGAGTTCATAGTCTTGGCAAATTATTAAGTTAGGAACCAGGTGTGTGCACGTGTGTGTGATTGGGGTGTGTGCGCCCATTCGAGCATGATAAGAATGTTGCTGTGTGTTTGCCGAGTGTGCGTTCGGGAGATAATAATCCCAGCGGTCAACACGAGTGAAGGGCCAAAGCTGCACTGACCGGCCCACCATATGAGAGCGCGAAGGAGAGGGAGGAAATGAGGGAGAGAGCCATGTGGTTAACACTTGCTCACTGAGAGGCGACTGGAGCCCAGCCAACCTCTTCACACACAGGCTGACCACACAAGAGCCTCTCTTCTCCCTCAGAATCCCATCCTCCAGTCCTCATTACCTAACGATTCCCTCTCCTGCCTCCTCTCTTGCCTCACATCCTACTTCTTTCATCACATTCTTGCCTCTTTTATCAAACTTGTCCAAAATCATACCTCCCATTTTCTCACCTATGCCTTGGCGTCTTCTCCTCCTACACCCTTTAACTGTCAGTCTGTCCTCCTCCCCCATCATGTCTGCTTATGATGAACACCCATCGCTCTGCCTCTACGTCCCAGTCAAACACATCCCTCCTCATCTCCCTGTCTGTGCAGCGCTGTCGTCTTGTGTTGACTTACTCGTACAGGGATGCGCTCTGTCTCAGCCTCCTTCTGTGGGTTGCGGTACTTCTCGTAAAATTCCTTCTTCTTGCTGCCCTCTTTGTCATCTTTGCGTTCCTTCTTTTCAGCTGGCTCATCCAGTAGTTCGTCCTGGGAGACAAGAGGAGAAGCTCTATCTGGCTTCTCAACCTCAAGGTAGTTTTCATTGGGGTTTAGCACCATCACACCATAGCCTTCCTGCAAAACAATATGGAAACTTGAAAAAGATATATTTTTTTTCATAACACAAATGGAAATTGCACGTCTTAGTTAATTTACCACAAATATTTGAAGGTGCAGTAATACTAATCACATTGAGATATAGATGTGGAGGAGAGAGTAGTGGAATTTCGTGGGGAGTTGGAATTCACTCTTGGTAGTATCAGCCAGTGCAGTGAGCATTTAGTCGAAAGGCCACATGTCACTTAATATAGAATTCAATTGATTTTTCCATCACCCTGTGTAAAGGCAACATTATACGTTTGTGTCGAAGTAATTCTAAGTCCTAAACCTACAAAATACAGACTTTTTTCCGTTTTCACATCAGAAGATGTTCAGATATTTATTAACAATGAAAGGTTAACATAATAAATAAGGCAGAGGAAATGTGCTGAATAAAAGGAAGTTTTCATTAAGACTATGTAGACTTTTAATTAACTGTGTTTATTGTCCCAAGCACTCGCAAACTAAAGCAGGAAATGGAAGGATTCCTGTTGCAATCTGGTCATGCTACTCACATAAACTCTATTGTGACTACACGCGGACACAAAACGCTTCGGATTTAAAGTAATGCAAAACAGTATATTAATTGTTTTCACATAAGCAAATACACTATTCATATGTATTGTAAAAAATGTAATGTTATGACTTCCAAATTAACTATATGGAAGTGGGAGAAGGCATGGTTTGATTGTAGATGAATGCATTTTTGGATGTATTTTACTTGTTTGTTAACCTGCTCGGGGACAGCAGATGGAAACTGGATTTGGCTTAATCTTGAGTAAAGCGTCTCTTCTTTTATGAGATTAAAGTGTTTATATGATCCCTGTAAAAAAATTAAAAAAAATTAAATTTTAAAAAAGTAAAAGAAAGAAAAAACTAAACAGCAAAGGTGGCTGTCATTGTTCGGTTAAAAGTTGGAGATAAGTTACAAATATTTCAAATTATAACCAGATTTAACTTTGTTTTAGAGATGTTTTCATTTTGACAACATTATAAAGATACAAAGATATGTGACGAGCTCATGGTGCGTTTTTGCACTATACATTCCTCAACCTAAAATAATAAATAATAAAATAGTACAAATATTATATTGTACCTCTAAAATAAAATGATTACATATTATGTGTTTTGATCCTCTTGGACAGACAAAATATTCACACATATGCAGATAGAGTATAATGAGAAATAGGGGAGTGAAATAAACACCTTAAGAAGAGTAATAGATGAAACAGAGTTGTAACCTCGCTCAGCATCATCTCTTCCTTAATAAGTGTTAACACAATGTGCTTGCCTGGAGTCCTCCTGCGCCCATCACCATCAAACCTTTCACACAGCCCTTTCCTTAGCACCTGCCGTGTGTTGACAACAGCAACATGACACTTTCTCACTTATTTAGATTATCAAATCAGCCGGATTCTCACTTGCTTTCAAATTCAGACATGACTACTCGTCCCTCTCTGCATGCATATACAACTTAACATTTGACAAAAATAATATAAGCATTAATTAGTAAGTGAAAACAGCATACGTAGACATATTTATGGATATCTGATAACTACTAGTGCCACACGAGCAGTAATAAATTCTAAAATCCAACTGTATATATCAGAGTACTTTTTTGGTCAGTTAAATACATATTTTTATGCCAACTCAATGAAAGAAAATACTAAGCAGAATATACAAAAAGGTTTGCAGACAAAATATTAATTACTCAGAAAATCCAGGTTCATACCAGCTTTGTGCCACTGCCCACTGGTGGTAGCCTGATAAAATAACTGCCAGGTCCAGCTTTGCCCATGATAACAACATACTGTATCTACAATTGGTGGTGTAAACTATATGTAGACTTCAAAAATCAAAGCATTTAAACTATGATAACATAACAGACAAGTAAGAAATACATGAACTCACTTTTGAATTGGAGCATCATCTTGTCCTTAATTTCTGGATAACATGGTCAAAAGTTAATAGTCCAGTAGCACAGGTGACCGCTCATGCAAACCCAAAGTGTGATACAACTACACGTACTCCTTAGCAATATTACTCCACGTCACAGCACTACGTTACGCTTCCTGGCCTTAAGAACACTGATTCTAACCCCAACTGGTCCGGTTCCTAGCCTTTAACTTGAGAATCCTAACCCTTACTGGCCTATAGCCTTTTCTCAGTGCTGATAGCCCAAATATAGCCAACACCCTTTGAGCTGTCCAGTCACCCAGAAGGACATTGCTGCTCAGGCAAACAGTGTTGCTTGGTCATGAGGAGCAGGGCCTCAAAGTTCAACTACGAGTCGGAAACCATCATTTAATCTAACACTGAGAGGTCTGTGTGGTGTCAAGCTAACACTGCTGCTCCCAGTCCAGGCGTTTCCCTTCAGTCAATCCCCTCTCTGTCAAACAAACACAAAACAGTAGGTCATGATCTGGTTTCATCCATGTATAGTTTATTGGGGTAATAGTGTTTGATATATCTTCGCTAAATCAACGCTATTAAAACAATATTAAAGCAAATTGTCCTACTCAACCAAATTAAAATTTTAGAATTGGGAGTTTCCCATAAAGGATGCTAGGTCTCTTGTCTACAACCCTTGACTTAGGTCATGTGGTCTTTGTATCTAAAGCTAACTGTTTCGTCTTGCCTACAGACACGCTGGCAGATGGACCCAAAAATGGAATACATTGACTAAATCTGATCATTGTGCTGTGATGTGCTGTCAAAGTCTGTCTCAATCTTATACAAATGCAGGTTGCAATCCTAGGTCACTCTCCTTTATACAGCTAAATCTCTATCACAGCCATTGCACACTCTGGGCTGTATGCCTTTGTGCTGTGCACACACTGTTTTAAATAAGACACACGCAGATCTGATTTGGTCCTCTGCTGTAGAGCTTTGGCTCAGCCTCTTCCCATGCCCTGTGGTGCCCTGTGCCACCACCACACTGAGCTCCTGCCCCAGGGCCAGCGGTCAAGAGGGTCGCCCCATCCCCTCAGAAAGGGGGTACTGCGACCCCTCACCTCGCTTCGGACGATCCTTGGCTTGTCTTTGTCAGCCTGTCGTGCACCAGATAACACAACAAAGGCTGCCGATGCTACGGAAACCAGTGTTGTGTCAGGATCGAAATGAAGCCTTAGTCGGTACTGACTTAGTAATTAAAATATTAAAAACTGCTATTACAATACATATGGATGGGTGAAATTGCATATATGGAAATTTGTAATAGATTGAATGTTGAATAATGATAATAACAATTTAGATTTGCTTATCAATATAATTTTTTTGTCCATGTCATAAAGGCAAAATAAAATCACCTCCCAAAATAAATAAAATAAAATAAAAGTCCAAATAGTAGTATCCTTTGTCCTCTAGTTTAAACTGTCATTAAGTTTTAACTGTAAACATCACTGCACCTTATAAGACTACTTTTCATGCATGATTCAAATCTATGTCAGAGTAAGGAAGTGTAAATAAAACATCCCTTTAAGACAGTGTTATTCTCTTTATCCAGTGGAGTTGTAATGAAATGAAATGTGTCTAATGTAAAGGAGGAGAAGGGAGCAGGCGGCCGGACTGAGAGGGTGTTTCATCTGTGCGCGTGCAGCTCGCCGTTAGCTTTGATGTGAGGGCTCTCATGTGGTACGCACAGCTTTGGGCACAGGGAAGAGGACAGCACTTGACAGGTACAAAGCATGGCTATGAACGGCCATGGGTGCATGCAGTGACAAAAGGGGCATGATAAATTTGAGATGGTTATTTGATTAATAGAATGTTAAAAAGCATTATCTTCGTTCAAATAAAGTAGCTAGACCACTGCACTATACAAAATCTGCAACGTGTAGGTGGTCATTAGGGCTCCTTCTCACTTTATTAGTTTAGGTTAGCGCCTGTTAGGATCTGGGTTAGCGATGCTTCCTCAACTCAACATCAATTTCTCTTTACTTCCTTGTTTCGCCCAATATGCAGCTCCCGATTCGCTCATCAGGCTTGAGTGACAGGGGTGGATAGGGTCACCCAGCATGCCATATCCAATAAGAGCGTGCGGAGGGGAGGGATGTCGGCCAGGCAATACAGTCAGGTTTGAGATGTGAATGACGGCACAAAGGCTTGACTCAAAGACGCTGTAAAACCAAAAATGGCACCTGAATTTGAAAGCATGCAACACTGGGATCTATATTTTTAAATGTAAATACATTTTTTAACAAGTAAAGCCCTTCTTTGTCAGGGCGACCTGGCAGTGGGTGACCTTGCCTGTCTTCCATCTCTACGTGAGCTTTTTCTGTATGCAGAGGCCCTTTATCCATCCGATCCCTTTCTTTTTTCTTTTCTTCTCTATGCTCTTTCTCTCCCCGAGGCAGACATCCCACACAGATCGCTCAGTTCTGTCAGATTAAGTCACAGTGCCCCCTTTCTCATTTTAGCACTGTGCCATTCTGAGACCACCTCCCCACCCGCACCCCGCGAACGCCGTGTTTCTCCCCAAGTAGAGAGGTGGGAGCTGGCTTACTGTACCACAGGGCAATGAAAAGATGCGTGTGAGGATCTTTGGGGTAATATACAAGCGGATGAGACAGCACTGTCATCAGCCTGTCAGCGCAAAATCAATCATGGTCTTGATAAGTCGGGATTCCCCTGGGACCTAAGAGTAGTTAGGAAACAGATTTTAAATTATATTCTGGGTATAGTGTGAGTCCATGCAAAATAATGTAAAAATACATCTGAATTGGAAGATTCTTGTCACTGCTGTAAATTCCTGATTCAAAAGTATGTCCTTTCAAATGTAAGCAGAGAGTTGTTCATGCAAATCCAAACATGAGGAGGAGGGTTGCATCAGGAAGGGCATCTGGCATAATCAAAAGGCAAATCCCTGCATAATAGGTAGCAGCTAAGAAGGGAAAAAACAAATATGAGGAATAATATAGGGGTAGTTTCAAGCCTGTAAATTAGAATGGGTTGTGATAAATACCCAAGAATAATACAAGATATGAAGAATCAATGTCAAAATGACTACACAGGATGATAAGACAGTATTAAAATCCACATCACTCAAGCAGCTACAGCCAGTACAAAAAGAGAAGTTAAAGTTTCATCTTATCTGCCCACTAAGTTAATTTTTGAAGAAATGGGCTGAGGTTTCCTCTCTTATAATCATTAACATTTAATTAAGTTTCCCTCAAATTAACTTTCAGTTTTAAGTTTAAAGACTTTGAGTTTGCCATTTGCCTTGCTAATATAGCCATGCACTCATTTGGTCAATGTAAATAATACACTTAACTAATGATCAACGTTTTCTTGATCCTAATGAGCACAAATAGTTAGGTCAGGATTTAAAAGACTAACCTTTGGAGCAAGTATTGGCGTCTGTAATAAGAAGAAGTGTTTTTAACCTTGGCATGGGATGTCTTCGCTCATTTGGATATTGTTTGTATGTGTGGAGCTGAATATTTATAAATGAGTTCAAAGTGGAGCAGTGGGGTGGAGGAAGTGAAGAGAATAGCACAGCTTCTGATCCCTGATGCCTCCCATTCTTTTTAAGCTTGCATTTACATTTCTTTCTATGTGTTTTGCTTCTTTCTCTCATCACGACGCGTCTATTTTCAGCATGTGAGTAAAAAAAAAAAAAAGAAGATAAAGACATATTCCAGACAGTGTTGAGTAACTTCAGTGCCAATGTCAAGGCCAGGCATCTTTACCACAGTCAGCGTATGTGGCTGTGTGAATCTATTTAGCTGCTGCTTAAAGGTGCTGCATGCTAATCAAGTAGGAAATATTTCAGTGTCATAAACATAAGTAACCTCCACACACATACACATTAGCTGACATGCACATCGTACGGAGCACCTCTTCATCTGCTCGCAGCACGACACGTGGAGGGAGGTGCAGGGTTGGGGTTGGGGGTTGCTACATTGGGGGTGGGTATAGCATTAATCACCGTCCAGGTGGAAATTGTCAGAGCTATCGATTGTGCAAGTAAATGTTACACAAGTCATTTGTCAACTTTTTTTCTCCAAACGGAGCTACGTGTCATTTGCAAAGATCCTACTCAGAATGTAAACTTTTCACTACAGGAACTGAAAGTTGTGTCTCAACACAATATTTTTGTATAAAAGTATGACACTGATATTAAAAAACAACTAAATACACACGGTAAAAGGAACTGGAAGTCCTCAGAAACCTCTGCTAAGGCTATGTTCCACTTCCTCAAAAGGAAGAACAGGTCTTAAACTTAAATTTTTTCTTTTACAGAGATAATAATATAATAATATAAAACTAATGATTTGCTCTTTTGAAACCGCTTTCTTGGCCATCTGAACAGTCACCAAAAACAAAAATAAAAACTTTCTTATTTAACAACATTTATACGAAGTACTTCATATTAAAATAAAATTCATATTTTCAATTAAGTTTATTAAGAAGTATAACGCCTGAGCTCATAAGGAAATACAGGAAGTGCGACGAGTCCTCAGCCCTCAGAGGGAAAGCTATGGGGAAATAAATACAGAAGGCTTATTCTGATGCCGTTAGCATTTTGATTTATATATTCTATATTGTCTCCCCTAAGCATACACATGTATTTTTAATGAGGGCAGAGAGAGATATACATCATGGAATGATAGGTGCCTCCCTGCCCTCCTGCCTAACTATTTAATGTATAAATCAGGAAGAGAAGGGAGCCAAGAATGGGCAAACATGGAGTGAAGGTATCCCAGGAGCTGTTCATGAGGCCACCATTACCCAAGACGCACACTGGATGACAATGTCTTTCTTAAAAGAATCTTATCTTTGAAAGAATTAACAATAAAACAATAGTAATCACAGCTTTTGCTAACTAATGGATGCTAAAACAGAAGTCTATGTAACTGTAATGCAGTCATGTATGTAAAATATGTATATAAAAAAATAACAACCATGCCAAGGAATGTTTCTACCTGACCATCTGGACAGATAGCTAATGCATTAACACACATGAACCCACACACTGTGGGTGCAAGACACATGACCATATGTCCAGACTTAAGCAGCCGGGGTCACCCACTGGACACCTTTAGAATACAGTATCCATCTATGTCATTGCAGAATGTGGAATTTACATGGTTAAAAGAAAAAATAAGGGTCCAAAATGGTTCATTTTGTGGATATTTGAAGTTATTAATGTACATTATAACAATACTTTGTAGTAGCACATGGGTTATTAATCTTACTGAAGATCACAGGAAAACTCTGACCTCCAAATGTCAAAGGTCACAGTAAGCTTCCTTCACCTCTGCCCTGTTATTGTGACCTAGGCAGAACCGCACAGAGCCGTATCAATGTTCATGTGTAGAACAAATTGCCACTTTAATTGCAACTTAAAACTAAACTAAAGTATATGTACGTTTAGTGTATGTAGGAAATAAATAGGATCAGTAACAAAGCAAAAGATGGCGCATATCTCACCTTTACCCTTCTGTTAATGACCTCTCTCCAAGTGGAGCTGCACTGTAGGTCCCCGAGTCAGGGGAGGTCGCCACAGCCAATCACAAGCTGTGTTTGAAGTGTGAAGGGTAAACACAGTGACTGCTCAGCCCTGCCATTTACTCTGCTTATTTTCACAGGATGTAACCTAGAAAGGCAGAGGTGCTGGAGAATACAGTGCATCTGTGTATGTGCGCATGCATGCGTTTTGGCGTGTTAGCGTACATTTTCCATAGTGTCATTACCACATGGTCAGGGTTTATGCTTCAGAGCGCACACATGGGGCTACGCATGTATGTTGGAATCCCCTTCATCCTCTCACCATACAAATATATGTGCGGAAATTCATGGTATGGTAACTAGGAAACCATGCATGGAGCAATGGACATTTTCCTATTAACCCAATGTAGCCTTCAAGAATGGTGGAAAGCAATTAACCTAGGAAAGTGGCTGTAAAACACATCTTGATCTCTCTCTTGCAAACCGAACTTCTCAACCCCAAACCATTACCGTAATTTTTACTACGAACGCTTTCAAAAATGTACCACTTTTTAGAGACCACCTGTTGTCTATTATTTTTACATACTGCTTTTCTCATAAATCATAACACTGGTAATTAATCAAACTGTCAAAACAGGGCCTGAGGGTCACCTGGAGGGGTCAGAGGTGGACGAGGGACTGGTGGAGGTCAGGGTCACACCGCATTCCTCATTATCAGGTTGTGGATGGGAGAGCGAGCAGGCAAACAAAAGCGAAAGCAGATGGGAGAGAAAGGGAGGGAGAGAAGAGGTAGCCACACACTAGGGGTGAGAAAGTGGAAGGAATTGACAAATAAAAGTTAAAAGAAGCTGTCACATGGGTGGAGATGTGTTTTAGATATAGACAGTACACTATAAAATCTGGTTTTACCCAACTTAAATTAAGTGATGAAGCCATTTGCCCAAAAGCTCACAACCAAACTAATTATACATTCTATAAAACTGTAATGAAAACACAACAATTATATTTTTACTTATTAAATTAGGTCTTTAAATTGGATAAAACAAATATCTTAACTTAATTTTAGACTTAAATTTTTTGATGAGTGATCATGGGGTTCAGCGTCTTATTCCTACATTTTGAGAACTTTTTCACATTCAAAAGTTATAATTTTTTGTTTCAAATTTGGTAATTGCTATGACAACAGTCCTAATTTTTCATCACTCTGAAATCCATGGATGGTATACAAACAACTTATTTAAGTAACATGCACCGTAGGGTTTTACGATGTAAGAAGGGAACAAAAGAATGCTACAAGATGTTTCTAGAGTAAAGGGGCTGAAATTGTGTGCGGGTAGAAGAAAGGAAGATGGCGTGGCTTATTCAATGGGAAAATAGGGAATCAGCTGTGGAAGTAGGATTGTTATCTTGTTCGGGGCACTCCTGGTGAGTGTGTGTTTGGGGTGAGTGATGAGACAGACTGATATCTTTCTAAGAGGAGAGTGTATCAGTGTCTCTTTGGGTTGAGAGCCAGTTCACAGATGCACCAAGGCCACGGTCCTGGAGTGGCACGTTTCCTTTCCACAATACAGAGCTCTGATTAGATCGCGCTGATTAAAATGGCACCACACAAGATCCATACACACAACATCTGGAGAAAATGTCGCCTTGTTTACGATTAATACAATAATGGATTTAATATTGCTGTCACTATTGTTATGAATTTAATATGCAAGTCTTATTGTGTTGATAATAGAACAAATACATCAATATATATTTGCAATGTAAAGTTATGTGCATCCCCTTGCTCAGAATTAGGCGTAATAGGCTAGGAAAGATTACTTTAAAAGGAACAATTTAAAAAGTGCAAATCCCGCGAAACTCGTCCCACGTTCAAACCCCCCCCCCCCCCCCTCCCCTCCCCCCCCGCCGCCAAGTGCGAATTCTCAGGCGTGGCTCGCTCTATCAAAAACATCACTCTTGAATGAGGCGCCGACCATTGCGCAAAATTAGCTGTCACCCTTTTCTCAAAATCTTTGTTAATCTTGTTTCCAGTGTTTGCAGATTTATCAGCACATGCATCAATGTCAGCTCCTTGGTTACTGAGCCGCACTACTTGGGAGAAGATATAATTAAAAATGTTTGGGGCATGGGGGGTGGAGGGGCTGCTGAGGAGTGGGAAAAACGGAGGAAATGGGGCGGTGATGGTGGAGTGGGGTGGTGTTTGAAGAAGGAAGGTGAAGTCTTCGCCTCATCTCCGGCAGTCCCCTGGGAGCCCGGAGAACACACAGACCCAGCGTCAAGAGACAAAAATCGGACTGGCCAGCACCTGGCTTTCCCTTACATCCCACTATTGCTTTGGTGTGTTTCAGGAGGAAAAGTTCACAGAAAAACAATATCACTTAATCAAATTCAATGTCAGATCAGGTTTGTTGAAAAACTGACTTTGGTGGAATAAAGAACACATGAAAGTGACCAAGCCACGGATACAGAGCGCCATCAGCGTCAGTAACTGTGTTCATCCAGAGTTACGTCACTCTTCTTGATAATATTCAGTACAGACTCGGGTTCTTTGGGTTTTTAGTAGATTTTGTGAATATTAGATCATTCTTGGAGATAATAGGAAATTCCAGAAACAAGTTTTAAAGGTACCATGTGTCATACAGATGAAAAAGCTCAATGATTTATGGTCCTTTGTGGTTACCAGTGGATGCATACTGTACAGGGTAAGGGTTTGCAGGGTAAGTGGAGGGAGGAGAGAACTTACCCAGTTAGATCTGACAACTTGAGGAATATAGACATGATTAAACATAGTGCATAAACAAAAACTCCTCCAATAGGATGTATTCCTCTGAAGTCAAGTTTATCGTTTAAAATGGTACATCGATAAGGTTTATCAATAGTTTGCTGCAGCACTGAAATCAAATTTTATCGTAGTGATTAGGACAACATTTGGAAGCCATCCGGACAAAGAACAGCTCTTGACTAGATATAGCTGGTGAACGGTACGTTTAATCTTGCTTTTCTGTGGAGCTGTTACAATGGCTCACATATTCTCTCTGTCCCGTCTTCATCTGCTCCTCTGCATCCCACTCTTCTCCTCACTCCAGACCTTTAAGTGTGGTCTGGCAGGTTTGGCTGGGAGGTCGCGTATTCCCCCTCTTCATTAGTGAGAAAATGGACTCTGGTAAACGCTTGTTAAAGTCCTTACCTACACTCCCCCAGTTAATGGGAGTGATCCATTTGTGTCCGTTTCTGCCTGACAAGGCTTTACTGGAAGATTAATAGTGCAGTGTCAGGCCACGGCCAGCCTCTGTCCCGCTCTCATTTCCTTTCTTCTGGGACGCACACATGCAATAATGGAGCCCCGTCTTTTGTTGTAACACCATGATTAGCCAGGGAGAAAAAAAAACACACACAGGACGACAGATTGAAGAAAAAAAAGAAAAAACAAAAAATCCAAAATTCCTAAAGGTGACAGCTTAAGATTTAGTAGTGATCTTAGTGCGTATTAATATTAATTGATTTCCGGGCAAAGAGAGATAAATTATCAATTAAAATGTGATGTAAAATTCTACCTCTTTAACTAGACTTTGAATTTCAACCAAAAATGATAAAGCAAAAAGTGTACACCATGGGAGAAATAATAGAGACAGAAAAAGACAGAAAGAGAAAGCTGGGAGAAGTCCTAAAGGGCCACCCAGGGTTTGGTCCATCAGCCAGGCCCCCAACCATCGCTCTTCCTTTCAGGGATGACACCGTCAAGTGCTCCGTCCCCTCACTGAGTGAACAGGATAATCGCTCTTAATAATTACACAGACATTCCCTAGTAGCCTGTCCCATACAGGCAGACAGTTGTTCAGGAGAGAATTCCTTCATGTAACAGTGCTGGAAATGTGCCATACAAAAGCAGAATTTAAACTATATGCAGAGCACTTGATTTTGTTTGATATTTTCTTCTTTATTTCATCTCTCTAGGTCTCCCGTCTCTAGTGGCTCCTGTGATGGGCAGATGAACAATCCGGTAAACATACAAACAGAGAGCCAGGCGACCTGCAGAACAACCCCCTCCACACTAAATCACAGTGAGCCAGCCCAGACAGAGCAGGGTGTTTCTCAAAGCAGAGGATAGGGGATTGGGTCTGGTGGTGTCTCATTAAATTCTTGGGATTGTCTAATTGTCTTTCGTGGACCTCAGAGAGACAAGTACATTATACTCATTGCAATTAACTAAACAAAAGAGCCGAACCGCCCAAGCGCTGGGGACAAGGCTGGGCTAGGGGGAGTAAGGCAACCAGCCGGGACCAGCACAACAAAACACCAACTCACACATGGAGAGCAAGTGCAGACAAATGGTAAAGGACAAGAGAAAAGATATGGAGGCGAGAAAAATAAAGAGGGAGAAGAGTGGGAGTGCGAAGTGATCTTGGATTGGCCAGATGTCAGAGTTGGCTGGTCGGGCGGGGTGAGGCACCAGAGGAGGGTGTCTGTGCTCATTTGAGACGCACCTTTGTGCTGGACCTGTCTTGTTTACTGCACTACAGCTTAGCAGTGCGAGGGTCCTATTCATGGTCCAGGCCTTTCAGAAGGTACTGAAGGAGCCCTTAAGCCCACTTAACTACCATTTTCACACACTCTGCCTGCTCTCCTCTTTGTCCTTGCCTCCATTACATCAAACGCAGGAACAAAGGCAGGGAACAGAAACTGGGGCTGGCAGAATGGCGGCCATCACAAATATTAATTTGAAAAGGTGTTGGAGAGAAGAATCTACTTTTATGCACAAGGACAACTTGGGATTTTTTATGTTCCTTGTGGGGGGGTGCTTTCGAAGCTGCAATGAGCTTGGTTTTCAGGCTAAAGGGGAGGCCGAGGACTTGCAGCACAATTATGCAAGAATAAGGGTCTTGAGACGTGGCGCAGCGCTTAAGACTGGGCATACATAGGCGCAGACACACGCACGCGCACTGCCTATTAAAGGCGCTCTAAACATCAGACCTCATTCACTTAACAGAGCCATTAGGCAAAGCAACAAACTCAAAGAACACATACACGCTTTAGCAAAGAGTTCATGTGACTGCAGCACGGATCAAATAAGAAGCAACCTATTACATCAGGAAAGCAAAATATAAAGCAATCAAAAGGTTGTAAACAGTACAAAAAATAAAACATTTTGTCAAATGCATTTTTCTACAAATCTGAGCAGATAAACTAGAATCTAAACTGTGTGTGTAAAAGTGACCTTGAGGTGACTGGTCTATCTTGACTAAACTGGCGAGAAACCAAGATCTTAAACCTAAGCTCTACAGGTGCACACGTCATTCAAACTGATCCAGGTCACATGGGAGAGAAGGTGAAAAGTTTACACTGGAAAAAAGTGCCCACGCCCTTTAGTCTGATGTCATCACTTACACATCCTCAGTGCACTCAGTCATGGCCACTGCGCTGGTGTGTTGAAAAGTCTATCCTGTGTATTGTTATGCTGTGTCAAGCGAATCGGACACACACACACACACACACACACACACACACACACACACACACACACACACACACACACACACACAAACACAAATTAATATCTATTGTTAAGTAGGCAAATAAGTAAAGCAAATAATATAAAAATGTATTGTCACAACTATGGCTAGGTGATTATGGCATATACCAAAAACAAAAATAATTTTGCATTTTTTTCCTCATATGATCAATCTTGATTTTTTATTTCTAAAAAACTAAATAAAAATGGCTTTCAGTAATGCACGTAAACAAGACATGCTTTCAGTGTATACCATTTAATACAAAACTACCCCAATATATTCCAGACCGTTTTCAAAACCACATGCTTGTACTGACGGAACATTGACTGCAGACCTGTCAATTAAAAACGATTAGATTAAAAATGTATTATTAGACATGACTGAATCTTGAATCTTGACTGAAATTTGGTTAATAATGACCAGACATTTGCATTGTAAGCAATAATTTTTGTATAATGTCCAATAGTATTATAGTTAAATGTGTCTCTAAGAAAAGAATACGCTATAAGTTATGTTAGCTAACCGGTGTGGCATATAGTATAGGCACAGCCATTGAACCTGTCCATTTACCAAGGTAATCCTGAGAGGGAGGGGCAAGCCAAAGTCTGATCTCTGACAGAAAACACCACAGAAAGAACCAAACCAGGGGAGACACGGGCATAGCAAAGCCACTTGATGGGGGAGGGACATTCTATTCACCCATGCACCACCCCCCTTCAAAAAAATATACACATTTACAATTACTCATAATCTGCTTATGTTGCCAGCCTGCGGTGGGTTTGCTAACATTAACGGGGACATAAGCGAGAGACAAAGCCGGTGACAGAAAGGACGATCTCCAGGTGTCCAGTAATAGTGGGGCCTGAAATACCTTTTACATTGTGTTACTTTCATCTACCACACACTGAGGCTTAAACATCGCACACAAATGTTTGGCTTCTAAGCTAGAGGAAAAACACAGGCAAAATCGCTCTGAGAATGAAAATCTCCACTCATTTTTCAAACAACTATACTAAAAAAAGGCTAAATATGAAGCATTTTGAACAACTGTAACAGATATATTTAAATATTGATATGTATATTTAAATGTTTGTAAATGTGATTATTCTGAAGGAAAAAATAGACCTTACCTAAGATCAATAAAGCAGACACAGGAGTAGCTAGTAGGAGCAGTAGCAGAAGTGTTGGAGTAATCATAGATGCATTAATAATATTCAAAAGCTATATATTAGTATTGACTGTTGTAGTGACAGTGGTAGAATTAGCTTTAGCAATCATACTTGAGGTTATAGTAGCGTAAGAGTTGATATTATCAATAAGAATACAGTGCTTAAAAACTTTCTGATTATGATTCATATTAGACTAACTGCACTGAAAAATACGGAAGTAAAAGTTTGGTATTATATTGTAAGTAATACCAAAAAGGTTTTGATGGATTTTCGCTGATGAAGAATGGTGCTAACATTATTTAACAATTTAACAGAAGAGACTGAATCTGTTGGAGTTTCTGGTTTTGTTGATATTTTTTATGAGAACTACAGATTACGTTTCAGCACTGGCAGGTACACAGTAAAGGCACAGAACAAATAAATGCTTTAAAATGTACACTCAAAATATGTTTTACTTAAACACAGTTAAAATGTAGCGATCAGAAAGTTTAATAAGTATGACGTATATATAATATCAGCTCCAAAGTACATTAAAGGAAAGATACGCATTATAAAAAGTAAACTATAACTTAAAATTGCTTAGGTAGTGCATTTGCATACAGATTTTTGCCTGCTCATTACTGCTCACAAAAAAGAGGAGAAGTAGTTACACACATGAGAGGGAGTATACGCGTCTCGTCAGTGCTAAGGATATTTAGACGAGAAGCAGGTTCTAACAAAGTTTGTTATTTATTTATTTATTCCCCACAATGTGATTGCAAACTAAGTTGCTGAGGCCTGAAGGTTTAATGTCTGGTAAACTTGTAAATTCTTGCTTATGGGAGTGGAGATGGGAAGCAGAGGGGAGAATATTGTCTGTGCAGTAAAAATACAGCAAGCTACAACGTCTCAGGAGGGAAAGTGGTGGGTGTTTCAATGACAAAGCCGTCTATTTCCATGGGCTCTGTGCGTCTGATCTCCCTGTAGTCTCTCAAAGCCACAGCCTTGATCGGGGGCAAACAGCAAGTCTATGTGTCTGTGTGTCTGCATCTATCAGCCAGTCGCACTTTTAGACACCATGATAGTGACTCATGCAGACAATATAGCACCATGCGTTACCCCACTGGTCTTTTCACATATTGCTTTATCATAACCAAGCATATTTATGATTATCACACTTTTAATATAATGATAAATTTAGGAAACACATTTAAAAACTAACAAAAACAATCAAACCTTGTACAGTATACAAAGTTCAAAATACAAGACCCTTTTAATTTTTTGTGGAAGTTTGGGAAAAAATAAATAATTAAAAAAAAATATATATATGCAGACATTGAGATAAATGGACAGACATCAGAGAAGCAACTAAACTATAGCCAATTATGAGAGAGGAGAGGAAGCATCTGGGAGAGAGAGTGCGCCTTGATCAAGTCTGACTGTATACTGCCACCTGTGTGTCAAATAGGGTATAGCAACCTTTCAAACTTGAGCTGTAGAAATAGACTGTCTATGAACTAAACTAAGTATTCCCCAGTACCACCTGCTCAAGACATATCTGACCATTTTTTTCTGTTAACATCTTCCGGCTGTATCAAAACACTCTACTACTAGAAAAACAAAAGTATAATTATAATTCAATTAGCATAAAAACAAACTATTCTTTGGTTTGCGCATAGATTTAGGAGAATATAAACTTCCCCTTCATCATCAATTAGATGCAAGGGATTTTCCGCTGGGGGACTGGGGATGGCTGCCAGGCAGGGCTACCTCAAGTCGCGGTTCAAATGCAGGTTCCAGTTCATCTACAGTTCACACATACTCGCATCTTTTTGAAGCCGCTAAGGATCATGATTATTCAGGACAGAGAAGAGAGGCACTGCATGTCATCAGTACAACATCGACCCTCCTATTTTCTACTCCCGTACACAAAATATAACTCCCTTTAAAACTAGGTGCCCTGAACTTAAACCCACGAATGACCCCATGTATAAATCCTCGTCAAGTATAATCGCTCGTCTGCACTTCTCGTTTTCTAAGCTTTTCACTAACTTTTGGTGAGTAGTGGAAAGCTTTTAACAACACAGCCCAATGGATAAAGGCTTTTATACACTACACAAGATACAAAATAAGAAACTGAGCTGGCTTTATCAAAATATTAACATGAATGAACAGCATATAACAGTCTTTGTTTCAATTAGGGAAGATTCTGTTATTTTAAAAACAAAAACTCTACATTTAATTTTTCACAAAAATTATGCTGTATCTTATAGTAATATGTTTGTGTTGAGGAGTGAATGATTATGTCAAAATACTGAATTATTTTTTTTCTAACAAGCATTATGATTAGATTGGCAGTGTATGTTGTAATAATAGGAGTCTGCTTCGGCAAACATTTAAAACACGCCAATTAAGGGATTAATACATGAGAAAAGACTGAAATATGAACTGCTAAACTAATAAAATTATTCCATACATTTCAGAACTTGTTTATAAAGGTTTAAACTACAAATAAATATACACAAGAAGACAGTATTTTGTTGTTTGCCAAAGTAATGATGTTATTTAAATAACTGCAGTCTTCAAACATACAGTTTTGATTCAGTTGCACTATATCTTGCAGCTATGGGGTTGACCATTAGAAAAACACGCTGCCGTACATTGACCCACTCATGTAAGTAGAAGCCGCTCATATAGTGACATAGCAGCAGATGAACATAGACATTCTATACACCTCCAGTCCACTGCACTGAGCATGCTCCCTGAGTCTCATCAGATCACCTCCTCTCCTTCCCTTCGTGCCTTTAATCTGCAGCAGAAAGTTCACCCAGAAGTCAACAGGGCATATACAGGAGCTGCGCCTCCAGTGCCACACGTCTCACGGCTTACACTCACTCCCATGTACAGGCAGGGCATCTGGGACACACAGCGGTACAGCGCAGAATACAGAGCAACAAGGCGAGGTGCAGCCAGAAGGCATCAGCATTTTAAATTAACCCTTGATGAATGCAAAACAACTTGGTGTCAGAAACTCCCTTTGTGCTTTGTGATAATGAAAGGAAAAGTGAGTGGAACAAAGTAAACGATTGTTCAAAAAGACAAACATTGGACATGGATTTTTTAAGTCACATGCCTTGCCTGACACTATTCATTTGAGCTTTGCACAAAACTGTGTACTATCTACAATAATTTAGTTTCAAGACAAAATGAACTTCTGGCCCCCTATAATAAAGGCGGAGAAACTCACCACTTCACTGAAAAAGAAACTTTAGCCGAAGATATGAGAAAAAATGACTTTGGAGAAATTGCTAATAATGGAATATAGAGACATCACGACAGGCTGAAAGAAAACAGCAATGAGAGGAAGGCATCAAAATGTAGGTTATTGCGGTCTCACTGCACCACTCCTGAATTTCAAATAAGAACCCTGGGCAGAGCAGAGCAGAGAGCAGGGGAATGAGAGGAGGCAGAGGCTACAGCTAACACTAGAGGCAGGCAACAGAAAGTGCTTATTAATGAGATATTTTAACTAATGGAGTGAAACAAAGAGAAAGTGAGGAGATGAAGAGGAGCACCAAGTGGCCAAGAAACCTACAAGGACTATTTTACGAGAGATTTCGGGCTTTCGTTTAGATATATCATTTTGTCCTTCTTTATATTAGTTTATACTTATACACTCATAAAACAGACCATTATCTGCAATTTTAATCTATAATTGCCTTAGTGTAATTCTGTCTCAAGACACATTGGTTAAGACAGACAAATTGTAGGCTCTTTCTCTAATGGCTGGTGAATTTGAGGGGCAGCTCTTTGATCTGAGGCTGTCGGGCCTGAACACTGGCTGTGCAGGGTGGTCTCCCATCATGCTCGGCTGATCACAATTGCAGCTTTACTATTGGCTGCCTGGTAGTCCCTCCCATCGGCCGCGATGCTACACGCCTCTGACAACTTCATTAGCTCAATTCGACCCTCCGAGTGCGCCCTGACACACAGGGCTCTGCCAGCAAGACGCTACTGCAACCCAGGCAGGATTACCACGGCACTTACTTGTACCAGACTTTGGAGTGAAAATAAAGTGAGAATAAAAAAAAGGAAAAAAAAGAACGAGTCATAGTTTTGGCTAGATAAGATTTAAATGTAAGAATATTCTCTGTGCCAGCAACCAAGTCATTTGTGTAACTTTGAATGACATTTGAAATTATTGTCATACTTGTACTCACATATTACTTATTTAAAATGTAAAGACTTGGAGTTTACATTTTCTGTGTTCACACCATTCGGACATAAATAAAACAGAGCATCCTGCTGTGTGCCTTCTGCACAGCTGTTGTGATGTCTCTGTTTGGGACACCTAGTGGTCAGCTCATAGTGATTTTAAAGTTGTGGAACAGGACAGTGAATGTGTGATACTGGGGTTTAGTAGCAGGTCGTTGAAGCTAATCCTGCCTCAACATCTTTGTAACTCAGTGGTGGATAGGTGAACTGTTGAACCCTGTCCCTGCAGCTAAGGCTTGGTATAGCAGCAAGCTAATTAGCCAGTCACAAGGATGCTATCGCTCCTGCCCCACTTCTGCTCCTTTTTATCTCTCATTCATGAGCCCTTGGTGGTGCCCTTGGCATAGGCTATGTAAACTATCATTTCTCACCAGTGACGACACTAGGCCTGGCATTATAAACCATGGCACAGGTCGGATAATGTGCACGCAGGCTAATGAACTTGTTGAGGTGATGCAGTGCAGAAAAGCAAAAGGGAATTTACAAGACAAAGCTCGGATTTATTTTGCAAGTGTTTGCATAAAATGTACAGTGTTAACTATAATGCTAATTTTAGGAAACTGCATCTTAAATCACTGCTCCCCAGAATCATGTGAATTGTTTGGTGAACCATTTAATTTATGTATAGTCCTTACCTGTAGTCAGAGATAACATAAACTGAATGCCGATTTGAAACTCAAATTGATTTTGTTTTTGCCAGACAATGAAAGACCAGACTCAGGAACAGGATTAATAGCATAATCATCTAGAATCAGTGTGGATATAAACCCAAAAGGGAGTAATTATCAAGGAAATCATAAAACAATAGTATTCACACGGCTAAGACCTCACACTGACAGATAAAGATAATCTGTAAAAAGTGATTCTGCATGGTAGTTTTGTTTTTTTATGTCTTGTGGCATTTTATTTGTGAAAAGTACTGTATTTGTCTTAAAAAGGGCCATCATTGATTTTAAGTTATTTTTTTCTGTATCACTTTTTAAGTTATTTGAAAACAAGACAGTAAATGGAATTATTTATCCACAAAATGAATGTGTTCAGGCTCTTGAGCAGAAATGGCTGGCTGGCAGAGAAAGAAACTCAATTCCGTCTCCTGCTGAGGGAGAGTGGAGTGCTGGCAGTCGACAGGTACACCAGCCCACTACCACACGGCTACTGTTTTAAGAGACAAGTCAGAAGTCAGGAGTAAATAGGAGAGATAGAGTGAAAAATGGAGAAGGAGAGAGGTAATAGATTTGAGAGTTTGTGGGGAGTAAACAGATGGAGTAAACACAGCACAAGGGAAACCAGGAGACTCCCATAGAACCAGCTGAATGTGTCAGTGACACGGCACTGCACACGCAACAAAGTGTTCTGAGGGCAACATGCACACGTACATGCACACACACATACATATACACACACACACGCAGACACACATACACACCCACACAATCACACACGGTTCACCAATTGGCAGGATGCGGGGACCCAGAGCTCCTATCCAGAGCACTGACAAGCACACAGAGAACAAGCTGCCTGACAGCTCATGACAACTACTCAGCTTGTGAAAGGAGAGAGACATCCTTTCTCTCGCTTCTATTTGTCTAAGTGCTCTAAAAATGGGAATTTGAAAACAAATGAATAATACAAACATGAGCGGCGTATTTCAGTCAATTGTGAGTGTATTAGGTCAAAGGTTGATTGACCCCATCAGCTGCTTTATTTTTGTTGGCTTCCCTAAAAATCCAAATCTTCACTTACCAAACTTAGCTGCTGTGTGTGTTGCAGACTAAAACATGGATGGGCCTGGAGGCCTGTCCAAGAGAAAGATGGCAAAAAGAGGAAGAGGAAAGCGGGCCAATTAAAAATGGGTAATGGGAGAGTAGCTATGAGCCGGTGTGTGGCTGAGGGCCCAACTTTCCCAGCTTGTTCTTGAATGCGTGTTTAATGCCACAGGCTCTAGTCCACAGCCAAACTTCATTTAGCAGTGCTGCAGCCTGCTGGGTGAACCCCACATCCACAAGTTAACAGGTACATGGGTCTCTGAACTCCTCTGGGATCTCACCCACACCCTGAGGCCCACAGAACTCATTTATTCATTGATGACCATTACTGATCACAGCCTTGTGGCCACATCTTTCTATCAGGAACTTCATTAAAATAAAGATTTACTGATCAAAAAGTTTTTCAAAGACTTAACAAAACTCAACAAGCAACAGTAGTAAACTAACAATTTAAATGGCATCCAGGTTTTATGATCTCTACAATTAACTTCTTACACATTTTAGGACCAACTTTTGACCTCGGTGTACATATATGTATAACAAAAGTATAGGATGGGAAAGATTGACAATAAAACTTATGAAAATACACTTAGATGAATGGTAGTACGTTCAAAACATGAATTAATTTAACTGACCATCTACAATAATAAGCAGTTGAGCCAGAGTCTGTTACAGGATTAAACATAGACCGTGCACCACTAGTGTCAGCAGATATACACACACACATTATCAGACTGACTGTCAGTGTGTGCCTTCTTATTCTATGTGGTAATAGGCAGTCAGCTTCACAGCCAGAGCATGACCTAGAAAGTGAAACCACACGGCAAGGGACTAAATGTGTCACAGGGGCTCAATCATTCTCCTCCTCTCTGAAGACATGCACCAAGAGCAAAGAGTGAGAGAGGGAGGGATGGAGGGAGAGAGAGAGGGAGGAAGGAGAGAGGGAGTGAGAAAGGAGGGGAGACGGAGGGGGAGACCAAGGCTTCTATCACACACTCACAAGCTAATTAAGTCATTTGAAATAGCCACAGAGGGTACCTGTATGCAATCTAGCCAAGGCAAAGGGTTGATGAGGCTCTGTAAGGCCCCGGGCTAACTTCAAAAAGAAGGCAAAGATGGAACGAAAGAAAGGCAAAAAAGAGAAAGGTGGTGTATTTTTAATTGAAGCCCAACTTGAAGAAGACGAGTATGTGAGTGTGTGTCTCCTCATGTCGGGAAGCAGGAAAAAGGTTAAGCATGCCCCCAGCAGAGAATGTCTGAGCACACAAGCTCTCAATGGGGAGCAGGTGAGAGGACGCTGTGTTGGAGGGACAGAGGGGTGAGGCAGAAAAACCCAAGATAATTGAGAGAGTTCACCAAGCGGCCATGACGTGTGCTGTATGTCTAATGGTTATCAGAACAATCTGTTCAAAAAGATATTAGAATTTGTTTGGAAATTATAGGGTATAATATTGAATGGTAAAGTAACAGTAGTGCTCAGATAAGATGGGAAAGTCCTAATTCAAGTACGCTCTTAATTTAAATGTATACAATGTAATGTTTATAGCGTTTAGTCACCATTGATGTTATTGGTCCATGGATGTGGATTCCACAGTATGGCATTAAACCTAATTATTTAGCATGTATTTCATTGCATGTGTATTGGAAAAAACACACATGAAAACATGCATTGTAACTGATTCGGCTCACCTCTCCTCAGATCGGATTTGTGGATGGGGGTGGGCTGTATGGCATGACGAAGCTGATCAATAAGAGAAGTGGATGGGAAAAAGTGGCTGTATTTGAGCATAGACTTATATTCAGGAGAAAATTTGTGAATCATGATAGGACGATATAGCTGGCTGTCACAGGGATCAGATCACAATTTCATTTTTATCACCACAGTGCACAGCGCTACCTTGACCTGGTGGCATCACCTGCTTCATAGAAGTTTAATGCCATACTGCGGAACATTTCAGACAAAGCAATAACATTTCCATGGAGATAAGCATGTGGCAGACAGTTAACCAAAGATGTTAGCACAGCTTTTAACAATTATGTAAATCTGAAAATCATTTGGCTTTTGGCCTATTGCTGACATTTCAAAATTTGGAACCACTTTTCAAATAATCTAGTGTAATAGATCAAACGCTGAAGCCCACAGCTGTACTGAAACCACACACACCTCTGTGAAGGTTGCGCTGCCATGTCTCCTTTTGCCAGGGGCAGAAGCCTGGCGACACCAGCCTCTGAACTGGGTCACAAGTGTAAAGAGCGCAGCATTGGCAGTGTGCTGATCACAGGAGAGGGCAGACATTGGCTTGGACTGAGAGTGATTGGGCTATTCTAGGTCAGCTCTCTCGACAATGCACCACTGTCTCCTAATGTTTAGGCGCCCCAAAATGGATACAAAAACACAGACGAAAACCATACTAACTACATAATAATAAAGTTGCCAACGTAACAGTGCCAATGAGGTTAAAGGCAGCTTAAGAACCCTTAGAATTAGTTACATCTCGCTATTTCAGTTCCAAGTCTAATAAAGCTGTATGCAGCAGATCTCCTCAGAAGCCTATAGAGAGAGATCAGCCTGTGGACTTCAAAGGGGTTGCAACTAGGTCACGGCAAGACACTGCAGTCAGTTCCGGCACGGGTTTGGTCTGAGACATTTCACTCTCTCTCTCCTCTGTGTGTCTCAATACAATGATATCAGTGAAATTAAAATGGATTATGGTGGCCTTCTTTCTTGTCGTCCCCCGAGGTCGTACAGCACCATGTCATGTTACTGTTAGTATAATGTGACTTCTTTATCACTGTCCATCGGAGCTGCAGCTCAGCACTTTAACTTATGTTTAATTTAGACAGGGACAGAGAGGAGGAGATGGAGAGAAGCCATGAGACGAGGCTAAGAATGCAGAAGCAGTCCATGTCTCCATGGTCACATATCGCCTTTCTGATCTGTCAAAGGCCAACAAGACAAGATAGAAGACACTGCACAGTGAATAAAAAAGATAAGAAAATATAAAGGTGACTAGATATCTTAACAAAAGAATGTGTAATGGCACAGTGATAAAAGCAAAACCATTTTTTTTAACCATTTTACAAAATTGTTCCCTCATCAGAAACAAACTTGGAGTTGTACCTAAATTCTAGCATGCTTCAGTAATCTCTGTTGTTAAGCCTAAGTGATCTGAAAGTGCCACCTCCACCAACTTGGTCAGGTGTATCTAACCTTGCGTGGCAAGATGGATTCTCACAATATTTGTGAGTTCACAAACTCATGAGAATCCATCTTCAGACACTCTCGCTTTAAGATTAAGCAGGTGGGTGGACCAATCACAGAGCAGCATTGAGGTTTTTGCAGAAGCCAAAGGCTCAAGCGAACCTAAACCTACTAGTAAACAAACATGCTGACGCCGGCAGATGTACTTCAGCCTATTTTAGTGTCAATACAGATTATTTTATTTGTAAAAATGTGCAGATGATAAGCACTTTGTGCATTTGTGGACAGGTGAGATGTCTGTGTGTTTTCCGATCACTTTCAGCAAAAGCCTTCCCAGATTTGATACCTTGTGAGCCAGGTTAGGGTCTATCTCCTAATTAAGGAATTCATACTCTATCAAGAAGAATCTTTGCATCTTACAAAAACATGAAGTGAAAATCTATTTTTGTTCATGTTGGAAATATCACAGTAGAACTTGGGCTTGTTGCAGCTCATGATGATGACGTAAGTAACCTATTAGACTGTATTACAATGGTGAGAGAGAACAAAGTAGTAAGATAAACTCTGGGTACCCAACCCTTATAGATTATTCTACAAAAAAAGCATTTTGGGTCAAATTGCGATGGAGGTCCACCCTGCATTACTTTGCAGTCTGAAAATGCAGTTCCAATGAAAAAAATAATATGAATAGATTTCAATACCTATTTCCTCCTTTTTGGATTTGCATATCAAGCACCCCTGATTTAATATTTGAACTAAACAGATTTAAGACAGCAGATGAGTGTTAGTGTTTGTTTGATTTGTGCTCTGTGTGCCTGAGTGCCTGTGTATTCTGTGGGGTGTCTGTGTCTGGCTGGGCTCCTCACACTTTGCATTAGGAGCTCAGGATGACGTTCATGTGAGTGACATCAGAGGCGACGGCAGCACAGTGGCATATGGTAACTGCCTGCTAACCGCAAAAACTTGACATCAGCGCAAACAAGTCAGCCAAGCATCACCAGTGTGTGCTCCTGAGAGGGTTTGGATTGTCATCGTATGCGGAGATAATAACACCTATCACAGGCTCCATAATATCACATAAAGGGAACGCATAGCCAGACCCAATACAACAATACAATAGTCGGATAGTGACTTCTGACTGAATCAAAAGATGTTATACAAAGGAAAAAACAGTGGGGAACAATGAACATGAACATTTTTTACTATGGTTCTGCAAAGAGGCGCTGAGCTAAGCAGTAATCTTAAATCTTAAGATGAAAATGTCCAAGTACATTCAAATATATAGACCACAGGCTAATCCTCCAGTTTGTGTAGTCTTTCTTAACTAAACCAAGATAATTAACTGGAGGTACATCCCTGGTAGCTGCAGTGCAGTCACCTACTGCTCCTGACAGCTGGCCACAGAAGCATTTAAAGATGGACAATAAAGTATTTTAACTTACCTTAGATAATAGACATCCCTTTCTCAAATGCACCAATACAAAATATTACATTTATTGACTTACTCAGACTATAAAAACAATGTATATTCAGTATAATGGAGATATCAATATTGAATATATAGAAATCACCTTTCTGTGGAAAATGGAAAGGACCAAACTGCAAAATGTTTGACAACAAAACATTTATTTTTATAATTATGTCTCATTTGACATCTGTCTCTTGCTATCTTTTTTGCAACACCATCTATTTTTGTTACTCTCTGTTATTAATATTATATTGTGATGAGTGAGCAATCTAAATAATTTCCCTTGTTGATCAATAAAGTTTGTCTAAGTCTAAGTAATCCTTGATCCCATCTTTACTTATAACCTGACCAAGTGCATCCAGATACAACGAGTACACCATTAAATACTCATATATTTCAGTAATTCACATCCCATATCACATATGAACATATCAGGGTACTTTAAAATGCAAAATAAAAAAGCTAAAGTTTAAATGTAAACAATGGCAAGTTGATGCAAATTCTCTGTCCTTAAATATCTTTATGTTAACCAATTACAGATGCTAAAACAGTGCTATAAACTAAAAGTATCCAAGAAAAGCAGACTCCTTCCAGCCTGTTTTATTTCCTCCAAACACAAAAGCAGCAGTAAAACAATTACGAATAAGAAATGTTGTTGTTTTCCTCTAACCCCGGTGTTCCCCTAGAACCTTGGTAACCCCTATTTAAGCTCTAAGTTCCCGCTCATCGATCAAAGTGGGGAGCACCCAGTCTAGGATCATGACACTAGCGCTGGAGAGCTTAAAGCAGGCTTCAACTTTGACCCCAAAAGATGCTCGCTGGATGATTGTGTGTATGTCTGCATAGTGTGCCTAGTGCAGTGTAAATTCACAGCCAGTCGCCTATGCACTCACCCCCAGCTCCTTGCAAAACTCAATTTCCTCCACGCTCGTCCTGAGCTAAGCACTTTTTAACCTTTGTTACAATGGAGAATACTTGGTGAAATTTATAAGATGAAAGAAGCATTATGTACAATGTGTGTGGTTTGTTTGTGTAATGGGTTGGATTCACGTGACACCATAAGATTCTATAACGTTTAAAACTGAACTGCAGAACAGGTCAGAATTCTATGGTGGGATTTGCTGTTTAACTTTCATATGCCAGATTTGTTGGTTTATGGTTAATATCTCTGTAATTATTGGATCTATGCACTATATATAGGAAGAAGCTAATTAACTAACCCTTCAGGCAGATATAAGGCAGTGTCCACCGGCGTCTGACCAGAACTGAAGAAGCAGCTTGGATGAGCTGCGAAACGTATTCGACCAAATAAACTTTTGTCCAGTTGACAAATTGAATTTCTTCTTTTGCCATGGATTCTACCTGGACGACTGAGGGATTCTACACACAGAAGGATTATAGTGTTGTCAATTCAAAGGACACTAAGCCACAAGATTAATATGTCAAGTTTGTAGAGCCAATTCCTAATAAATAATGCAACTGTTCAACTTTTGTAGATTATATGCTTGAATATTTATATCAAAAACATAGAATCTCTCATAAGTTATTAGGGTCCTAGCCTCCTCTTGAAATTGTGTCATCATTAAATTCGCAACCTACTGAAGTGATTTAAGCCCATATTTGAAAAGCTAGACGATGTAACTGCACAGGTTGATGAATTGTATCTACTATTGTCTGAGATGTGGTTGTGTATGCAAGTGCTGTCCAAAGAGGAGTGTTCCTATAGAGAGAGTGAAGAGGTATCCAGCGCTCTGTGCCTGGGGCCCTCTGGATGAGAGACTAAACAAAACCTTCCCATCGGGACGTGCACACAGCGCCTGTAGCAGCAGATGACCTACTCCCCACCTCACACATGAACACACACTTTCAGAAATACACACAGGGGGAATGCAATTTGATGATTTAATTTGTTAATTTCATGTATTCTTGCTAATAAAGCTTCACAATTAGATCAAAGTTTTCTTTCACAAATCTGCGTTTTTATCCTCTCTTTCTCCCTTCAGCTAATAGATGTTGTAAGTTGTAAGTGACATAAAAAAATATTCTGACTACATAATTGCACATATAAGATACAGTTACATTGCTTTTAATGTGTTTCAGTTAAAGGCTGTAAACGTTTTGCCATTCAAAAGCTAGGATATTTTGTGTTAAATTATTAATTGTGATGGCAATGATTCATTTCTTTTTTTTTCATTATTCTGAAACCCATGGACACTCAAGAGGACCTCCTACAACCTTATATAGTAATTCCACTAAAATAGACAACTAGGATTCTAACATAATGTGTTTGTATAAGCGATAGAGCCAGCCATATTTATCTTGTGAAATAAAAGCTGTGTTTCTTCATGGATGCCTGAGGAGGAACATTATCCTTTTTACATCGTTTTGTGATTGACAAATGAATGCTCCGACTCAATGAGGCTACAATCAATACATTGCTGTGAGGTGCATCCATGTAAAATCAGACAGCATGTTCAGATATATCTACAATTACCCCGAGCACATCAGCTACACACAGACCAATGTGTACAATAACAAACACGTGACTATTTCAGAGCAAAGTACACTACTGAAGTGCGGACAAGTTGAGTTTATACAGTACAATAGATACGTTCTACAGAGTCCACCGTCTGATGAGATTTTGAATAGACTGGCATTGCTGTTAGAACTGGGGATACAACCACAAAATAATGTTTTCACTCTTTCTGATCAATTTTTAATTTGGCCTGTGCAGGAGAGCCTTTGGCGGGTCTGGCCCCAGTAATTATGGTGTGTTATTGACAGCTGCCTTCCTGCGGGAGGCTATTTAAAAAAGGTTTAACCTCAGAGCAGGTCCGGGCTCCACACACACCTTTGAAGGTGTCAAGTACATTGATCTGAGCTGCAGGACGTGCTGGGACCTCCCGACCTGGAGGTGAGTGCAAGTAGCTCTGAGGGTTACAATTACAAGGCCATGGCAAGGCAGGGAATCATCTGACCCTTCCATACATCCACACACTGTCCTCTGGCTAAAGCTGGCTAAATGATACAATGATCTCTCATTGGACTCTGCCACCACCTGATGCCCACAGATACAGCATGTAACATTAGTGTGTGCGCTTATTTGACTTTATATGGAATAAAATATACAAAAATTATACAAAAGCTACTCTATAATATAATGGAATACAGGGCAATGATATAAATCAGCTATAGAAGCCATATGGAAAGACATTTTCAGACTTTCCAGACACAACAGTAGTTGACAGAATTGAATCACCATAAGACCGATCAGTGAAACTGACAAAAGGGTCCAAGGATGCTCACATTTAAATCAATAATGTTATACAGTATTTTATGTCTAACCAGATTTAAATGGGCTTAAATTGTCAACTATGTCAAATGGGCTACTATATTCAAGACCCTATGAGAGAACCAGACCTTCACCATAGTTTTAATTGAGTCTGAAAACTTACAAACTCGAGACCAACTCAGACTTAACCAGCTACCCATACCCAGACCAGACAGTATAACTAATGATCTCACCTTTCAATACACTCCCTCCTTTTTCAATTATTACAGTGTGTCCTCCCAGTATCCTGATTCCCTCTGTCTCCTTCGCTCCCTCCAACTAACCCCTTTTTTCGCGGCCCCTTGGCACCCTCCACCTCCACTGTCTCGGTCTCAGGATGTGGCGCATTGACAGGGCCAGAAGGTAATGATACAGCTGCCATGATGCAACAAGCAGACCTGTCGACTGTCAGGAATTGAAATCATGAAGGAATAAGCTGTCATTAAGAGGCCCTCTCCCAGTAGTGGTGCTGTCAGATGCCTGCCTTCTGCCTACTCTCTCCAGCTACACTCCCATCTCTCCTCTGCCAGTCCCCACCCCATTTGCAGTCACTCCCTCTCCCTCTTTCGTCCTGCTTCAATCCTCTCCAAACCCCTTCTTCTTCTTTCCCCCTCTGTCCGATTTCAACCAATCATAAGCTTTTCCTCCACTCCCGCACTCGCTCCCCAATCACATTTTTTTTCCGCTCTATCGTTGTTTCTGGTGCCAGCTCCTCTAACCTGTCATTGTATCTTTAGGCTAACAGAAATGTATTATTTTCTTGTGCACACACTTTATGCTCACAAAGACATTATTAACAATTAACAATGCAATAACAAACATGGTACTGTTCTGTTTCTACAAAATGAAATCACCACTACGAGAAAAGTGTGAAAAGGAGGTCTAAATAAGGACTTGGCAGAGGGAGGGAGTGTCAATGAATGAACACTCGGTTTTCCAAGTCTGTTTAGTCTAACTATAGCACAATCCGGGCAACTATTGTGCCCATTTTTACACTTGGTATGTGGCCCAGAGAAAAGGAGAAAAGCTACTGTCACTGTCAACACAAATTCAGAAAAGTAAAGATAACTGGTAACATGTTGAATGCTGTAAGTAATGTAAAGAAATGAGCTGAAAATCTCTTTGCATTTGGTTCATACAAATATTTACAAATATGTTGTTTTGAATTAAATTACCATATTATTAAATACATGTTCTGCAAAATTCAAGTTGATTGCTGGTCCAAAATCAGGAAAAAGTGTGAATACATTCAAAAAACAGAGTAAGATCAAAGAATGCTCTGACTTTAATGTCTAGAAATGCATATTCCTTTGTTGTGAACATTACCTCTATGGCTCTGGTGATGAAGGGGATCTGTGTTCCTGAGTCCAGATCCTGGTTGATGATGAGCCTGCGGGCCCACTGTCCAGCCCGCACCACCCCACTGCCCTGGATCAGCACCAGCAGCTTGGAAGGGTTGGAGAGGGCATCGTCCGTCACATAGATAAAACTGGTGGGCTCCTCCTCTTTTGCATCCACCTAACACACAAATAATATGTCTCTCAATAGTATTGCAATGAAAAACTGAACAAGTATACAGAGAAAACAAATACTGAGCAAGACTGCACATTATACAACAAAAGTATTATGGGCACACACACACACACACACACACACAGAATATATATGGCAATAAAGTACTGTGACTACGCATGAACAATACAATACATATCATAATTTAGGTTTGTCCTGAAAACACATGATTTAGTATGGATTTACATGACATTTAGTCCTGGCTAGGAAAGTCACAATATCACATTTTAATGTTACCATTTTTGTGAGAACTGACATTGTAATACATTACTCAGTATCGGTTAAGATCTGTGTGCTAGTTTTTGTTTTTAGTCCTGGTTTAGTCCCAGATCTGCCATGGTTTAGTTTCATTCTGTTAAATAAAGTAAGCCTCAGTTTGGTCCACTGATTGCAGACTCTTGTGTTTCAGCAAAAATGTATCTAAATATGAAGTCTATCAAACACTTCGACTCAGCTCCAAACACTGCCATAATTAAACATTGTAAGCATACATTTCTATTTCTGTAAGATATCTGTGCCAACCTTATACCGTATATAAACTACAAGTCAACTTTGTCCACCGTCCATTAATATGTGTGCGCCTGCTGCCTGGGAAAATCTATGGAGACAGTGTCCATAAAAAGCAATGGGGTGGCAGCTGCAAGAACTTAATCCAAGGCGACAAAACAAGGCAAGAGCCAGAGAAAATCTTCATTCATTCCCCTTTCCTATACTTGGTGGCGGTTAATCTTCTTAAAATCTGCGGTCACAAGTTCAATTGTATACAGGTGGACATGGACCCACCACCAACGCACACTCATTCTCACTCACACACACTCACACACACTCACACACAGAGGCGGGTGGACAACAGAAAACCAGAACAGAGCAATTTTCTGGAGGAATAATGAGATAAATAGGGCAGGCAGATAAACCTGTAAAAGTGTATGGGGGCTAATGAAAGGCGCTGTGTCTCTGGCTTGGTGATTTATGGACACTGTTAGCGCTGGAGCTGCTATGCACTAAACACCAGCTCTAGCTAACATCCCTATAAACGCAGCCTGAAAAATGATCACAAGATTGAAAAAAAAGCTGGGACAGGGAGGTAAAGGGGGGCAAAAGCATGCTTACAACAACAAACGGGTGAGCTCAAGTGGGTGCTCTGAGGATGGATAAAGAAAAGCAAAGAATAACTCGCAAATGCCATAGTAGAAAAGTCCCCTTCATAAGCACTGAATGCACAACAGATTAGGCATCAGCATGCAGAGCTCAGGAGCTTTGAAATGACACATCACAATACAATTCATCTGTGCCAGAGACACAGAGACACAAACAAAGTGGGCAGAGGATGGGAGGGGACAATTCAACAGTAAAACAGTAGGAGAAAGACACGGACTGATGGGGGAAAGTGATGAAATTAAAACTACATTAAAACTTGATTCTGATAGTGAAAAAAGTTTGATACCCAATACCAATTTTATTAACAATGATGAATGATTAAAAATGCTCCTTTTTACACAATAGAGTAAGTACAGTTTATATATTGTTACCACCTTAAACTCATTTTTAAAAATGAACTATTCAGGAAACCAACAGTGTTTTCCATTAATACAGAGACTATGGTGGCCCACATTTTAGCAGTCTAAAATCACAGTCTAAAATAACCTGGACTATAAACAGTATTGGCATAACACAATCAGACTTTGCTGATCGTTGTATTATCATAAACTTAGAAAAGAGCGACTACACTGTTCAAAAATGACTGCTTAAAAATTAAATGTAGGCAGTAAGTGACATTTATACTAGTACTCCAAAAATTTAATGAGATGAAATTATTCAAATAAAAATTATTTTGTGCCACTATAGTCTTAGGAAAGACTACGTCCAACTTTGTTCTATAATGTAAATGTATAATTTTTCAATATAGTAGTTTCATGATCAAGATTAATAGCTCATTAGAAGGAATGTTTTTCCTTCAAAGCAGTTTTCTCCATCCATTTTCTTCTGCTTATCCGGGGCCGGGTCGCAGGGGAAACAGTCTAAGCAGGGACTCCCAGACTTCCTTCACTCCGGACACTTCCTCCAACTCCTCCAAGGGGATCCTAAGGCATTCCCAGGCCAGCCGAGTGACATAGTCCCTCCAGCGTGTCCTGGGTCTTTCCCGGGGCCTCCTCCCGGTGGGACATGCCTGGAACATCTCCTGAGGGAGGCGTCCAGGTGCATCCGGAACAGATGCCTGAGCCACCTCAGCTGGCTCCTCTCGACGTGGAGGAGCAGCAGCTCTAATCTGAGCTCCTCCCGTGTGACTGAGCTTCTCACCCTACCTCTAAGGGTGCGCCCAGCCACTCTGCGAAAGAAACTCATTTCGGCCGCTTGTATCTGCGATCTTGTCCTTTTGGTCATTACCCAAGCTCATGACCATAGGTGAGGGTAGGAATATAGATTGACCGGAAAATCGAGAGCTTTGCCTTTCGGCTCAGCTTCCTCTTCACCACAACGGTCCGATGCAGCGACCACATCACTGCAAACGCTGCACCGATATGCCTGTCAATCTCACGCTCCATCCTCCCCTCACTCATGAACAAAAGCCCGAGGTACTTGAACTCCTCCACTTAAGGCAGGGACTCTCCACCCACCCGGAGAGGGCAAGCCATCTTTTTCCGGTCAAGAACCATGGCCTCGGATTTGGAGGAGCTGATCCTCATCCCAGCCGCTTCATACTCGGCTGCAAACCGTCCCAGTGCACATTGGAGGTCCCAGTCCGATGAAGCCATCAGGACAACATCATCTGCACACAGCAGAGATCCTGTGGTTCCCAAACCAGATGCCCTCCGGCCCCTAACTGTGTCTAGAAATTCTGTCCATAAATACAATGAACAGAACCAGTGACAAAGGGCAGCCCTGGTGGAGTCCAACATGCGCTGGAAACAGGTCCGACTTACTACCGGCAATGCGAACATAGCTCCTGTTCCAGCCATAAGACCAGATTGCCCTTAGCAAAGAGCCCCGAACCCCAGAGCACTCCCCACAGGACCCCACAAGGGACACTGTCGAATGCCTTCTCCAGATCCACAAAGCACATGTGGACTGGTTGGGCAAACTCCCATGAACCCTAGAGCACCCAATGGAGAGTATAGAGCTGATCCAGTGTTCCGCGGCCGGAACGAAAACCACACTGCTCCTCCTGAATCCAAGGTTCGCCCATCGGTCAGATTCTCCCCTCCAGTACCCTGGAATAGACCTTACCGGGGAGGCTGAGGAGCCGCTGCTTCCTCCTCAGAAGACGTGACGGTGGGATTGAGGAGATCCTCAAAGTATTTCTTCTACTGTCCAACAACATCCCCAGTCGAGGTCAACAGCTCTCCACCCGCACCATAAACAGTGACCTTTTGCCAGAATTTCAGCAGTTTTCTTTTGTGTATTATTTTGTAACAAAACACATTACAATCACAGCGGGGGCCAAGGTCATTTACATAGCTTTTTTTAATAATGAAAGAATGTGTATTTTTCTTTGGTGTTTGTACTTACTGGCAGGTAAACTCTAGTCATGTTGCACTGTGTCTCCAACAGCTCATAAACATACTGCGTGATAATCTGTCGAAAAGAAAAGACAAACAAAGGTAGTTATTTGATATTGATAAATTTTGCAAAGGTTTTTCGTCACACCACCTCCTTGACATGACGCCTTCCATTTATCTATAGTTATAACAAGTACATTCACTTATGATGCTATGTGGATGTATTTGATTTTTATTTTATTTTTTCTAAGAATTTATTTTACTTAAAGGTGGACTTTATAACTTTTCTGGTAGAGAGCAAATGCTTTTCTCCATGAAGACATTATTGCTTTTCTTGGAATGTTTCACAGTATGGTAATAAAACTTTCTATCTTCATGGAGACCAAACCAGACCAAGTTACAGGTCAGATCTGTGGAAAGGCAACCCCACTCACAGTCAGAATGCCTGTTTTTCTAGGTATTTTTGAGCTATAAAACCACCTGGAATTTAGTAAAATAGTAAAATAGAGCTGTTTAACGTCAAACTGTTACACAGTACACCTTTAACTGTATAATAGGACCAGTTTTGTGAGTTTGTGCGCGGGTATTTGTCATATTCTGGTGTCTAAAATCTGTATACAGAACTGGGGATAAACATCAGGTCCCCATGACGTTCAACAACATGGTTTAATGTTCTGATGTGGGTTATGGTTAGGGTTTAGGTTAAGGTTATCCTAACTATGGCTAAAGGATCAGTCTCCAGGAAATAAATGTAAGTCAGTGTATTGTAGCCATTACATCTAAGCCCAACGGGTGAGTGCATGTGTGTGTGAATGGGAAGCACTGTGTAAAAGAGTGTTAAGGTTGTAAGTGCCAGGAGAGGAAATCTGCTCTACGGACACTGGTCTGATGTAAGTTATGTTTATCCTTGCAGCAAAAGCACTAAAGAACCTTGTATACCGAGTCATTCCAGCCCCAGGACAAACCTTTCATGGTTGAGTGGCATTAACAATTTTCTTTTCCATTTTACAGTGCTTTTCAGCCCCCTTTTTCTCTTTTCCTGGTCTAGGTACAGCTTAGAAGAGAACAGGGTATTGTGATTTTGTTCATCAGAGCTACCTATGTGTATTTGCATTGGACATTACTATTGGATTATTTGCTCAGTTCGTGTCCTACTGGAGTTGGCAACATCTGGCTGAACTAACTTCTACCAAGTGTAACAATGCACTGGTCACACTAGCCAGAAAAATATGCAAAAAGAATTTACTTCGACAAGAAAAAAAACAAAAACATAAATAACAAACTGTCCAGTATGTGATAAATATAATGTATGTATGTCCATTGAAACTATCAGGTGGTAGCTAACAGAAAGCATACAAGCCTAAGTGTAACTCAACTGAAAAAAAGAGCTGAGCAAAAATACACCATTAGATTAAGACTCTAATTCCCATCTGCTTTGATTCACTTGCATTTTGTGAACATACTCAGTAATAGGAAAAATAATTTGACAATGTGTTTAGTTAGAGAATAGCTGAATTAAAATATATTTTGTAATGTATTCCAATACACGGTTCAGTCAGAGCACTGTATTCTGAATACTTAGAATACTTTTACATCGAGTAGCATTTAAATGATAGTGTAAAGACGCAACACAGGATTAAAAACAGCTTTGTGTTTGTTTCACTGTTCGTTAAGCATTTCCTATCACTCATTATAGATGGAAAAATCACACATGCACTCACCACAAGAACGGTGGTTCATATTTTCTTCACTAGTTCTGTGCAGTCTGAAGCCTAAATTGTGTGATCAAGTACTGCAATGTATTCATTTGATTTAAGGAAAGTAACTGTATTCTGATACTACCAAATGAAAGAGTAACTCAAAATGACTATTCTGAATACAGTATTCTCGGTACATATATTCAGTTACTTAGGGCTCTCACAATAATACATTTTGAAGTGCGGTAAACTGATATAGAGAATATAGATGGTAAAGGATAATACTGAAACTAATTTATTGAAAATAATTTATACCACTGACACAATAACCCAAGAGCAGCTTTATACTATTCTAAATCTACTATATGGTTAAAAAAACACAAACTGCAATAACTAAAGAGCAGAATGAAACACTTTAGTTTGCATCTGTAATGAATCAGGTTATTAATTGAACATTCTATGACTCAAATCTTATAATATAGCCAAAAATAACCACAAATTTTCCAGTAGTGCAAAGAAAAAGTACACACAATAAATACTGACCCCCCAAAAATATATTGCTCCAGCTTTCATATACTAAACGATAAGTCCAAGTTAATTCCAGACATTGGACATACTTGAGACATACATGTTTTCTGTATTTTTCTCTGAACCTGAGAAGGGAAATTTCTCTGAAGCATGTATCACACAACTGCCTGCTGTGCCAGACCTGGAGGACGGCGTCTCAGCAGCTGATCAGTGCAGTGAGACAAGCCTCTTCGTCACCTAATTACCTGTGTGTTATTAGAGCTTAATGAAATGCCAGCAGGAAGCTACACCGAGTGCCTTCATTGTCAACAATACAGGCTTAACGCATGAGGAAACAATGGCACACAAACTCTTATGTGTGGAGTACTCATTCTATATAGTCCTTCCATTATTTTTTTTTTTTACCTGATGCCTCAAATACGTTTGTGTGTATGTTTTTATTCATACAGGGACAAAAAGAACCAAAATGAAATATGCATTGTACCAGGTTATAAAAGAAAATGGCAATTTCCACCTGTAGTCCCACGTCTATGCACAACTATAACTAGTTTTCTTTAGGAAGATTTTTTTTAGTTGTTTGATTTTTTTTTTTTTCATAGCTCTGGTACTTAACATCATAATATTGTAGTACTCAAAAGTCTTAAACTATTAGACTTGAATACAACACTACAGGAAAAACAGTATTCTTGATTACTCATTTACCCTGAGCTGTTCTGGCATTTTAATGGACCAAGATCAAGGTTGAAAGAAGAAGAGTGAAAAGGGTTTCTAAGCACTTGCTAAGTTGATGAAGATAAAGTGCTGTGACTCTCCTAAATACAAAAGGGTTTTACTGCAGGTTTGCACAAATCTCAAAAGTTTAGGGATAAATTCTGGTTCAATCAAGCCACAAACCACTGACAGCAATCCTTAGATCTAGATTATTTTAGTTATCAGTGGCCTATGTCTGAAAAAAAACACACAAAAAATCCACAAAAACCCTACAAAAAATACAAAATGCATTTACACAACACAGTTTCAGGACCATTCATGGTTCTGTTTAGGTGTTTGATTTTCAACAAAAATTTGAGTAATTGAAAAATTGTTAGTTAATGCTAGCTAGCTTGTGACTGTAATATTATTTAATCGAGATTTGTTTAAGAGTACAAATCAGTACAAATGAGAGTGAGTGAGTGAGTGAGTGAGTGTGTGCGTTTGAGTGTGTGTGAGAGAGTACGCGAGAGAGAGAGTGAGAGTGCAAGCACACATAACTGATGCACACTGTACCTCTTGTCTCACAAGTCCAGGACCCTCTCCAAAAGCCACTTAGCCATAAGAAACAGAGAGCATGGAGAGGCTTCTAAAGCTGTTTATATAATGAGAGTAAAAGAGCGGCTCTGCCATATCACTGACTGCACCCAGGAAAAGCATTCCTCTTCTCCAGAGAATAGAGAGGGAAAGAAAAGGAAAAGAAGATCCCCTCAAACAATACACAACAACAACAGTAGCAACAGCAGCGAAGCACCCTCACAGGCGGGATAAAATGAAGTGCATGAGGCAATAGAAAGGTTGTTTATTTTAAGTCGGCCTTATGTACCAACAGTAAGTAGTATCAAAATAGGCCCCATTGTTGTGAATTTATGATCTGTCAGTCCAAGAGAGAAACAAAGAGAGAGAGAGAGAGACTGGAGTGTATCCCATGAGGTCTCTGTCATTCTCGTGTCAGAGGAAACAGAGCTCCCCAGGGGAAGACAGTTCTCAGGCATTCACTGACAGAAGCACTGTTTACACTGCTGACTGCTGTTGTAGCCTCTCCTTAACACCGTCCTGTAATGACCTGCTCACTCATGTGTTAGACCAGTGGACACAATGAGCTTCTCTGAATACTGTGCACCTAAAGTAGCAATATAATAATAATTAAAAACACCAAATTTTAATTAAAGGTATGTAACTTATTTATTATTACTTGGCCTGAAATGTGTATGTCACTAAACTTGTTTATCATCCATTTATTCAATAATGAGTGTTTTTATTGCTCAAAAACACACTAAGCACAAATTTATACCACTGGCACAATAACCATAAAGCAGGATAATCCCATTAAAACATTTTCTAAATGTACAACAAAAAAACACACAAACATGAGCTGCAACTAATAAATTGATGACTGACACACTTAAGTCATGATACAAATTACTTATTCAAAGCCTCAACAGCTCAAAACTAGTTATCCACTAGTACAAAAAACTACATGTATTAAATACTGAACCCCAAAAAGTCCATCTATCATTTACGTAATGACAGGCCTACTTACGCTCTTATCAAGTATCCTGCACCTCAGTCTCTCTCAGCCTATATGTCAGTGTTCCCTTCTCTGCAAGGGAAAGTTGAAGCAGCACTGATGAAGTGTTTGGGGAATGGAGACATGATAGGAGCCAGTGAATCAGTTCGGACAGCTGTCATTTACAGTTCCACTTTAAAGAGATCCTATTAACTTCCAACAAAGAGCTCCGTGACTGATATAGGGCCTCAGGGTATTTTGAAGGTACTGACAAAACATCTACTTGTGCCTTCCTTCGGCAAAAAATATTTTACTTAATTTTTAGATTAAAGCTATTGTTGTAAAAATAGTACTGTAACATATGCTATGTTAAGAGCATACAAACAGTTGTAAAGAATCTGGAAATGTTCTGGTAGCAGTATGTTATGTGCTCCAGACACTGAATTAAACAAATGTAGACAGTCGTTTTCTAGACAAAAGATAACAAAGCCGTGTCACAGTTGTCCTGTGTATTAATGTCTGATTAATGTGCAATTATCCCATAATGCTGCATGATCAAGTCTAAACGTTTCATCTGCAGCGTGAAGCTTTTCATCGACAAAGACAGTTACAGTGGGCTACATCAAATGAATTTTTATTATCTCATGTGCTGTAGCCTGGGACAGTATAAAACATAAACTGAATCATTTGGAAACATGTAATGTCAGTCCTGTCCACAAAAGACAACTAATTAGAATAGCATAGAAATAGCAGAAATGCTCTTATTCTTAGCTTAAAGCCCAGAACACACATTTACTGAAATGTAAAAGGATGAGTAAGAAAGAATAAAGACAGAGAATGCCTGAGACTGGGATAGATGGGGAGAGAAAGAGCTTCTAATGCAGCCATCTGGCTGGCTTTACATCATTATAATATTCTGATTCAGTGTGTGTCTGTGTCCACAGTGTGTGTGTTCAGAAATTTGTGAGTGCCTTCCATTCCACAGATGCAGGCAGAGCAGTGAAGAATCCTCATTTATTAACAGCTTAATAGAGCTCCATCTGGGCCAGACCCTATGCTTCTGTGCTATCACACACATTCATCAGAGAATCAGAGAAATCACAGAGACCGCGACTGACACCTGCACGGGCAGAGGTGACCCTCCGCACTGTGCATAACACATGTAAATCTATCAGCTTCACCTGGCTCTGTTCAAATCCAACTAACTCTATTATTACCAGCGTCATTTCATACCAAACTTAGTGTGAGATGAAATGAAGTGGGTCAAAACTGGCATAATAGACTAAAATGTCAGTATTTTTGAATTGTTCATTTGAAGAAAGTATCTTCAAGGCTACAGCAAACATTGATATAATTCTAAATTTCATTTCTATAACCTAATAGATCACAGTTTGCGTACACACGACATTATTCTTCAATTATAGCGAAAATGTTTTTGCAATTTTAAAGTATGTTTGCAAAACATATTTTGTCCTACATGGAGAAAAAGAGATATGATTTACTATACACTCTGAGCTCACATTTTGTGTCTATTTATTTCATTTGGTTGGAGGCCATCACACATACTCCTCGCTCTCCTTCTATGTGTCTCTTCATTCAGACGAAGCTGAAGTGCAAATTGGACATCTGGTGCTGTGATGTGTCTGACAATACAGGCCTCCCCAGCCCCCTATCAGGCATACACAACCATAAACACACACACACACACGTCCACACACACGTCCACACACATGTCCACACACACACACACACACACACACAAACACACACACACACACACACACACACGGGCCTCCACGGGTCAGCACAGCGCTAACTAAACCTTAGGAGTCAACATTAGAGGATACATACACTGTCATAATCATATGGACTCAGCATTGCTCATCTAATCCAGGGACAGATCGTTCTACATGGACACACTGCAGCTCACTTATTACAACTCGACTTGGTGTGGACATATAAACAGACACTGTAACAAAATGAAAGGCTGTCTGAGTTGTATTAATTATCAAGGAACTGATTTGCTCTGACAGTGACAAAACATTTATACAGGCTAGACATTTTTTGTATTAACTAACAATAAAAAAAAAAAAAATTGGCCTTAAGGAAGGGTTTATTTTTGTATTTATTATTATTTTCTTTTTTATTCTGTACTCTTTCAAAATGTTTATTGTTAAGCCTTTTAGATGTTTACCAGATAGAGTCTAAGCAGCCAACACAAGAGAGAGAAAACATTTTACAGGATGCTGTTCTCAAAGGAGTGTCTGTATACCTGCACGAGAAATAATAAAACACCAGGTAATCCCACAAACAAACGCATCACTTTGCTTTGAACATCAAAGAATATGAACAACAATTAAAAGTTATACATGACTAGTGGATGCAAATGAAAGTGAAAAAGTGATTACAAAGAACATTTGTCTCATTATCTTAATGCAAACTGTGAGTGCTGCTGTAGTATGACTGTTTAAAGGGACGTTAATGCAAAATGCTGCAACCCCTATACTTCTTTAAGAAAAACACTTGTATCACTTTGTTTTACTTGAACAACTTCCAACCTTACAAAAAAATCATGAGCAATAATGGTGGGGTAAGTTCCAGTAGTAGAAGTTGTAGCAGTGCAGGTATTGGTCAAGGGAGAACACTATAAACATTGGCACATCCATAACTCTTGTATGACAATTAGAATCTTTTGCAATTAAATACAGACGATAAACGATAATGTTGAAATCAAACCACAAAGCAAAATTATCCTCAAAAATAAATAAATATCAGAATGCAACCCTTAAATAGTTAGTTTGTGTCTATAAAGAGTAATAGTCATTAATAATTCAACCTTCTACAGCTCAAATCAAATCATAGTACAGAAAAATAACCAAAAATCGCCCACTAGAACAACGAAAAAGTCTCTATTTATAAGTCTTGATAAATATTGGCCCCCAAAAATGATTGTTCCATCTAACATATATTGAACAATAAGTTGATATAGCATTTATAGTTGATGTAGTATTTATCGTGACCTATGTATTACACAGCTTTTTATTTTTTCTGTTTCGGACGCATGTTACCTCTCCAAGGGCTTCATAGCGTTTTTGGTTCCAGCGGTGGAGATCCTCTCTGGCGTTGAATACAAAAGGCTCCCCAGTCCTGATATGCCTCAGCTGACCATCTGTGAAGACGAGATGGTCAAGAATTTTGATTCATTTTCATTCAAATTTAAAAATAAAAATCTCAGAGACAGGTAGTTTGGACTTGTGTAGCTGAGCTTTAAAATAGACATGACAGATTTAGGTAAATATCTTATACATTTTTTTTCTGACAAGCATTACGACTGAGATTAGATCCACAATTGATCATTTCAAAATCAGGATTCTGTTCAAAGTTTCGATTTTAAAGATATCCAGGTCATATTGCATATTGCGATATCTTGCACCCCCCTTTGGAAGACACATTTTTGTTATATTATTGTGTTTTATAACTCTTTTCTCATCTCTGGTATGTATAGGTTCTGTGTGTAATACAAATACCGGTACATTTCAAGTAACCAATACATTCTGGGTGGCAGCTTGAATGAGAAAAAATACATTTCTCTTACACTCTCTTTACTCATGTCTCCCCATCATGCCTCTTCTCTATATTCTGACCAAGTGCTGTAAGTGGTACTCACTCGATTCAATAGCCAATAATAGCAGTAAAAAGAGAGTCGAGCTGTAGTTCATAATTATAGTAACTGTAAATAACACAGTGCACCAGAAAAATAAGGTGGGGTAAAGTAGCAAATGAGGTCATTAAAAAGCTGTGCTGTTGGAAGTTGTTTGTAGTGAGTTATAGCATCGTTGCAACACACAAAATTGTCTGAGAAGAAAAAAATATCCTTTTGCAGCCATGATACCGTGTAAATTATAGGAAAACTAAAATAGCAGTAAATATCTATGAATGTCACCTTTGTAGGACAGAATGCCTGGTTTATTCCTTAACAATGAGTCCATATATTCGCCAGTTGACAGTGCACCACAACTATTGCGCGTTTAATTTAATTTTGACCTTTATAACTGCAGAGCCTAAAAGAGCAATCCAGGAAAAGGGGGCACATATTTACCTATTGGCTTCAGGCTATCATAATGTTCCAAATGTTTGAGAACTTAAGTCTATTGTAATATGCAAATTTGTCATCAGCATAACATTTTTACTGTATATCCCCTCCATAAATGCAGAAACCTAACCTGCTGCATATTGCCTCAGTTGTTACGGTTGTTAGACAACTTGTAAATGCGAGCATGTTTGTCACAAAGTTGAATTTAAAGCAGACTTCTGCCTTGGAGAAATTGCAGGCAATGGGCATAAAGTTAAAGTAAAGCAGAGCAAAAAAGTACCTTGAAGAAAATCAATTATGCATTCATGGTGGTGTGATGATCTAAACACTAGTGCCTAAGAGGAGGAAGAGAGGAGCTATAAATGAAATCTAACAGAAAGTCGACCACATGTATGTGTGGAGGTTTAGGGGTGGGCTGGGGGTGATCAGCTTCATTGCCTCCCCCAACGCATCCTCTCAGAGGAATAACGTTTTATCAACTTTTCTTCTCCTTTTCAGTCATAATTAGCATTCTGTTCTCAATTTGGCCGCTTAATTAGGTGTACATAACCTTGGATTTCCAGTAATGGAAAACCGGAGGGCTAGTGAGATGAAGCCATCATCTTCAGTGATTAAGATACCTGCAAACTATTGTACACAGGCTCGTCTGTATTCACATCATTACATGGTCAAATTAACATTTTTGTTCCACCTGGCTCAGTCAAAGGTAGCCTGGGTATAGCTAAAGAAATGCCTGCTAGCCAGAGTGACTGTAAACTGACATACTAGAGACACTGCCTGAGGGCTATCGAGGCTTTAATAGAAAAGACACCCTTCAAAAACAAGTAAACTGGAAAGCCATACCGATAGTCGGCTGGTTGGAGATGTCCTTTTATTTTGTGAGCTCAGTAGGTTGAGCGTGTGGGGGTTTTATTTGGGAGATTTTTAACAGATAGGGCCAGTAAAAGATGCAAGAAAGGCGGTAAAAAAGAGGAAGGATGCAGGGTTTGTGAGTGTGAGTGGCTGCATGGCAGAGTGAGCTGTGACTAGGGCAGGCAGAGGAAGAGGCTGGTGCCACACTGATGGCTGAGGGGTAAGTCTCTGGTGTGTCTGTTTTTAGGCACAGCGAGGTTATGCAAATACTACGTCAGGCGCAGGGCAAGGCTGAGTAGGTTACTGACGGGCCGTAGAGTACACAACATGTCCCCCACTCAGCCAGCCAGACAGCCAGCAGAGACACTGACAGAGAACAGAGGGGGAGAGAGAGAGAGAGAGAGAGAGAGAGAGAGAGAGTGGGGAAAACAACTAAAGGGGAATATTAAGAGCCAGAGGAACAACCATGGCCACAGTAACTATAGCTCACCGACTCTTTCTGCCCAGTCTAATTAAAGTCACATAGACCTAGGGAGTGGTGCTGTGAATTAACCTTGGCTGTGATACATGTTAGTCTATGATTAAGTATATGAAGGAAATTATTAATTTGGCTAACTTTTAAGATCTGGTACTATAACACAGACATCAGTGACTTAACTGAAGTCATTAATTAATTAATTAATTTTATATCCCTCTGCCACTGTAGCCCTGACATAAATGCAAAAATAATTCAGTACAATCAAAACAGGTCACAAGATTCTAGTAATGGTGTAGAGGAGATATTCATGGCTTACTTTCATTGAAGGCATATTCAAACTCCTCAAGTGTTTTGGGGAAAATAAACGGTGGCTCATCTTTCTTCATCAGCTCATCCAAGTCTATTCTTGAAAGTAAATCTAAGAAAAGCAAACATGACAAAAATAATAAATACTGTAGGCCATTGAGAGAAGTCATTTCATGTTATCATGTTATTATGATCAATAACGCCATTTATTTTCAACACTAACCCTGACTTAGATAACAGCAAAATATTTGTATAGTCTACTCTTAAAGGTGCCCTATGGAACTTTTTCTTGTGGTGTATCTGCTACCTTGTCTTCATGAAGCAATTATTGCTTTGCCTAGGATGTTCCACAATATGACATTCAACTGATACCTTGCCTTTATTCAGTTACGGGTGTTTTCTTCCCTTAAATAAAATACTGTGACTATAACACGCATTATTACTGTGAGCAGGGTTGCCTCTTCATAGATCTGACTTGTAACTTAGACATTCTAGGCAATGCAATAACATGCAAGAACACACAATTACACGGTGCACCTTTAAGTACATGTAGTTGGATATATTTTGAATGGTGTATTAAACAGCAAATACACAATAGCAAAGCCATCACTACAATAGACTGTACTCTTCACCTTTGAGTGCAGTAGTTTTCTCCCTGTCCTCCTGGGAGACTTGGGCCATAGTAACAATCCAGAATATCAAAAGTAAAACACAGTGATCAAGGAGCATGGATCTCAGCCTTTAGGATGTTCTCTGTCAAAGAAAATAAAACAGACACTTCTAAATGTTTTTGATGTGTGAAGACCATATAAACCATATGTAAACATTGACAGCCCCTGTCATGAACATATACTGTATGGTCGTTAAGAAGTACAGTTGGTATGTGTCAAGTAATGGTTCCAAATACAGTATTGTCACATGACAGCATACTTAGAAACAACCATATATATAGATTAGCCCACCAAAAGATATAGCTGCCTGTTACTTAGCCAGTTACATGAAGCCAATGTGATTAAAAGCTATCAAAACAAACATAGCACAGTAGTTATGTTATGGCTAACATAACTATTGTGCTAAGGTTTTTTTTGCACGTCTAATCGAATACACATCTTTATTGAGACAGTGGAGGATAGCTTATAATATATGGGAAGCCAGAGTGAAACTATTTATTAAGTAGGGTATGCGTAACTAACTTCACAATGTGGACAGTGGTTTTACACATTACTTTAGAGTAGGGAGCTAAATGTGCTTTTTATGCGTTTATTTGCCTTTAAAATGATGGACAAGAGCTTTCATAGAGAAAATCAGATGCATGCATGCTTTTAGTTTCACTCACGAACCATCAGTGCAGGCGATTCTCCATTCGCGGCTGCTTCCTTGATTTTTTCAAACAGGAAGAACTCTAAGCGGAGCAGCATGGAGCAGCGAAACTTCCGGGTTACCGGGGCAACGGAGTAGAAGAGAAATTTAAAGAGACAGTAGCACTTCAACTGTGACCGTATTCATAAAGGTATTTTACAGAATTTGAAGGAGCTGGCAACATAAATATATGGAGAACTGAGGTTGACATGTACAAATCGTATTTAAATTTAATTAAATTAAATTAAAAATGAAATTATTTTTTATATATTTGATTTGCAACCAGTGAAGGTCTTCTGAAACCAGTGAGCTCCTGTAGGTTTCCCTTGTGGATCAATAAGATTTATCTAAGTTTAAGTCTAAAAATCATTGATTATCCGTTTGACAGTGACGTTGCTTTGGTTGATCAGAATGTTCTCAATTTAATAGCAGTCAGCACTTGAGCTTCCATTTTCATTCAGGTTGTTTGGAGAGGAAAGGTTTTCAAGTTTTTAAAAATCATATCAAATAATATCCCCTTTCAAAGTGGAAACTGGATATTATTTGAGATGCTTATGCTTTTAAGATCTCCAATATTTTAATAAATCTCAATTAAGCACAGTAGAATAAAAGGAAAATCATAACTTGCTTCCTAGTATCATATAATACAAAAAGGCAAATGCTTTTGTTCAATGTCCACTCCTCAGACACTCTCATACAAGTAACTCAATGTCAGCTTTTTAAAAGTGTGTATCCTAGTATAACGCTAATAACGTGCTGATGAAAAAAAGTAATACACCTAAAAATTGCTGATAGTGCTGATATTGAAAGGAAATAAAAGTGAAACATAAATGAATTATTGACACAAAATAGATCACACAAAAAATAGGCCCACATGCATCACAATGATGGTAATAATTTCCATTTAAAATTTTATTGGACTCATAAATAACAAAAGTATTCATTCTACAAAAATAAAGAATTGTAATATTTCTGTAGATTAAATAAATGTATTGTAAGATCATATAAAACAGCGATTGTCCCTTTTAGAAGGAACAGCATTTTGAAAAATACATACATAACATTTTTAACCTTTATTAAACATAATATTTGAAGTTCTCTTTCAGGAGGCAGGAGAAAGTCTGCTGACACCTGTATCTTTACAGTCGCTGTCTGTAGAAACTCCAACTCCCTCCTAAGATCACACAGTCCTGTCTTGTCCCAGGTAAACAAATCCACGCTCACCATTTCCCAGAACTGATTTCAGGAGGTGTGCTCCACAAGGATGAGATATGACTGATGCAATGTGAAAAAGCAGAAACCAGAGATTGTCGCTAGTGCAAAATAAGAGAAGCTACATGTCTGTCATGTTCGCTGTTTGTAATTTCTTCTTTTTCCTTACACCAACTTGTCACTTGGAGACCAAATGGTGGTTTGCCAGTTTGTGAGCTGCGACTTGGTATAAAAAGCAACATTTACAACATAGTAAAAATCCTAGCAGCATGGACAGTTATTGGGCAGTGCTTTTATCGACTGCTAGCGCTTCCCCCTGGGTATCTTCTCCCTGTTGCTCGACTGCTTCAGAAAGATCCCGTTGTCCCAAGTTACTGTTGTAAATAAAATACACTCGCCGAAGATCTTCAACCATAGTTCTCTCTTCATCATCCAACTCAGCATCATCTTGCATCTCCCACCTGGAAAACACACAAGAAATCCTTATATAATTGAGTTTAAAAAGTGAAAATATGTTTATATTCTTTAATCATTCATTCATTGCCAGAACTTTACTTTTTTGAAATCTTTCTTCTTGCTTTAAATCCACAACTCTAGTGGCTCAGCAAATGTATATAAAGGGTATACTAATTTTATATTTGAATGCAAGTGTGTCTGTGTTTGTATACAATATTTCACACATAACAGGTTTACGACACAGTGTGACTCTGAGTGCGAGGAACACTGTGTTCAGCATACATCTGAAAACTGCAGCTTACCAACACTCGACTTTTACACTGAACTTGTCGAGTTATCGCCTATTTTTTCACTCCTGCTGCGCAGGTCAGGCTTGTACCATTCTGACTGCAGTGATATACTCTCCACAAGCCTCACACTATATTAGATATCTGTAGGATTCTGGCCAACCTGTGCCATCTTTTTTAAATATTATCTAAAGGTGCACTACGTAACTTTCCTGGAGGGTTGTTGGCCACCTGCCTGTCTCCAGTGAATGATTATTCTTTGCCTGGAATGCTCCACAAAATGGCATTACATCTTATCTCTATAGAGACAAGCAAGTGACGCAGTGTACAGTTTTTTTTTAAAATACCATTTTGGGCAATAAAAACACCAGTAACTTAATAATTACAAGAAAGAGAAAAGTTAAGTGTCATACAGCGGAACATTCCAGACAAAGCATTAACATCGCAATGTGGAGACAAGCAGGTGGACTGCTTGTTAAGTAATGCACCTTTAAGTGAAAGAATAAACAGAGATAAAACAAAGAGAAAGAAAGAATGGATTCCAAATCTCGGTGGTTAAATAAAGGTCAACATGCATGCATGTTTAAGGGATATTTATAATCTAAGTAGTCTGCTTACAGTGTGTTTATTGTTCTGGGAAAGTGAGAGGAATGGCAGAACTGAAGAGCGAGAGGAATGGCAGAACTGAAAAGCATGCATTTTAAAACCATATTTGATAGAAAGCAGATCACTTTGTGACCTGGAGGGTAAGTAAAGATAAAAGTTGAAAGTAAAGAGAGAAGCTTCTGTAGCAAGTACAAGTAAACAGCTGGTAAAAATGAAATGAGTTCACTACAAAAGCAATCCAAATTTACTCAGTGAATCACTCAAATAATCCTAAAACGTCAAATATGTGGTACTTGCATTTTATGGATGCAGTAAAAATATCTGAATTGAAAGGGCCATATACAAAGACATCGAAGCTTCAATACACTTGCAGAATTAAAATTTAATCCTCCAAGTGACTATGGTCAGTCACCTCTATATGTCACATGAAGGCAGCCTTTGAGTCACTGCTTTTTTTGAGTCTCCTTTTCACCAAAGACAGACAAATATCACTCTGACTCTAATGCAAATGACCACATCCTCATATCTGTGTAACCGCAGCTCTTTTCATTTACAATCCCTCATTAGATCTATATAGGTGCATCATGGAACATAAAATTTGATTTTTTCTTTTTTTTTTATTTAATAAACACAGAAATATCCTCATTATGCTACAAAACTATGGTCTGGCTGAATTAGTAGTTTTTTATTTTTATTTTTTTCATTGAGAATAAACACTGTCTGTCAAAGACAGAAAATAGAGGGAATGTTGATGGCTTTTATGGCTTCAAGCAGAAGGGCAGACAGGCTGCTCCTATATTATTTTGTTCAGTGACATAAAATTAAACTCAGTCTGACTAAATAACTATAATGGGATACAAATAACACGCAAACAACCAAACAATACAAATGTCACACGGCACAAAAACAGAGGGGAGAGCGAGAGAGCAGAAAGCCAGGGCCAATAAAAGGAAAGAAAGTAGAGAGGGGAAGGAAGACAGGAAGGTACGCTAAAGGTTTTTCAATGTTTAATTTTCAAATAGGATTAAGCAGAATGACATTTAGCTGAAGGTTACAGGCTCGGCATTGTCTTAGCTGATATTGATATGCAGGAGGCGCCCTACTTGTCACCGGGACAAACACCATTGATGAATGAGAAGCCTTTCCCCAGGAAGGTGTTAAGTGCAAATTTGAAATGAGAGAGCAAGCTGGATGTAGCAAAAGAGAAGAGGTAGCAGGCAACAGTGCCGTACGCAGAGACACACACACAGATTGAATTACCACAATAGTTGGCTATGTATACTCCCGCTAGATAATAGTGGCAAAAAGTGTGAATTGTTCAATAGGGTATGGGGGATGCGTATTGAGATTGACAAAATGAGACAAAGACAAAGATGGGCTCCTGTCTTGTATGTAATTTTAACATGTGCCGAACAACAACGCCTCTTAGAAATGCATAAGTAGGCTCAAGTTGACAATAACTTCACTGATATATCCTCATTTCGGAAAGTTTTCAACCCAGAATTTACATCTTAATAAGGGGGAGTCTTACCCTTTAATTCTTATGGGCCCCCGCTCATTGCTCATGCATTAATACTGGAGCTGCTGACTTTGCTCTTCCTCTGAATACAGAATAGGACACACATATTAAGATTGGTATATTTACAGGACGGATGCCACACCAGATCGTCACATGAAAAGGATCAATCACATGTTATTCTCCAGGAGCACAACGCAGACAAAGTTGGGAGACATCTAAATGCAATGCAAAGGTGTGCCTGTTTTGTATTACAGACTTCGTGGTGATATACACTGAACCAAATGTGCTTCCACTACAACAATAATAATAATAGATATTTTTAATGTATATTTTGATCTCGACCACTTTGTCCACCAAAATTAATAAAAACATATATTGGTAAAAATGTACCCTTTTTGTTGTTTGATCAATTTGCAAACCTTTAAATTAATTTAATCTCATTGTAATACACAATTGAAGTAGCCTGGATAATGCCAGTGGAATCTATATTTTGACACAAAATAGTCAGAATGCAGAAGTGCTGAAAGATACTGGGGGACAGTGTCCAGTGTTTGTGGTGCAGCTGTCAGGAGCTGAGTGCTTTTGTCCCAGGGTGAGCTGTTTGTGACTGGGTGCAGAGGGTGCCCTGGCCTGCCTCTCTGCCACTGGGCTGGCTGTTTGTTTAAAAGGCTGGCCTGTCAAACACAGAGAGCAGCGACAGCCAGACACTGGGCTAAATGACTGTGACAGCAGCCCTAATCAGAGGCTTCACACATTGCCGCGGGGCTTGGAGGATCCATCATAACCCAAGCCTAAATATTTAAAGTGCTAAACTTTCCAAAGGTCAGACCTTTCCATGCGAGCCAGGGCGACATGTGTCAGAGAAGTATAAGCGAGGGGCTGAACAGCACAGATTGTGAGGGAGAATATTGCTGCATGTCTCCTCCACTAACGGTCATTTTAGCCCTTTTGGAAAAGCACTTTAGGAGCAGTTAACCTGACATGACATTTGTTTGTTTTGGAAGATATATTTGGTTTAATCCTATTTGAAGTTCTAGTCTTTTTTGTTTTAAAAGTAATTCTTACTTTTTTTTAAATTTTCATAGTGAATATGTCTTTTTAAATCGTTTTTTTGTGACTTGCCTTATTATTTACTGAATGTGAGAAAATTAGACAAGAGTTAATCAACATTGCAAATGTAGCCTACCATTCCAGTAAAAACATTTCATAACCACCTAACAAAGCCTAAAATATCAAATTTGAAAAGCATTGGGGACAAAAAAAAACAATATTCCAAAATTATGGAACCAGACAGGATGTTTTGCATTGCCATCTAGTTCAGTTGGGGTAACTGACAAGTTCACAATACGGGCCAGGAGGTCATCTCTTCAACTCAATTTCCATCGAGAAGCAAACATCCAATTCAATTTAGATATGTGCCTGTGCAGGGCCGCGAGCCGGAGGGAGATTGTAACTGACAGCCATTGGACAGCCAGCTGGATTTGAATATTGACGAGACAGAGACTTGACAGAAGGGATTATGCTCTACCTTCTGACTTAGTAGCCCTTACACTGATCCATTGTATTGTCAGATCAAGTCAATGTCAGGCCCACAGTATGTCCAAGAAGCGCTCTGATGCCACTCCGGATTAGAGCCCACCTGAGATCACCCACCAGCCACCACCATGTCCACTCTGGTCCAAAAGATGCACTAAAGATTAGAAAAGGAACACAAATATGAATGGACATTTGTAAAGAAAAATTAGGAGGATAGAGGAAAGTAACTGACTGGGCTTTGAGTCCCAAACAAAAGACTAGTTTGGGCAATTATTGGCCATGTAAATATTGACACAATTCACCTTGAAGTTCTCTTTTATGAGTGGCTTTGATTCTGGAGAAAGTAGATTCTTCCTTTTATTTTAGATTTGATTTCTTCAAGCTACATACACTGCATTTGTAATATAAATGTTTTAATATTTTCTTGTTGCGCCATGAAGAAATAAATGCTTAATAGTTCTAAAGACTTATAGTTAAGCCCTGTTAACTTTTTCAATACAAAACTTGAATGAGAATTAAAGAGTGTGCATGTGTCGGTACTGCAACAACTGGTTCATGTTTGAGGTCAAGTCCACAGTTGCTGGTTGCAGAACATAAGAAAAGATAATGTAGAAGCTTGTATAAAATTACATAATGACAATGACATTACACTATTATCCTGAGATTAGGATATTCATTCTAAAACCATTTTACCCGAAAGTCACTTGAGATTCCCATACCTCTTCACATGTTAAGTGTGTGCTTATGTGTGTGTTTATGCACATGTTTGTGTGTGTGTGTGTGAGATGGTGCAGGTCAAAGCCAGTGCCTCATCCATGTCAAACAGGGCCTGTCTCTCGCCCAGCACGCACTCTTGATTCTGGAGGAGCACGGACAGCAGCCAGCCACACAGCGCTGATCAAAGGGCCTCGGACACATCAGTGAAGGCTCTTTGAAAGGACATCCACAGTTACACAAGTTGACACTCGGGTGTACGTGCCTGTGCCCTGACACACAGCTCAAAAGTGGATTATGCATGCACACATACACAAGGCCACATGTGGTGCCCCACAACATAAATGTATAGTTTGAATTATCAAGAGTCACAACACTCTAACAATAGGCTGAAAATGCAGATGTCTTGGCCTGGTTAATATCTTTAAAATTAGTGAATAGTGGTCATAGTTGGTAAAGTACGCGCCAGCAGCTATGATGCTTCTTTTGTGGTAATTTTTGGAAGACAGAGGCTGTATAATACATCTAAATACTGTTTAGGCTTTGTATGTTGTATTGTATTTTCTATTACAGTGTATTGATCTGAATTAGAAAGCGACAATGTGGTTTATTTTAGACTCCAGAGAAAAAGATGGCTGATAGGTCTGCCAATATGTGGGGCAGATTTGGATTATTTTCTATTACAAACTCTACTACAAATTCACCCACAGCTCTTTTTATCACAAACCATGAGCTGTGTAGTTATCTTTTGTGCAGTTATTTTTTCACACTAAAACAGATAGATGATGCGCTAAAAAGTACAAATATCTATCTATAATCAGAATTACTATAGATACATGGCAGTTTTTAAGAGAATGGGCGCTGTACAGTGGTGATCCAAAGATTGCAGGTTGGGTCAAATGCAGAGGGCAGATTTCCTCCACAGAGACAATAAAGCTTAACAAAAAAGAAAAAAGTTGATTAATAATATCATATGCAAAGAAAAAAAAAACATGATGGATTGATTGTGCAGTACAGTTCTGTATCGCCTGTGTAAATATTGTTTAGGAACCGATATGACAGCAACTACAGTGAATCTCTATTGCATTACAGTATATCTAAAAAAAATGTTGCTATTTGTAAATGGTGGTCTAAATGAGCCTTGTGCCAGATACCATTACTCCATTGCACACAAATATGACTATGTGTCCTTGCATCACATGACTACATATTTCACATCCCAGTGCCTGCCTGTTTCGAGCTCCTCACTATTCTCCTCTGTCAACCGAAGGGAACTTTGTGTAAATTTGCAGTGGCTTAATTACTGAATAATTTAGACTATGCTTCAAATTAATGTAGACATTTCCATATTAATGTGTTTGCCTACCGATTTCACGTTTATTTGTACTGTGGACAGGAGGATGGCAATTATCACAGCGTATCATAGCTGTTGTGCCGGTATTTCCAACATCATTAGGTGTCTTGTCCACTGCACTGTGACTGGGACTGTTGGTTTAAATAGCCTCTCTGCATGCTCTTCTATATTAACTCTTACTCCCAACAATGTAATATTGAGTTTGACATAGTGCGCCCCAATTTTGAGGCTGTACTGCTAGTGCCACCTCTGTGTTAAGTCAAGTGGTCAGCATAGAGCCTGGGATTCCAAATACACACTGAGCCATGTGTCGGTGGAAGGGTGACAGGTCCATGCCCCTCTTATCTCCCCCCCTTCACCCGCTCCTCCCCTCACTTCTCTTCACTGCTTGGCTCTTGTTAGGGGCCTGACTAAGTAGGATGGCACCTCTCACTGAAGCAGACACCCAACAGGAGCTTGTGACACAGAAATGCAAGCGTGCCTGTCTATGTGTATGACCTCTCTAACTTGCTACAGTTGGAATAATAATGCTCTTTAAAGGGGTACTATGTAACTTTTCAGGTGCAGGGTCCGCCATCTGCTTGTCTCCATGGAGATGTTATTGCTTTGGCTGGAATGTAACACAGTAGGCCATTAAACTTATCTCATGCCAGGAAGACAAACAGGTGATGCCACTTGGTCACGTTATAGTTTGATCTGTGGAGAGTAAGAATGCATGTTTTTTTGTCAGCATTAAATACACCTGTAACTGAAAACATGCAAGATTAATATGTGACAGATTCCAGGCAATAGGAATAACATCTCCATGGAGACAAGCAGGTAGCAGACTCCCCATTACAAAAGCTATTGTGCACCTCTCAGCACTGTGTGCAAAACTTCTTTATACTTCAAAAACTAGCACAACTATAGAACAGAGAAAAATTATGTTTCTATTATAGCTGATTACCTGTATTGTGTTATATAAATCCAACACAGCAGTCTAGACATGAGAAAATATTTGATTGTAAAGATAAGAAAACATGACAACATTTCTTATCTTGCCCACATGGCCTTCATAGCACCGCCATTACTCTGTCATCACTGTCTGCTGTGTGCGGCTGTGGTAGCAAGGACAGGCATCCAGTCAGTCGTCAAACCTGGCAGTCATAGGTAGTCACGGGTTTCAGTTTCCTGTTATGGGCGACATTTTGAGGACTTTTTACAATATAATATTTTGTTTTAAATTGTTAATTGCTATGGCAACTGTAAAATGTTTTCATCATTCTGAAATGGATACATAGCAAGCACATAACTGCAAACTGCTTTAGAAAACGAACATGTATTGGGGCATAGGTGTGGTCCCACTAAAATGCAAGACAGTTACTCCAACTGAATATAATGACTACCTAATGTACACTCAGAAATGCCAAAGATTTCCATGACTTGATCTGAGAAAAACACCTTTTACTTGGATAGATATATTAAATTTAAGAGCTCAGGGAACTGCTATCATAGGTGGTCAATGATATGCATGTCAACTTAGTTCATCCTTTATCACCACTGTTTTAAAGTCATGTTCATACTAGAAAGTACTCAGAATAAAGTGCATAAAAAATGATATATAAATTAATGAACAAAGCTGAATTGTTTAAACAGCGTACAAGCATTTATGCAGTCATATAGTGGGAAAAGAATGTTCCTTGTGATTTCACCTCAGCGTGCTTCGAGGAAAATGTTTTATTTATACAATATTCTCTTTGTCAGTTGTGCATAGAAAGAGTGTGAAAGCCACCACAGAGCACTAAAGGTTGAAAAGCCTGCACGTATAGACACACACTTTGCTCCCAGACACTGATTTAACTTGCATGAGCACATGATTGATTATATTATGTTTTCATTTCAGGGAATATTATATCTAAAATACTTGCAAGTATGAAACGAACAACCCTTGCGTCATAACAATCTGGTATAATCACTCATACATCACATGGGTGAAGTGTCTTGCCTAAGGACACAACAGCGTTTTTGCTCTATAACCACTGCTGCCCCACTGTATAGACAAGGTGGTATGGTCACTGTTAAAGAAGAGACACCAGTGCTGCTAATTTTACATTTCAGTCTTTTCAGTGAGATCTATCTACCTGAGTGTTAAGTGGCACCTGTCAGTTAAGCTAAATACCTGTATAGCTATAAAAGGTGGGAGGAGCATGCACTCTCACTACACACATGGACATCAAATCGACAGCAAGCAAACAGACACGCCAATTAAGATGATAGTTATTTTGAGCATTCACAAATTCTGTTAGCACAGACTGTGAGGTAACAGACCACATATAGAATATTGTGAGAGTGTTTTCAAAAGGAACACTGTGACACAAAAAGCATAAGAAACTTTGGTATAGCGTTGTGTGGGTAAGTGACAAGGGAACAGTTGTATTCTCTATAGTGATTGACTTTATAGCTGAGCAAAATAATAAACAAATGTCACCCAAATCAATCTCTGTAGCCAGCACATAATTCATTTGTGAAAAAAGTAATATTGTTGTAGAACTTCTGATGGACACTACACTATATAATTACAATAAAGTAGATTGCTTGGCTTCGGTAAACCATCAATCATATACAGTGAAGCCATTACAAACATATTCCCTATAGAGAATCATAAAGATATTGCTATCGAGCTCTGAAAATGTCAGGGCAATGGAAAGCCTGGCATTGTGCAATTACATAATGATTATTGCAAAAGTTTCTCCCCCTCACTCAGTGATGCAGTAATATGCAGTGGATGGCCATGGGGGTTCATTAGTGAGAACAGTCTGCTGTTGAAAAGCTCCAGTTTCACCTCTGATCCCAGCTAATGTGATTTGGACCTCAGATTGGTAGTGCACAGATTAGATGCTAGCTCACCTCAGGGTGGGAACCAGAGAAGGAGACATACATCAATGTTGTTTGCATTCAAACTCAAACCTCTTCTCAAGTGTAATTTGCTCTGAAGCTGCAGCAAAAAATGTCTAGAAAGCAATAGTGTAATTTGTTTTCTGGCAAAGAAGAGGCACTTGGTAATCCACTCTGTTACATTTTAGAGTGCATGATTTGGGCTTTCATAACAAATCAATTGGTTTGTAGCGAGTGGAGCGGCTAAGGATGACAACTGTGTTAGCATTCTCCTCTTATTAGCTCATGGCTTACCCCCACGGCCCGCACTGCCAGTTGCAATGTCAGGCTACCCCTTCTTTCATTTCCTTTTCATTAAGCTCCTGCTCTCTCTGTCAGTCCTTAGCCTGTGTCCTCACACACTCACCACCTTCTTCCATATACCACCACCTCCATTATGTCTCTACCTTTCCCTCACTCCTCTCTCCTTCTCTCATTAGGTCATAGTTGTGGTGATTTGTCAGAGTGCCTGTGTTGATTAATAGGCCAGTGGAGCCCCTATATTTGGGGGCTGTCAGCGGGGCTCCGCAGTGCCAGGGCCGCCCAGCTGAGCTCCCTCACCACCCAGGTGGCCCCATTTGGGCTAAATGAGCTGTGAAGGGTCCCGGCTATGCCCGCCTGCCCCACACTAAGGCCTTCCACACAAACACATACACATACATGCACTCATACAGACAGATGGATATATGTATTCTGCAGGCACACATGCAACAGCGCTCAACACCCTGACTCTTACTGCCATGCACCCCTGCATTCTCACATGATTTGTCACACTCCATCAATAGACAATAAGTTACTGCCACTCTGGCCTGTCAATGGGCCCCGTCTTCAGTAGACCCCTCTGTGCTGTCTCATAGGGGGTGAGGACAGCTCAAGTGGAGGGAAATGCATTGTGAGTTTTAACAGGGAAGTAACGCGGTAAAGTTACACGACCTTTCATCCGAAATGTATAGTGGTATTATATTTTGATCAACAACATGAAACCTGACTACTGTTGTTATTGATTTGTGTGTGTTTTTCCTGAAAATCTCACCCTTTCATCTCTTTTCCCTACTAATATTACCAACAGGGACTGAAATGACAATAACCAAATCTCCATTCTATACCTCCCCCATATATCCCCCAGTGGAGGACTTAAAAATGCTTGTCCTGATGCACAGCCAGAGTATCCAGGTTCAAGGAAATGGCTCTGGGTGTGATGTTCATGTGCAGAGTAACATGGTTCAGCTGCTCCGAGCCAATTGCCTGGCCTTGGAGTCAGCAGAGCCTTGTGTGCATGAATGCGTGTCAATGTGAACGTTCCTCTTTGCAAGATTATTTTTGTTCCCCCTTAAACTATAAGAGTGTGTATGTATGTGCGTGTGTGTGAGTGTGTGTGTGGGTGGGTGGACCTTAGTGAATGAGATCATCCTGGCATGTTGTGTACGCACATCCACACACATACAGCACCACAGTGGCACACACGCCTCCTCAATGATTCAATCTGATGATGGGTATTGAAGGGGAAACTGGAATCTTTCAAGGTCACAAAAGTCTGAATAGGAACATCCAGCACTGGCGGTCATACTGCCACCGTCTCTGCTCCTACACTGTCATTACCGCTGGCCAGCTAGCTCTCATTATCAACTTACTTCATCAAATACACTTCATTATCAACCTATACTTAACAAACAGATGGGATGGGCCCTCCAGCAAAATGACAGAGTAACTGGTATAAAGTGATTCTCTTTTAAAGTCCATTGAGTGAGCAGGTCATAACACATATAGACCCCTGCTATTAGTTTATGTGCGATTTACACCCGATTGGACATCTGGAGAGTGCGAATTAAAGTGGTATGTTTCTTCAGAATATACTGTTTGATTGTACCAGTGGCTATGCATTATAATTACATGTGTAGTGATTATAGTCATTATGAAGTCGTTATTTCTGAGACTGGTGAGCATATGAAAGGCGGATAGATAGATACACTAGATGAATAGACAGCTGTTACTGAAGATGTAAGTAACAGACAGCCCTATCCGAGCAGCCAATATGGACGACCATGAAATTAAGACTCAACATATAGCAATTACAATGACAATGTGCTTTGTTCAATGTGTCAAGTATCAATCTAACACTTGCCAGGCAGCTTTCATATCATAGCTAATAGGCAGTTGGCGGGGCCCGGGCCGTTGCCAACCAGTGAACCGAACTATTCATAGGCCGGCCCCTGTCATTGTGCTTATGCAGTTGATGTAACAGTAACACACACATCAGCTATATACCATGTGCCCCCACCCCATGCAAATGAGCGCATTAGAGCGGACCTCAGAGAACGGAGCGTGGCCAATAAATCCAGCCGGGTTGAGAAATGTAGCCTTTACCATGCGTGTCCAACCCCATCTATTTAACCTAATTACACACACCATACCAGGTAATAAAAGTCTCCATGCCATCAATTCTGACATCTCATCCAGGGCACCGCAAGGAATGTCTATTAGGACCTATAAATCCTGGGGATAGAGATCTTGTGAAAAGGTGCCATTGCCTTGTGTATCCTGGAGAGAGAAAGTCAGAAAGTAAGTTACTCCCACACAGATATGATGTGTGTGTGCGTGTATGTGTGCGTGTGTGTGTGTGCGCGCGCGTGTGTGTGTGTGCGTGTGTGTGTCTATTCCACTGTGAACACTCCTAATGTAGTGAAATTCAAGAGTAAGCGTTCCCATTTGCCAGTGTGCAGCAGAATTTAAGTCAAAAAGTGCCACTGCTGCATGTCATCTTTTCACTAGATTTTCTTTATTGGGCTTGTTCCAAAAAACATGAAGACAATACAACAAATAGCTGATTCGGATAACGTAACCAAGTGCGGATTTTAGCTGGCAATTTTCCATAGCGGGGTGTTTGATCTTGCACAGGCCTGACTTGTCTCATGCAGGATGCTGGTACTTTCACTTTTCAGCGTCATGCCTCGTGATTGGACAAGAATAACATTATAGCTCACACTGAATGACTATTGTTTATGTTTGACTGACAGATGACTGTAGATAAATCAATGTGGTTTCAGTAGCTTCTCTTACATTCCATTTCTTTTGTCTCCAGGGCACCTGAGTTACACCTGAGCCGACCCAACTCATAAACTCTCACTCAGGAAATCAGGGGTCTATTGAGGTGAGACAATTTAGAAAGCAAAGGATGACAGAAATGCAAAACAAGATGTGATAAGGAAGTCTACCCAAACATCCTAAACTTTTAACCCTTTTGGTAACAATTAGTCATGATGAAAAAACAAGAGACTTTTGTATTTGAATTGGAAGCTGGAAGTTCATATGAAATACATAGTGAAATATATTTAAGATAATTCCACATCACTTACTTCAATTGTGAGGTAAAACACCTTTATGCATAAGGATGGCTTGCTTACTAAAGAATTCAAGTAAAAAAAGATTAAAGATACTTTAAGTTTAAATACAAATTTGCACTTTTAACTTTTTTTTTTTACAATCACTCCCAGGGTCTATTTGAACCTTCCTTATGGTTAGCTGTAAGATTCTGTGCACTGCTCAGCCCACAAGGCTACATCTGTTCTAATACGTAACAACTTGACAGATCTGATGCTATGTACAGTAGCTTCATTAACGGGATGCACGCTGATTGTGTTGTGATGGTGCTGTGAAGGGGAAGTGACAAAGGCAGGGGAGACAAAACAAAAGTGAAATTTATAAAACATGTTAATACGTTGTTTTCACTGAATATAGCATTTTCAAAGCAATTCAAAATAACATGGTGATCTAAATATGTTATGTTATACGTTAAATATGTTAGTAGTTAATACCCCAAAGAAGTAAAATACCCCCTCTTTAAGTATTTTTCTTTCATCTCCCTCTGTATTAAATTAACTGCATGTAGCCCACCCTGTTTTCAATTCCCGGTTGTTCCAGAGAGGAAAAGGAATCACACCTGGAATTTTGACTCCAGGATGTCATCCATGGAATTCCACTGAAAAGCTAATCCATCAACCTCACACGGATAACAGTGTAGGTGTGTTTACTTTCTATTAAAAAGGATTACTCTATTACAAAAAGTACTGGGCTTGAAACGGCAGCTCAAACTAAATTCTTTTGTAAATTGATTTATGACTGACTTATCTCACAAGCAGAGTTGAATGTGAGCAAGCTTTGTTGTTAACATAATAACCATTTCAAAGAGAAGTTGGTCTCAAAACATCAGTAGCCTGCCTCTGACGAAAATAGCACAAACAAAGTGTATTAGAATCTCCTGAAGTCTAGATTCATAAAACAGAAGCCCTTACAGATGTAACGCATTATTTATGAAGATACACACAGTGCTGGTTAAATGGCGATTTGCTGTTTGGTTTATGAAGATAATCCTCTTCTTCATTGTTGGGAATGTTTTGGTGCATTGTGCTCCTACTCCAGTGAGCTCCAGGCTTCAAAGCTACCGTGGCGCAATTGTTGCCTCAGTCACCCATTATAAACAACGTATTTTTAGAGAAAAGGTTGTAATTGTGCAAAAGTGTGGCACAAATGGCTTTGTAATATTACTGTGCGCCTTTCTTCAATGCACGCCATACACAAGACCCTGAAAGCTCATGCCAATTGAAGTTGGGCTTTCATCCAGCATGAAAGCCATGTTTGCAATTGAGCTTTGGTACTATACCTTTACTCGCCTTTAGCCTTGGCCCTCCTGTCTTGTTTCATACGAGTGCAGAGCCACAAACGCTTCAGTAATGGGCCTAAAATGTCTTCCTTGAACAAAATAACTGTTTTTGTGGGTCATGCCAAGGCAACTCTTGTACAACTTGATCGGACCACCACTAATTCCACCTCTCTATTCTAATAGTGAAAAGCATTCTACAGAGGCTTCCATTATTCAGGAGAGCTCGATACGTGATACACAAGCGAGAAAAAGCACACAGCGGTGGTGAAAAACACAGGAGGAGAGGATGTGAGCACAGGTCAACCACCAGGCTTTTTTCTTGTTTGAAAATGTCAACATGAAAGGGAGGCTTCTCTGTGACATTAGGGGCATGCTGGTGGGCTGCAGATGCTGTTGCAAAAAGAATCTCAAACCAAGAGCAGTCCAAAACAGCCTGGTGACTGCACAGGTCTGACCTGACAGATCGGAGAGCATGAAATTCCTGCTTTTAGTCTTAGGAGGACAACAGTACACTCAAAAGTGGGAGCATCTTTTTGGATAAATTGATTCTGTTCATAGGATGCATGGTGGACTCTAGGCCCCTACACACAGCAGAAGGTTGTGGGTTCAATCATCGGGTCAGTTGGCATGAAATCTCATTTGTATCACTGGATTACTTTGTATACTCTAGCATCTCTTCGCCTCTCTAATATGTGTCTTAAATTGCAAATAATCAAATAAGAGAATGAGTCCTTTGAGTTATTTGTGCTAGTTCAGTTACTGAACTTAAAGTTAAATCATGTGACAGCAGTAACACGTGACATGGCAAATCTGAATCTTTCTAATCTAGTCCAACTATGGCATTACCCATAATGCAAATGCAACCGTGTGCTCGCCTTTGACTGCTGTTGATGTAATGCCCAATGACATGTATCTTCTATCATATATGAAAGGGTGCTGGTGACGCGCTGCCCTGATGAGTCTGTGTGCGTGTTTGGGAGGCGTGAGCAGGCTCCAGACAGCGGCCACTGGGAAATCAAGGAGCACTTTGTCATGCATCCTTAAATGTGTGACACTGCGTCTCAGGAGACACGGGCTGATTGGTCTACGAGGCATCGAAGAATGACGGCTGAATGATGGTCTCCAGGGGCCTGTGTGTGTAAGATGTGTGTATACACGCGCACATGTGTGTGAGGACCGGGTTACACATAACGGACAGCACTGTGACATCTATGGATGCCACCCTGTCAAAGCCAGCTGGCTGCTTGCAGTACTCAGGCAATGAGGGGAGTCAAACTCACTACTGTAATCTTAACAAGTAGAACATCTAGTCTGTAAACTTAACCAGAATTTCTGATTTATGAGATAGACATAGAAAGGCCAGTTTAGTGATTTGATTGTTGGCCCTATATCACATTAGTGTACTAAAAGTACTGTGACCTGAACTTTACATTTTCCATTATAGGGATAAATGTTCAAGCCACTGTGTCACAAAGTCTCTGTACTGTGCGCATTTGACCCTATTCTTAAACTAAACTTCAATCAGCGAACCTATATTAAAATTTAAGCAAAGGAAATTTTACATTTGTGGTATACTCCTACCACAGTCAGAAACCAACAAAGAGCAAAGGCCAAAAAATACAGCATTTGGGTCTGCACCTACCAAAAGATGTGAAAGATCTGTGGTATATTGTAGCTTTTGTTGTGATTTTGTGCTGTGTTGTGTGTGCTTTTTATAGCATAGTCTCAAAATGTGTCAACATGTTGTCAAAGACCCATGATACACCACCTTTTATAAGCCCTTTGCAGCGTGGGCTATTACGTCAAACTGGTAACATATAAAAGAGGGGTTGATGTTCTCCTTTTGAAATGATTATTTGCTCTTACTCATTGTAATTTGGGTCAATAAAGCAATAAAACATTATCTTGAATTGCAACCACCACTCACTTGTTTTGATACAGTGAACCACTATGACCCCATTACTGTTACATTATATTAAGCTTTTATTTTGCCAATACTAAAATAGCTGCACTTGTAACCTGTATATAAATCACATGTGCCTGCTGAAAAGAGAAAAGCTGAAATCCAAAAAGCCAACAGGGGGCAGACATAATTACTGTGCATGTGCCTCTTATTTACAATCTCTTAATAAGCCGCCGACACTATGCAGACAAAGGCTGTCATCTTTATTTCTAGTTTATTTTTCCCGGCTCTTGTATTTTCATTATCAGATCGGAGCTGCCGTGGAGTGAGAGGGAGTGTTTAACTTTGTCTCGCCGGTCACTGGTTCTGATAGATGTTTGCAGCTCTCACCACTAAGAGGCACGGAGAGCGAGTCTGGGAAGGGGGGGCGGATTTACGCTGGCACCGCATTTTTGTCCAATTAATAGATTGCCAGTGTGTTGTGTTTTGCATGACAAAGGAGGGTAATATTAAACTGCCATTTGTAATGAAAATGCACTTTGCAAATTAAAAAGTGCAGAAACCCAATTTTTCCTACCTCTTTAGGAAATAAACAGTCCTTAACCAATTAAAGCGCATTGTAATAATTCTGTGATTTATTGCAGGTTGTTTAACTTTCAAAACTCGGCTAACCTATATTAAGGTCACAATCCATCATGTCTCGCGTGGAGTGCCGTGGAGTAATGGCTGTTGTATTAGCTGCTTTTGATGATAGTATGAAAGAAGTATTAGCACTTGTCAACAAAACTGCTTACAACATAACATTAGCATGCATGAGCTGCGTTGCCTATTCATTATCTTGGCAGCTGCACACATGCGGTTACTGCCTTATAAAACACTTTTGCTAGGCCCGGAGCACATGCACACTGTTTGTGATAGAGTGGCAACATACTGACCAATGCTAGCCAAATACAGTTTCATTGCAAGCAGCTAGCATGAAAGATTTAAGGTTTTACACGGATCAAGCTGCATATTAGCCCTGATGACTCTTTTTCATCCAAGCTCCACTTTTTATGTCATAATCAAAGCGGTAAATACCCACTAGGTGACAAGGGATGAAAAGCGGGGAGGACAGGGAACGCAAAAGAGATGAATGCTCAAAGCTAAACTCTTTTTAGAGTATACCGTCTGGTTGATGGCAAGCAAAAAAAACCCCAAAAAAAACAAAACACATTGCCTAAAAACATGACAGAAAACAAGACTTGTTAAAGCCGTTGAATCAAATACTAAATGGTGATAAAGAAAAGGTTTAGTGGTAAGGGCCATGTATTGAAAGACGCGATGATGGGGTGAAGATTGTGAACATCAGGGGAAGCGATGCAAATATGGCGAGCAGATCTGGCGTTGAAGGGCACGGCAGGGTACCAGGCGAGCAGAGAACGATGCAGAGATGCGGGGCGGTGTGACATAGTGACATTTCGCCTCCACAAATGGGCTCTCTGGCTTTAACCGCACAGTCTGCCGTGATGCCCCCCGACTGTGAGCCAAGAATGCACTTAGCTCAACGAGAGCAAATGAATGGGCCTGTTTTGACTTCTACCATTGCACTCCTCCTGTCTGATAGCTGGTGCTGGGCAGAGAGAGGCTTTGTGGGGCACAGGGATCCCAGAGTGTTTAAACAGACCAGCTTCACACTCTAATTAGTGTGTTAAATCAGCACGGGAGTAAGATCTCAACTTCTGAATGTATTTCATCTGCAGCATTTACAGTTGGTAGTACGGAGAGAAGAAAGAACAGAAATAAGAAGAGTAAATCTGAGTGTTTTTTATATCAGTCCCAGGATCAAAAAGTGAGGGCTGGATTTGGAGTTACAGCCACAGAATGCTGGCAAAAAACAAAAGGTATGTTAAAGATATGCCATGTAACCTTTACAGGAGGAGGATCAGCCACCAGCTTGTCACCATGGAGATATTATTACTACTAATACTGTGCCTGGAATGCTCCTCAAATTATCTGTCTCCATGGAGACAAGCTGGTGAAGCCACATGACACTTCAGATCTGTGAAGAGGCGACCTCACTCATAGTAAGAATGCATGTTTTTAAAGATATGTTTGAGTAATAAAAAAGCTAGATAGATATTTTATTCCAAAGTCATAACATCTCATTTTGGACTTTTGGCAGGACCAAAATGGTTCAATAATATTATATATCGGCTGTTACATAAATCAGCCATTTTAAGCATACTTATGTAAAATAACATCCTTTAAAAGATGACAGGAGTGAAGCGGTTTATCTATAGATCCATTTCAGTTGATAATATTGTGACAAGCATTTGGCATAAGGAGTATTCTGACAGCTTGGAGCCACAGAAGCACCTGACAAGCTCAAAACATGTAAACATCCAGCCATTCACAAGCAACAACTACACCATCTTTTCAATAGAGCTAATTGCATACAGAAAACGTCTATATCCTTGAGCTCCACTATACCACAAGAGGAAATACTATTTGTGTAGGAAGATATGTAATGAAGTATAGCAGGTAAAATGTAACTTAATGGTAATTGTGGCCCTACAACAAACATATAGGACGCACAGAGTAATACATGAGAGACTTGGCTATATGTAGCATTGGAGATGTAGCATATAGTTCCCCATTACAAGTCTCAATGGCTCTGAACACTTAGTCGGCCTACTCCTTTGCTTCATGTGTTCATATTCAAATCGGACGCGTTTTCTGTGTAGCCTTGGCTCCCAGACGATTACTCATGTGCGTTTAACTCTCAAACAGCCCCTCATTAACTGTGGCACACTGGGCCATACGTTGGGCCAAATTACTGCACTTTGACATACACAAACCAGCAGGGGGGGTGAGGAGGGAGCGAGGGAGGGACACGGAGAGAAAAGAGGAGAGTCATGTGGATAAAAGACCTGGCTCTCTACGTGGTTCTCTAATACCACAGATAATGGCTGCCAGGGTCTGCAGCGGCGGTCTTTTAAGGCAATCAGCAATTTCACTTTTAGAAGAGTGTGCTAGGGCTATGGAAGAAGGGGTACTCACACTTAACTATTATGAACAGTATAAAGAAGAGAAGTTAGTTTATAATATTTAACAATGTCAAAACAATATTAAGAATATTCATTGGAAGAATTGGAAAAACAAGACTGCAAAAAAAAAAAAAAAAAAAAAATCTTATCAAGGCATCAACTAGGAAGACAACTTTAATTCATTAACATCACCAGAGGACAAAATGAACAAATGTGTAATAAAAAAAACATTGTTCTTCTATGCTTAATAAAGGTGTCTGAGAAAGTTAGTCAATTCTTTTAGCTCAAAGTATATTCATTATCAGATTAAACTGAACAAATAATTATATCTTAAAATGAAGGTATTAAAGAAATGATAGGGACAACAATACTAATACTATTGCAGTAGCTTTACTTGAGTCAGAGGAAAAATCAAAACCTTTTTCTTCACTTACAGCTGATGTCCTAATAATAGTGATCACAGTAATAGAAGAAAATCCTAACAATGGATCTGAGCGATAGAGAAATCAGGCCTTAAAGCTGCAAGAAAATTAGCTGGAGAATCAGCAGTCTTCACTATGGTGAGGTCATTAGTATCTGTCAGATGGCTATGCAGCATGGACCACTATATGCAATGGGAATAATAATGCTATAGTTATAGTAGTATTATCTAAAAGAAGTAGGATTATATAATTATATTCATATCTGATGCAGCTTGTGTAATATTTGTACTATCCACGTATACCTGATTAACTAATATTAAAGCCATTAAGCCATTAAGTGTTTGACAAAAATTACTAGTGAAAATGGTGCATTCTAGGAGATTATTTCTTTTTATTTCATCATATCTTTCCAAGAGTTGAAGCGCAAAGGTCACAGAGAACCCAAGGCTGCATGACTGTGGTAACAGCCATCATCTGCTAATCAAAGACATGTCAATGGTACATCTTTTTTTTTTTTTGGAGAGAACAAGTTACTCTACTTTTTGACCAGAAGAAGATTCATATTGAAATTCTTCCATGGAAGCAATTTGTGCTCTGTATCCGCTAAGTTATAAAGTTGTCAGTTGGCAGGGCTGTCTCCAAGAAGGTCTGTTTGAATGTTGTTCTTCCGTTCTTCTACTTAGATAAAACTCAGGACACTGCAGGAGGGAATAGCATTGACTTGTCTCCCATGTCAATTGTTAATGCTCCATTTTCTGAAGTCTAAAAGCTATCAACTTCTGAAAGCTCTTCTTTTATTAAACCAATCAAAATTAATCCACTAACAAAGGGTGTCCTTAATTTTGTACAAGGAACAGGTAGGATTAGTGCAGATTATTACAGTTTCACCAAAACAAATCAAGTTATCATTCAAAAAAGGCATTTCTCATTTGCCCAAATAGCCACTGACAAAGAGGGATTAATGATTGGGGGGGGGGGGGGGGGGGGGGGGGGGGGATTCTGACAAAATAGATTACATTTAAGTGCTTACTTTTTATTTATTTATTTATTTTTTTTTACTATATTCAGTAGACTGATTATATAAATCTCTTTAGACAAGAAAAAAAGAATTCAGAAGTGCCACCCATAGCCCTATACCTTTGTTGCCATGTCCTCTATAGCTGAAAGCCTAAAATCCAGAGTTGCAGAGATACTTGACCAGATAGCATGGCTGAAACAGGGACAGTCATATCACTTTAAAATAAAATTGGACATTATCAGCTTCCATCGCCTGATCATAATAACCCTCAATGAGAAAGAACACATTTTAAATGACCTCAACCATCGACTCTGGGCTCCACATAGCCATTACAAATCAGCCTTTATTGAACTGCGGGCTGAAAATCACTCATCACTGCATCACATCAAAACGCACACTAATTTGACAGTTGCTGTGAGAGTGACCTCAGCATAATGCGAATAACTAGCCTTTATCACAGAGAAGAATTGAGACTAATTCTACATAAGTTGTCACGTCTGAGGTGGGACCTTAAGGTTTGGACGAGGGGGGCTACCATATGCTGGGTATATGACAGCGGCATCACAACACAGAGGTGTGTAGTCCTGGTGGGATGATAATGGGCAGGATGTGCGTGTGTGTGTCTGTGTGTGTGCGTGTGCGTGTGCGTGTGCGTGTGCGTGTGTGTGTGTGTGTGTGTGTGTGTGTATGATTGTGTATGTGTGTTTCCATGACGGCCACAGATGTTGCCATCAGAGGTCTAGTGCAGATGGCTGTAGGTGCAGTGCCAGTGATCTGCTTCCAATGACAACAGCAGCCACACACTGCGCCCGGACCTCAGGAAATGTAGCTAAGCCAGAATGTTTAGCACTATCATTTTTTACATTGTACCATATGGTTTTGGACACCAGCTTGGCCGTGTTAGCCATTGTTTTTGATAAACTACAGGCTTTTCAGGGACATTTCTGCTACATGATAAGTAAAGTGAAATTGTATAATGTAAAGTATACATTTTATAATGTGACATGTTAATGTTGATTTTTTGACTGTCCTTCTCACTAAACACATAAACAACTACATTTTGTTGATAATTATTCATTAAAATATATGCAAAAGTGAAACTTAAAAATGTGTTAATCTATCTTTATATTACTTCACAAACATGCAATATGCATAGTGCATATAGCATAATATAGGGCAATTAGAGGATTTTTGAAACTCCCAGATCAGAGGCTATGGTCTCATTCATAAACAGTATGCAGACTCCCCATCTCCCTGTCTTTCCTTCTCCTCCTCCCTCTCCTCTTCCCTCTCCTCCTCTTGTCAGTGCCTCTGTGTCCCTGTGTAGCTCAGTGGCTAAAGGTGTCCTCTGGGGAGGGAGGGGCCTCAGGGGATTTGTGTTAGTGCAGAGTGCCACCTTGTTGTCAAGCCGGCAATGACACATTTCTGTGAAAGCTGCTCATGACAGGCACCTCCACAAGAGAAATGTCAAATCATGATGCATGGCAAACATCTATGAAGTGCATGCACAGATATCTTCTCTGATAACTATTAAGATGAAAAGGCAGAAGGAGGATTGCCCTGGGGCCAGGCAGATTATGACATGAGTGAAGACTGTGTGATCCGACCTCCATTACCTCATGACATCCTACACTAACAGCTGGATGTGACAGCTGGATTAAGCTCATTACTACGTGTCATTTTACTATATTGTATTTAGGGGGTGACATGGAGGAACATCCTCTATACATTTCAAAATAGTGTTATCACAAAAGACTCAATTCCTAAACTACGTTGCCCAATTTAATTTAAAAGATTACCATTAATGAGAAAATATACAAAATAAGTATTGCTTGTACATTCTTATCCTACACTGTTTGGGACTGTAGAAATACAGATATGGTTATAGTAGTACAATGGTTATAGTAAAACTATTTTTTGTACTGAATACTGATACTGATTAATTGGATATTGTGCACCTACATGCCCATGAAAAGAAAACCTTTTTTAAAACTGTGAATCAGTCTGGCAAAACCTGAAATATATTGCAGTCATCATCAGTGATGGAGAAATTGCACTGCTCTACCAAGGATACATCCTGCTCGGTACTTGTTGACATTCCTCTGCTCACAGTTACTTCACCTTCTTCACTAGAGGTTATAATACTCCCTACAATTGAGGCACAGACTTAACAATACTAGCACAGTGTGCTGAGTGTTTATGTCTACTGGTCCAGTACTGATGGTAAAATAAACCTATTATGTATCATACATACACAGTCTCCTTCTCTTTACAACTCTCTGGCTACTTTAATTATTTCAACAATCAGCAGCAAACTAATTTTCATTAACAAAATTCTCAAAAAAAAACAACAAAAAAAACTCCCAGCGTAGCTCATGATAATAAATGATGTGCAATGGCAGGAATGCAGGGAGGCAACTATAAGATTTTCAAACTTGCATTCCCTACACACAAAAACAAAAATATGCAAGAACACATTCATTTCTGTCCAAAGTTCCCCTGAAACCCAGAGACGTGTGAGGTTGCACATAGCTGGTGGAGTGCTGACAGGCCACAGAGGGGACTATGCAGAATTAAATCACTGTCCTGCCTGTGGGTGGCATAGGGACCCTCTCTTACACACCAAAACACGAGGCTACGCACACTTGAAAACACGCTTCCTTTATTTTGAAGCCACACTGTTCACATGCACACCCCCCAGCCTTTACAGTATCTCTGGGAGTATGCAATGGGTGTATGAGGCAGCTGCATATGTGGCCCCATGCATAAACAATGTGCCCTGAGAGACAGTGCACTGATACTATGGCCCTTAGCACATCTCCCATGAGTCTCAGTGCCCCCTCCATAACTGTTACCCAGCTCGCTCGCTCTCTCCTCCCCTATATAGGCCCAATATACAGAAATAAAGAACGAGTGGCAATGCGGGGTGGGGGTTGGGGTGTGTATAAAAAAGAAGCATGCTCAGGATACATGTAAACATATAGATAGTGTGGCGAGGAGGCAACTGAGTGCCAAGATTACCAGAATACTGTGGAAATATCATGCTGTATGCATGTACAAGAATGATACTACGGTCAGTGACCTGTCTCTTCTGGTTCTTATCCCTATTGCTAATAAGATAACATGAACAATGGAAAGAAAATGACAAAAAGTGTTACTATAATATTAGTACTATAAAATATCTTGTTGCTTAGATAGATCTTAGTCCATGTAAAGGGGGATGAAATACAATTAATTAAAAAAGCTAAGGCACACAAAAAATAAAAAGTCACATTATTTTGGTCTTTGGGAAATAATCAGAATTCTTTGGTTTATTTTAAAATATTTTTAATTAAATAAACTTGTTGTCCTGTTGGTAAAAATAGTACACAGCAATGGTCCATACATACATCGGCCACAGTATTGAGCTTGTATGTAAACATATTATATTGGGAAAAATAAATTAATGGGGAAGTTTGTCAATGCAACATCTGAGTTTCAATGCAAAACATGTTAATTACTTGGTATCACTCTCTGCATTGCTACATTATTCTTGTTTTTCTTCATTTTGTTGTTAGATCATTCACAATGAATTAGTGGTATTACAATTAATATGTGGGAAACAAAAAAGCAGCATCCACTCTTCCTCTTTCACTTGAGCTGGAGAAGGATAGATGAGGTAGAAGTATAGATAAAGAGAGGGAGAGAGGAGAGGAAAGAGAGAGTCTAGTGGGAGGTGACAGTGGTGAATGTGGCTCTGCTGTGTGTCTGACCTGATTGCAAATAAGCAAAGAAGCTCCACCATGGCCCAGAAGCACTTCCTCATGCACACACGTCTCACAAACACACAGCTCTGTCTTTAATAAGACTGCTTAATGGTGTCTGTACATACACGCACAGCTCTAAATGTGTGTGTGTGCATGCATGGTTATGTGTAACTGCTGAGGGATAGGACAGGGAGGTGGCGAGGGCTGCAGTAGTGAGACAGAGGGGGGGCATGGAAGGAGTGGCAATACTTGGTTTCCGAAATGCATTTGCAATTTAAAACACGTTTTGGTATAATGAAAATGTAAAGCAGTGGTTTTATTTTATTCAGTGTGGCAGGTTCAGATTCCCAGAGAAGCTCCACTTGAGCAATCAGTCCATTAATAATTGAATTTTGTTCAGGAGGTGCGTGTTTGTGTGTGAATATATGAGTGTGGGCTTGTGTGTGACAGTGTGTGCTCTTATACTAGTGTGTATTGACTGTGCATGTGAGCAAGAGCTCTCCTCTTTCCAGCTGCTGACCCTAATATGAAGCAGCCAATTAGAGATCTTTATTTAATTGCTGGGCAACTCGTTCTTGCTACACGCTGCTGCACTCTGCCAGCCACTGGCACAGTGGCACTGGGGCCAGGCCAGACACACAAACTGTCCTCCAGTGCAGGAAATACCCTGACGATCATTCCCACAGGATCACACTTTCCAGTAGCTGGGATAATAAAGGGCTGTATTATAAGAAACAATTTACACAGAAAAAAATAAAACATGTACAAAAGAACACATGGCTGAAAATGAGACATGCGGAAACAAAGTCTCATGCAATTCATTTTCAAGCCATTTTCACCTTTTTAAATGTGTCATGTTTAAGTCAGAAAGTACTTACTTTGTTATTCACAGACTGAACAAATGGTTATACAGTTTCTAGAATTTAATACAAGGTTTGTGATCTTAAACCAAGGCTAAAAACAATCATTAGCATTAAGATTAGCATTATTTGGTATAATAATAATAATAATAATAATAATAATAATAATAATAATAATAATAATAATAATAATAATAATAATACATAACACATACATAAGCGTGATATTGATTTGAGTGTTTCATTGCTACTTTCACCGCCATCATTATGAGTCTTATTGGTTGCTTGCACTGATTGCATAAGCATTATTGTATTCCATCAAATTCCACTAACTTATCAACCTGATCATAGATTTCTGTGTCAGTTTCCAGTTATGTTTCTTTACTCTGCACCTTCCTCTCAGAGTTGACTCATCTCTCACCTCAACTTTCCTGGCCTCTCGTGACCTAAATGGTTTGTCCTGCTCCCCTCTGCACCTCTCGTACTGTGGCTCTATCTCCTGCCTTTGCCTGGCTGTCAGACACTATCAGATCAGTAGTTAGATCCATGGCTGAGGCCAAGTTGCCCTCTCCACTCTCAGCACCATAACACATCATTGCAGCTGACAGCAGGGCTCCACAACACTGCGTGCACTGGCATACACACACATACACGCACACACGCACTATTTTTCTATCCATCTTTTACAGATTTCATACTAATTAGTCAATAAAATATGTAGCTCTTTCATATATGTACAAGTAACCATTGTGGAGGTCTTCTTCATGCTCCTTGTATTAAAATAAGGGGTGTATTGAGAGTGAAGGATAACCTCAGCAGTAAGCATTATGCTGCCGGAGAGAGTTAGCCTCTGTATAACACTTCCAAAGAGAGGGGTAGTCCCTCATAAAAGCAGTAAGGGCCAGCAGATATGTGTGAATCTGTGCAGTGTGTGGGTGGGAGTGTTTTCAAGACAGACTTCTGACTTAAAAACACATTTTAAACTAGACTGTACACACAAACAGACACTCGAAAATGCACCTGGGAATACACACAATCACCGTGTAGAACAACAAATGTAACACTTTGCCCACTTTGATCGGCTACTCAGAAAACAAGCTCGTGGGGGGTAGCTGGGAAGGTGATTAGATATGGGAGGGGAGGTACTGAACAGATTTGGAATGTGCTGCCCAAAAAAGTGCCCATGTCCCTCCCCTCTGGTAAGATGACAGGGGAGAAGGGGGAAAACAAAACACACTAATCTTCTGGCATCGTAGGAAGCCACAAAGCGTCATTTACACAGCAGAGTTAACAGGAGAGTACCGGGCTTCCTGATTTGCAGTGAGCAGCCTTGTTCTAGATAGAGATATTCAGACTGTCAGTATAAACTGCTTCTGTTTTCGTTTTGCATTTATTTCAATGCCAGACTCAGAGCATAAATTTTTCATCACCTGCTAAGCTATGAATAAAAGATTAAAAAAGGGGAGAGGATAGGAGGCGATGCAGGAGGGACATAGGGAGAGAGAGAGAGGGAGAGAGAGAGAGAGAGAGAGAGAGAGAGAGAGAGAGAGAGAGAGAGAGAGAGCAAGAAGAGGTACAAAAAGTCTAACAGATGTGACACATGTGGCACAACACGACTCCACTGTGTGCATGAGGTCTCACACTCCCATAGCCTTAGCCACTCCTGCTCCACCCGGTCCATACCTCAGGAGGAGCACATGGCTGCAGTGTAAGGTAAAGATGCTATAATGAGCGTGAGGCAAAGGAGCTCCTCACCTTGGCTTTTTATAGGATTACCTGAGCGCTGAACCCTGTGCTCTGTGAGGAGATTCATCAGTACAGCGGTTCTCTCTCTCCCTGCCCTCAGCGCTCTCTGACAGCAGGGCCAGAGTGAGATGTCGAAGACTGCTGGAAAAATTTGCTACACAGAGCTGACAAGTTCAGTTGTGGGTTAAAGAAGAGAGAAGAGGAGGGAGCGCAGGATGGAGAGATGGATGGAGGGATGGATATAGGGGTTAGGATAAGGGCTTGAGAGCACCAACTGTACACCCCATTTGAACTAAGTGGTAATCCACACTGAGCTCACACCATTACTTGTATTCACCACAGCTAGACAGTATTTATTATTCACTGTATTCTACAGTGCAGCAGCTAATGAACTTCCAGTGTAAGATTCAAACACTGAAATTTTCTGCCAGAAACGCAAAAACAAAGAGCACTAAACCATGTTGATTAGGATACACTTACTTTAAGAGTTTAATTATGTTTTTATACTTGTGAAAAAAATAAATATCAATTTATACAGAGCTGAAAAACAACGGAAGGACTACACTTAAATATAAATATATATGCCTCATATGACCTTGTCACTTGTCAAAAATTAATGCCCAGTCTCCTGAAATATATACATTATATGGCACTACATGCTGGAACACACTCCCACATATCATATACAGTATATTATATATAAATATGTGTAGCCAGGAGGTGTAGTGAACGTATGTGCACAGTGAAATTCATCTCTGGTTAGAGAAGAGGTAATATATCCCACTAGGACCTGTGTTCCTTGTAGCAATTTAAAATAATTATTGTGAGACCCGAGCAGTGAGACGTCAGCCCCAGCCCTCTGCATTTAAATAAGGTTGTGTGTGTGTGTGTCAGTGCACCTGTGTTGATGTGTTGATGTGTTGCCTGCTGAAAACCATGATGAGGGACTGTCCAATTGGTTTCACACAGCATCATTTTCTCTTCAAGCTACTAAATCATTTAAAAGCCTAAAGTTTGGGATTTTTCCACAAGAGCTTTTAAAATAACCTTTCAAATATCATAAATTTCAGTTTTTGTTTCAACATTTGTGACAAAACGTTGACAAATGAGCTACGAATGATTCATGGGATTTTGTGCAGATATCAGTCCTTCATAAAACTCCATAAGAAACCAAAATTGAATTAAAAAATATATAATTTCACAACTTCCTTTAAAGTTCTATTCAATACAAGCATTCCAACTATCAACTATAAGACAGGCAGTGCATGCAGCCCAGTATCACAACAACAGATGCCTCCAAGGGCTTCACAAACTATACGTCCCCTAAACAAACAACAATACTTTATTTATATAATGAAATACACTGCAAACAAGATAAGAGTCATTAGGCAGGATCATTGTTATTGTAAACACAAAAAGTCATTTAAGGTCACATATGGATTCAAAAGAAGTTGCTTATCCAGAATGTGCGAAATGATAGTGGTACAGTGACAACAGACACAAACAGTATTAATATAGACTTGAAGAAATGCCGAAGCGTCGACATAACACCACAATAAAGTGATTCAAAAGTGTTATTTATACTAGAAGAAATAAATAGCATTTGGCAGGTTCACAGTTGCAAAGATAAATAAAAATGTGTGAGGGGTTTTCTAACATGGTACCACTGGTTTGCCCTATAGAACATGTATCGCCTACACTCTAACCCCCCGCTAGGCATCACCTCACATCACCACCTACTCACCACCTCAACTAGTTGTGTTTGAACCTTGGTTTTACCATTTTGTGATGGCCATTTCGTTCACTTAGCTCTAGCACTGTGTCCTTGTTCTTGATTGTGAATGTGACCCTCTTTTATACTATATGATCTTGGACAACATTGCAACACTTGGCATTGAAACATCATCTGAGAGAAGATCAGAGGTGAGGGCCATGCCAGGAGGAGTTGGCATGTCCCTATCACCCAACCATTACTGCTGCCTCCATCTGTCAATCGGTTTAATGAAATTACCTCACTCACCAATGCACATGCCCATTCCACAATCAAATTCCTGGTATGGCGATCAACAACCTCTCATTTTGGATCTCTGTCAAACTTATTTTAGGTAACAAAACAACAAATATCGGTATTACAACTTATACATATTGTTGAGCAACACAAAACACTAATTAAATTTCCCTCCATTTAGTCACTTCCTTCCTGTAAGCCGATTTGCCCACTCTCCAAATGTCAACAGGATTGGGGCATGTTGAGTGGCATCTGGTGCCACATCAACCAGCGCTCACGGATACAAAAAACCTCACAGCACGCCGAGTTAACCTGGAGTGCGGCCAAACCAGCAGCCATACTTGCTAGCTAAGTGCCACGGCACCAGTCAAGTGCCCGTTCGGCTGAGCGCCCACCCGCATCAGTGCATCTTTCTCACACACACACACACTTGCTGGCACTCTCAACCCCCAATGGCACTAGGCGATGACAGGCAAACAGAAGGGCCCTGCCTTGGTGAGCTGCTCCCTGCCCCCAGCACATACTGTACAGCTCCCTAGCTAACCCCAGAACCATAGAAGCTCAGAAAGTCTCGCTGGCAGTCTGTTAGTGCAGGCTGCGCAAACAGTGTCAGTTAGAGTAACAGTGTAGCTATGAGCAACTATGGCCCTATCCCACATCTGAACAGTGATGAAACAATTAGACAGATGCCAAAGCACGTAAATCCATACACACAAAGGATAGCCCTTGAGATGTATCATCTATTTTTTGAGGGGGTGCTATCCTTTGGAGTTGTACTATTTTCTATCAAGTAATTGACATGACAGACATCATGAACTATGTCACAAATGGGGCCTATGGTAATGGATAAGGAACAGAATTTTGATGGGTGACAACTGCTTTGTCAGACAACACCAAACAATGTTGCATTATTGGAGGATAGCTGAAAAACTAACAACAGCTAACAAAATGTCTGGTCAGTGAATATTTGTAATCTAGTATAAAAAGGAATGTACCTATGAAGCCCCACTCCAGCCTGTACCGTCAGCTTGGCTCCCTGGAAATGAGAACTGACTCAATTACATCCCAACTAAGAGTGCAGATGACAGTGTGAAACAGGCCCAAAATAAAACACATCAGGCTGTTCAAATGGGCTGGTTCAGGACCACTGAGCAGCCAACGGTGCCAGCCAGCTAGCCAGCCGGCCAAATCCATATAGATCTATGGTGGGATAAAAAAGCGCATGCAAGCTCAAAAGCTAGCCATGGTGACTGAGCCCAACATATGTTCTATTCCAATCCATGTCGCTCTTCATTTGCCTGTTCGTTTCCAAGCTGGCCACTCAGCCCTCCCAATTTATAATCTCATTTTATGTTCTTTTAAAATACTCTGTGGAGCTATGTTGTTGTCCACAAGCACACATTTTAGACAAATAAATAACAGACAATATTCAAAGCATTGTGTTTGCCTTTATCTGAAAATTACACATGCACTGACCAGACCCCAGCACCAGCTTTATACAAAAAAATACTGTGTTTTTTATTACTTTTAAAAACTTTACATTTTGTCATCTATATAGAATGAAAATCAAGATTTATAAGAAAAAAGCTAGAAGCAGTATCTGTAGGGCTATAGAACTTTTTCTTGCAAAATATAGACATGAACTATTAGCTATTATTTCATAATAACTAAAAAGCAGTAATACTTGTATCTTCACTTTAGTGATGGAGATTGTGTGCACAGAATGTAGCCAATAGCACACCAAAGAGATTGAAAATAACTTGTGCTGCACCAGCTCTGAGCCCAGGACAAACTGAGGGGTAAAACAGAGTTCATTAAGAGATTTCAAGGCACCTGAAGTTCATTTGTCAGCAGCTTCAAAACAAGATAATAGGGACACTGGAAGAGAGAGATGGAAGCAGCATTTCAGCATTTTTTCTTCTTAACTCCTGACAACTTTAAACACCTTGGTCCCTTTCATCATTATCTCGTCAAATTTTCTGTATAAATTTACTGTATGGTTTATTCCACCATGCCTCCATAATGCAGTGCAAATAGTGGACATTTAATCATTAATAAATATTACAGCCATTTCCAAAAAAAAAATAATAATCTCAAAAACATAACTTTTGCTGTCAATTGTTATCAATAACTGTATTCTCCTTAGTGGACCTTAGTGGACAATGCTGTGGCTAAAAATTGGATTTATAATCCCACTGCTAGGGTCATCCAAGTGTCACTTGAAGACATACGGCAGGGTGACTACGGGGTGCCCCTAGTGGTGTGGTGGTGTGTACGTGTTCAATTAGACTTTGCACACATGAACGCTTGGCACTGACTTGGGACTGCGTGTGTTACATATGTGTGTCCATCTCGAAGCCTGATTAAGATGCACTTTTTGCCTGCGTGGAGGGACACCTGGTCTTAGTGGGACAGTGGGCTGTGGGCCACCAGGGCAAGGCCAGAAACAGTACAGAGAGAGGCAGGAGGGAGGCAAGATGAGCTACTGTGATACACCCTCACTTACTTCCACAAAAAAAGAACAGTTCATTTTGCTGTGGTCAGATAAGGCCAAGCCACATGGCAAAGATGGAGAAACACACTGTGCCAAGAGTTAGATAACCTTGAGTGTGCAGAATGACAGGACACAAATAGAAAACAAAAGCACTCACAAAAGCATTCATTCAATACAATCATGAGGTCTGCAGTCAACGTAATACTTTATTACCCAGTGTGTCTTCTTCAGGAAGTCTGAATCACTCCTGCCACTAAAAATGCTTTAAATGGTCTATGTACATAATAAAAAAATACACACTGTCATGTAATTTTGCAAACTTTTAGTAATATTTACATTATTGACAATGCACATACTTGATGGAAAAGAGTTGACAACAGAATTAAAAAAAATATAAAGGTGGAGAAGGGGTATATACACTCACACCTGCATTGAAAGAAGAAAACTAACAGCTTGTAAGACTAAATTAACAAAGCTAAGCGTGAATGGCAGTTTTCCTGGCGTATGCGTGGACTATAAGTAATTGGTGCGTGTCTGTCATTGCCAGCGACAGGGAGGAGAACGTCTTCCTCAGCTGCTCTCCTTTCTGTTTTGTTCACTGCACTTGTGTAAAGTGGTAGAAAATAAGTGTCATTCATCGAATGCAGCTATTCTTTCCATGACAGCTTCATATCTGTAAGTTGGGGGAGGCCACCCTAAAATCCTCCTCTTTTCTCGTAACGCCTTTGACAGGGTGTTAAAAAAGGGCCCCACCTCTTTGTCCAAGGCTGGCTAAGCACGCACACACACCTACACACTCTCTAATAAGTTTTTACACACCCACTGAACAATGTTCAGGCCTAACAATCAGCTGCATACAGACAGACTCCTGAAGCGTCTGTGGAGAGAAAGCCTGCCCTTTGTGCCCCTGCGCAGCCACAGCTCCTGTTTTAATACAGCTGATCAGAAGGTTCAATGCACGCTGCTGTGAGGCAGACTGTATACCTGCATCAGGCCATCTGTCTGACCTCACCACGCACATCTTCTCAGCATCTTCACCCTCACTTATGGGTTGGTCACCATGGTAACAGCTAACATGGCTACTGATCCTCATGTCTATAAAGAGCAAAGAGACGCTGTCCCGGCACAACCTCATGCAATATACAACTAACAGAGGTAAATCAAGATATTTTTGAAAGATCTAAACATAATAAATGAATATCCATTTGAAGTACTTTTCAAGATGAATGGCAAGCTCATAATAAGACAGTAAAGAAGTTGACACTACTTAAGTTTAGTCAAGAAAACATGGTGACAGTCATCTATAAAAACAAAAAAATAGGACATTAACATTGATACACAAACGCAGTTTAAACAACTTAACATTTACAAAGCTATTGATTAGATATGAGTGAGAAAGCACTGCAATAAAGTTGATGAAATAAAATGAACTGAAGTCTATGGCATATGTTTTATTAAGCAGGGCCAATTAATCAGAGTGCCAGAAGAAATGTGTTTTGTTCATTTAATATTACAATGCCCCGCATTCTACTGTGCTGTTTTCTTTGTATACTCTGACTGTTTAGAGATGTCTATGGAGTAATTCTTAGCAGAGTAACCTTTTGACCTCTCACATCCGGCTGACCGCCAGACCACACTGCTCCATGACTGCAGAGGCTATGAAGGAGACCAGGCCTGAATATTTCAATAATCAATCAAATATTTATGGAACACTGAGACGATGGGGTGGGGAAGTACAGCACAGGAGTGGAACAACTGCATGAAAGGGTGAAAAGTATCTGTTATGATTCATGAATAACATTGTATTTTGTTTTGGTTTACATTAGGGGTGTAGCAATGTGCATTCGACATACTGAATATGCCAAAGAGCATTATGGATTTTGGAATAGGTCTGCTATGGGAAAGATATCGAATTGTAATTTTCCTGACAAGCATTCCAATTGCTATTAGATTTGCACTTCAGGCTTTAATAAATGTTGTGTACTGATAAAACATTAGCAGGTTTTATGCAGAATAAGGCAGGATATTTTGTTGCTTGTGGAGGAAATTATAGCGCTGACAAATGTCAGTTTTTGCGATTTACTAACTCAGTTGCGATTTTGATTCAAATGTGATTCATCTTGCAAGCCTATTTCTGAACTACATTTTGCTACATGAAGCATAAGCAAAAAAATATGCTTAATATACATTTTAAAGCAATGATAAACATATATGCCAAGTTATATATATGACATCTATAAAATTATTTGTTCAGAAGAAAGATTACTGTTCAATAAAACAGGTAAACAGTAGCAAGCCTGCATTACATTGGATTAAAGTACAAGGTGCATGGCTCAATGGCAAAGGGTAGTGTATAGAGGAGAGAGAGCCCTGAAGCCCCCATTCTGATGTGTATGTTGTTTTCTATTAAATTAGCATGGGTCCAATATTAAAATAATAACATTTTCCTCCACGGTAAACGCTTTGAGTTCCAAAATCAATACCACTGCCTCATAATGCCAAAGTACCATTACAAGTAATAAGAGCTTAGTTGTCACAATTTATTGGACATTAGAAAAAAAATAAATAGTGCGTGCACATATTATAGATGGAATAATGTCTGAAATGTCACCAATTTCTATATGTCTTAATGGGATTTCTTCTGTGTTGGTCCCAAAATAGTGATGATTAAGAATGTGCAGACGGAAGCACTTACTACACACTCTATATGCATTGCTCTCCACTTGAATAAAAAATAGAAACCCAAGGCAAACTTACAAAGTGAAAGATTACCTTGTGCTTAATTGCCTGGTTTAAACATCCTTCATGAGCTCACCATAACTAAAGGCACCAAAACCCCATGTCTATCAGTATCCACAAAGAAAATCCTTTAAGGGTACACTACTGCTGAAACTTGGAATCACTGATTGTCACTTACAAATTAGGAGAATAAAAAGAACAAAAACAGGGAAAAAGACTGACAATTGTATCATCTTTGGGTTGATAGATGGTGCAGACAGAGGGGTGAAAACAGAATGATAGGGAAGTATACAGCTGTCTCACGAAGGCCTCTGTCAGGCTCTCCATGGCCTTATTGGATGAGCCACTCTCAAGGTACTCAGTCTCTATTCAGTGCACGAATCAATGGCTCCTGATTAGATTTCGGAGGGTTACTCTGCTGTTTTTGTTTGTTGTGACATCTTCGCCGTGCTTTGTGAGGACTCCGTGCTCCTGTCTGACAAAAGCGCCACCTCCTCCAATGGCAGAAGAGACTGAGAAACGTGGATACAGGATCTGGGGGAAGGGGATTATATAGCAGACCGTCAAGGCTGATTGGTCTTTATGTTGCAATGCATGTTTAGATCTGCAGAGAGGATTAAAGGTACAATTTTTTTTTTTTTCTTTTAATCACTGTGTTAAATGTAAGTATGAGTATGTGGTTAGAAACTTCATAGTTATTAGCCTTGGATCCCAAGGAATTATAATATTTTTGATTTGGTTTTGAGTTCTCATGTACTCATTGATCAGTGTTGTAATTGTAATGGAAGGGCAGTGTAAATTATAGTGTATAGTAGAATCTATTGCAAAAGTGACAACATTCAGAACTTCAGGCGTGTTTTGGTTATATTCCAGCAAGTCATTGATCTATTGACAGAAAAGTATTTAATAATACATATATTTAAATAAGTGTATACATTATGGTAATGTCTGCTTTATTCAAGTTATTCAAGTAAGCAATTAGGCAAGGACAATTTAATAATATTTAATATCATATAACAAATTCCATTTCTGCATTTCATGGCTCTACCATTCTTTTGAGTCTTTCATCTGATTATTATTTATAATGACTAAATAACTAAAGCAGATGTGGGAAATTATTTTTTTCCATGGGCCCACATGAGAAACATAAAAATATTGTGGAGGGCTGGGCCAAAATGCTTAACTCAATTCTGCATAATATTATTTGTATTTCTTTATAAAAAGCAGTAAATAGCACTGTTTTGACAAGCTGGTGTCAAGCTAGATGTTATGACTAAGCAATGAAAAAGTGAGGCCGTCTTACAAAAAATGCCTCCAAAATAAAAGCAATGCAGCTTCAGTCCATGCATGAGGTAAAATTATAAAATATTTTTATTTTGTAATTCCAAATTAGCTTAAACAGGCCAGTCAGAGTCAACCAAACGGCTGTATGTGGCCCGGGAGCTGTACAATGCCCAGGTCTGAACTAAAGCATTTATTAAAGCTTCTATGTCTCTTAGAATGAGCCAGTTCTACAAGTTTTACAGTGTGTAGCGGGCAGTACAATCCTCAGTATGGACAATTTATAGTGTAAAATATTTACCAGAAGCAGTTTGAGGAAATATATCCCATTGCATCCGAGCCAAGTCAAGGCCAACCCTCACAGCGATCCAGGGTAAAACCGCCTATGTGATAAGAGGCTGAAAGAATCCGATAAGCTCTAAATCTAAACAGGGCCAAAGCATCTGCCTCAATAATAAATGTGCCATGCTAAAAGGTTACTTGAACTGGCGGATTCAGATTTAATTGAGGCTATGTGATGAATAATTAATCTTTTTCCCAGAGAACACAAGGCACAGTGGACAAGCTATTGCAGAAATCCCACAGTGAAAAAGAAGAAAGAGTTGGCAAAATGGACGAAAAGATGGAGTGTGAGGCTATTCCACAAAGTCCTATGAAGCCCACCAGCGCACTGCTACTACACAGCGTGGTTAGGGCATGATGTCACCCGCTACATCATCACCCTGGTAACCGACCTGAGCACAAGGGAATAAAGAAATCAAGTTTTAACGTGTGAACACAAACATTGAAGAGGGATGACAAAACTGAGCTAAAAACACAAGGAATAATCAAAGCATTAATGGGATAAACCATCTTATAATTAGGATTTTGTTGTAATGCTTGCATTTAGCATTACAAAGTCAGTATGACAGGGCTTTTAACACAGTCTTTAATCTTTTCAATCAAATTGCCTAGCCTGTTTTTTCTGTGTAGGTGTTTCATTTGGGGACATCTACTTAAATCTGTGGTGTTTAAAGCTGACTGCCATAAATCTGTTGAGGCCAACAACAAAAGCAAGCTGGTGTAAACCATTGCCCCTTAAAGGTTCACTACGCAACTTTTCTGATGGAGGGTCTTATTTCCACAGAGATGTTATTGCCTTGCATGGAATGTTCCATGGTATGACATTACACAGAATCTAGTGTTTATTCATTACGGGTGTTTCTATTCTGAAAAATACAAATCAATCCTTAGGTGAACAGGGGCAACTCTTCACAGATCTGAATTGTAATGTAGCATAGTGGTGTAAACCTGCTTGCCTCCCTTGTGATAGATAGGTTTAGTCTACACTGTGGAACATTCTAGACAAAGTAATAACATTTCCATGGAGGCACGCATTGGCAGACCCTGCACTAGAAAAGTTACGCAGTGCACCTTTAAGAAGATAAAGAGTGTCTAGTATAGCTCAACTTTGGGGGGACTCTTACATGACTTTTACCCCAGCTGGCTTCAAAAACAGCTCCCTACTAGATCTATAAAATACAGATACTACAGTCTTTCTTTGTTACGCTACAATCATTCCAACCAGTGTACTGTTCGCAGTGCTAAAACACAATATATTCATGGAACGTATTAAAAAGCCTATGCTATATCGATATGCAAATGTATGCACACTAGGAGGCAGGTGATTTATGAATCATTTATTGATCCTTACAGCAACTTCTTAAGTGCAGTGTTGCTGACCCCAGATGGGTAAAGAACATTCAATTAAGTATGAATATTCCATCCATTGTCACCCTTTCATCGATCTTTTAAGCAGATGTGCATAGAAAGAACAAATCCTCTGCTCAAATCCCAAACTTGAATAAATAGAGAGGACTGTATGTCAGACTAGTTAAATTGCATTTAAACTACAATCGCAATTCACTGGAACTATTCAAATTTCCTCAACAAACAAAATATTTTATCGTTATGCCTTATTCCATATAAAATTTGCTAATCCTGCAGTTTAGACATCTATAAGTAAGATCGGAAATGCATGAGATTCTTGTATTAGCAGTTCATATTTTTGTTAACTCCTGAAATACTTTCAAAAGCCTGCTATCAAAAAATAAATATATAAATAGATGTAATCGAAATTGCAGTGCTTGTCAGAAAATATTTAGTTTTCAAAATCATGTAGCTCTAGTGCAAGAGGTGGTATCTGATGTTAACTAATCAAATCACGAGCTAGATGATCCAAAAGCCAGGACGATCCAAAAGCCAAAAGCTCAGAACAATATTTCCTACATTTTCAAGTATAATGGACCACAAAACGAGGAATGCCCAGTCCTTCACAAGTCATCCCCGCTTTGTCCCTCTCGGGGGTACTAGGCTGCTTCTACGGAAGCTCTGACTCTGGGCTCCACATTGCTGAGGTAGCGGATTGTGGCGGCGTAGAGATGCCTCTGTCAGAAACGTGCTTATCCCCTCACTCGAGCCACCCTCTTATACATAAAATATCAAACATCTGAGGGACAATATGCTGACCTGCCGTGACCTCCACACATGCCTTAGCGCACAAAGCGCGCACACATGCACACACACACACACACACACACACACACACACACACAGACACACCCACACACACACACACACACACACAGACTCAGGAGCGTGCACAGATGAATGCTGGCATACAGTGACACACACAAACGTACAGAGCCTCACATCCCCCACTCGTACGTGCCTGGACTTTCTTCCCCATCTCCGCCACATCCCTCGCATGATCTATTTGCGACATCTGGCGGCGCCTGCTATATTCATGGTTAAAAAGATACAACAGTAACAGAGTATAGAAGGAGAGAGAGCGAGCTGGTGGGATGCTGAGGTTTCCTGGGACGATTTAAATTGAGAGAATGTTAAAAGGGAAAGGGTTGTTAATGGGAGATAGATATAACTTAAAAATGATTGGCAAATTGAGTAAAATGTTGAAAAGCTGCGAGCGCATCAAATTCCATAGCTAAAGGCTTGGGTACCCCCTAGTGGGAGCCCAGCGGCAATCTGGCCCTATGGCCCTTTTGGATCTGACTGGGGGTGTATGAGGGGTTCTTCAGCAGGCTGCCATGAATCCATAGGGGTCAGAGGTCAGCCTTCTTGAGTTGCAGTGACATCATAACAATGGGACACTTCTCGAGCCTCAGAAACACAAGCTGATCCATTCTGCTGAGGCTAAGGCACCAGGCCCCTCTTTTCCCACACATTCACACCCGGTGCCAGACAGGCAGAGAGCCTCACCCCAGAACCCCCAGCCCCCCACCCCATCCCTTTTGCTTTCCCTCCACTCCTTCTTTCAGAGGCTAGATTAAAAGAGATGGCTTAATTCGGTCTAATTATCTACCCTTACCCTCTCCCTGCATCCTCCCCCTCTTTTCTCTGTCTCGTTCTTACTATATCTCACTGTGTGGATACTAATTAGCTGATGTGAATTGTATCTACTATACAAATAGACTGAGCAATTATGTAAAAAATGTATAGGCAGCTTTTTAAAACATTACACATTCACAGCTCTAGTATAAGCCTGAAGTATTCCTCCCTACTGACGCATTACATAAACTGGCTTTGATGTGGACCAGACAGCACTATGGTGCCATGACTGATGATATTCATCTCACATTATGAAATTGCAGATATAATTGCAAGACATAGGGGGAAAGCTGGGTTTAAAAGCTCTAAACACTGAACAGAGCTGTCAGCTAAACCTACAGCACAACCCCAATTTCAACATGGGAACGCATTTGATCATCACTCTAAGTTTATTAGAGCCAATAAATTATGCATTTTCATTCACATCTTCATTTGCTTTATGTAATAATCCTGCAGTTGGATGCATTCATATCCACGTTACATAAGCAGAAATCACATTAATGAGATCATACACTTGTGTTGAAAGTGCTAATTAGTTGCTGGGCTGAGGCTAAGGAAACTAGGCGAGGATCCTAGTGACTTCTACCATTGTTTCCTAATCCCCTGCACACATTCATAATTCATTCCATCACGAACAGCGATGATACAGCACTGCTCATTTTGTGTGTGTGTGTGTTTTTTTTTTTTTTTTACTTTGTCTCTGGTAGAAAGATGATTTTTTTTCTTTGTTTCCCTTCACTTCTTCCATCCTAGCTGTGAGGTTTTACTGCGATCATAATAAAATGTGCAAGCCAGGGATGTACGCCTCGGGAGCCAGCTGTCGGCCACTTTGACAGCTTCATTTGCGGTGTCGCTCTTTGATCCTTCCTGTCACTGATATTCTACGCCACTGAACATACATTTGCCCCTCCAAACCACATATAAATAAATAAAATACTGAACTGTGTATTATGGAGCCAAGCGAGACAGGCTAGTTGGTTGTTTTGCTACATCTGCTGTGAAGTATAGCTCCCGCCTTTCGGTCTCCATCCACCACTGCAATGCTTCGCCACCCTCAGGCCTGATCTCTTTTGTAAATGGTCTCTGACACACACCCACCTACTCACACAAACAAACACATGCTCCGCGCTGTACCAAAATAACAGCTGAATCCTGCCCAACTGTAACTCCCCCTTGCATGTAGTATAGTGCATATTCCCAATGTGCTCCATTACTGTGAAGGCAACTGAGAAAGAGAGGTGTTGTTAAGATATGAGGAGCTAGGTGTAACACGGAAAAAGCCCCCCAAAATACAGATGCAGCACACCTGGTCTAATGGGGGGGGGGGGTTACTGTCAGCTCTGAGATGCTCTGATGACTGAGATACAGCCATATCTGCTCTCAGTGATAAAATACATAGAGTACAGATACAAATACATAGAGACAGATGTAAGCCCACAATGGCCCTCTACTCAATGCAAACAGGAAAAAGAAATAGTGCTAAAGATAATATGTGGAACAGATGTGTATGTTCTCATAAGAGCATCTTTTAGGATTTTTACCAAACTATAGAAATTTGGGTTATGTAAAATAAAGTGGGCAAATGAAAAAAGATAAATTGCAACTACTGTATATGTTCAGTACTAATATGGCATTGCTTTGGGTTGACAGTTTTTTTAGTATTTGGATTGCTTTGATAAACCATCAATACTTTGGAGAGTGTGTATATTAATTAAATTCACCGTGGTTAAATATGACTCAAGTACTCTCAAGCTGATGTAGAGTGTTGAATAAAATTTTATATCCAACAATTTCCTGCATTGTTTGTAACCCTGAAACATTTCTAGCAGTGGCATCTCAAGTTTTGAAGTACATTGTGTAAGTACCAATTCTGCACATATGAGCTTCTGAAAACAACACAAGAGGCAGAACAAAATATGAGATGAGTGGGTCAGACTTTCATCCTAACATTTCTTCTTGAGGATCCAAGGAGGATTACACTGATATGGTGACAAGGTGAGAAAAAGCAAAACATTCAAAAGGACAAAGGTGTGAGTGAGGGGTCGGGGCTGGGTCTGGCAACCTTTCAACTCCAACTACTTTGTCAGATTGTCGGTTGTGTACGGCAGAGAGGTAACGAAGGCCTCTGTAAAGGACACAAGGACAGCTCACCTTGAAAGAGCACAGGAAAGAAAACTCTACCATCTAGACTTCTATATGACTCTAAAGAACATGCAAAAGAATAGCTACCAGTAAGGCCAGAATGGAGAAGAAGAGAAAAGCTGTGAAGTGTGGCTAACCTTGAGAACAGTGAGGGGCGCAGGGAAGGTCTACCACATGCTGATAAGAAGGGCTCTTTTAAAGGCTGGAGGAGGAATACTCAGACGGAGGGGATAGGCAGGCCCACTGATTGCAAGGTACAGTCCAAGGGTCACACTTTGAATCAGAAAGGGCAGACACACACACCTTGACCATAAGACTCACATTAACACACACACACATAGATACACTGATATGCAGTAGTCTTCTGTCATTACCAAACCTGTAGAGACAAATTATAAAACATTCATCATGAAAGGAAGGTAGAAGGAAGCAGGACTGGGAGCCCCGACAGTAATCTAAATGTCCTTTCTTATGATTGTCATTGGCATTCTTGTAGACTGGCATGTAACAGGACTATATGTCAAATATCACTACTCTCGGCTCCGTCTTCTCTAAAGGGTAGAGCGGTATTCAGAATGTCACCAGAAAAAAGATGATTCCAGCCAGCCTAAGTCCAGGACCTAAAGAATCTATCAAGATCACTGAATGTCTCAGGTAGCAAATTCAATCACACAAGCTGTTCTTAACAGCCATGACAAAAGGCAAACAAAGTTTCTTTTTGAGAAAATAACAAAGAGAGAATTGATTTGAGCAAAAGCCCATTCACCTTAAGAACAATTCCACCGCTTTAGTTTTTTATTTCATTTTCTCCTCCCCTGTTCCCTTTTCATTGTCTTCTGTCAAAAACAACTTGGGCTAACATAGCAAGCTGTCACATCAAGGCCATCCCCTGCATCTTACAAAGGGGAGAATTCAGCAGCAGCTCTCCGACAGGCAACCGTCATCTACACACAAGATGCATAAAGACCGGAGGGAAAAAGCTTTTTTTATCTGAACCACAATTTCTGCCCTGAGGACAAAACCATTACAGCACAGTGAAGTTTTCCATGCAATAACTGAATAAATAGAAAATGCTTGGAGAAGAAGAGATCAAAATGCAAACCTTTTAAGTCATTTTAATGTGTTATAGAGTGCAATAAAAGAGTGGAGCATTTTCATTCTGGATAATGTCATTAGCGACAAGGTAATTGTTATCTTGCTGACAGATGTACAAACACATTGGTTACCAGGCGGCTTAACCACAATGTATCTGTGATCTGATCATAAAGCAGTGCTATAACAGTCTTTCATCACAGACGAGTGGACACACACCCGCGTACACGCTCACTTTCAACATCGGCAAATGCTTTCAACCATCAACATCATAGAAGCCAGATAAGTGTGCCCCCTCTTTTGCAACAACCACTGGGGAGGTGAGAGGCCTTGTAGTCAACATACTGAAAGACTACTCAGTGATCAAAGACTGAGAAAAACATGACCCGTGATGGTTTCTCCAAGATAGGAGTAAGAGGGGTGGTGGGGGGCAGCAGGTAAAAGGAGAAAAGAGTTGAAAGAAATAGAGTAAAGAGCTTCATTTTGGTGAGGTGAAAACAGTGTGCAGAGGCCAGCAGTGGCACAGGGCAGGTATGGAGTTGTCTTTTACCACCACTGATATACAAGAGTCATAGTTTTATCTGGTCCAGGAAACCAAATAAGATAAGATACAACTTGATTTTAGAGTAACGCAATCCCCCAACTCATGGTGGTCTGGATGGCAAAGATGCTGGACTATGCAGAGAAAACATATGAGAACACCTGGTGGTTGGTTAGTTAAATTTAGAGACAAATACTATGGATGCATTGATCCGATACTGGTATCGGTTGGTATGGTTGTAGTCAGCCCAGAAAGTCTCATAATTTTAGGTCTGATATAGTCCGGAGGCTAATATTTTCATAGGTAGTACTTCAGTGGAGTGAATGATAAATGCCATATGAAGCAATGCTGAGTGATTCAAGAAGTGCTTTATAAAGCCAAGGCATTGTCCCATGATTTGCAAAGAGTAGACATCCAGACTGACTGACTTAGAAATCAGTTAAATGGCCTGAACGGATGGTGAGAGCACTAATTATTCTTCCACCATGCTCTCATACAATAAAAGAGAAATATTCAAACCTATACCAGGAAAGACCTGACTTCTGCTAGCACACGTGCATGTAAGAGTGTTGATTTCAGGTTGGCTGTTCACCCTGACTGCCCACAGATTTTCAAAGACAAGCGTCAAGTGCTCACCTGTAATGGCAAAACGGCAGAAGGGCAGGATGGGTCGTTTCAATTGTGTACAAGTGTGTCTGAGTAGTAGTAAGTGTTTTGTGTGTGTAACTGTGCATGTGTACTCAACTGTGAAGTATGCACACTGTGAGGGAGAAGTAAATATACAGAAAAAGTGGAAACAAGTGTAGAGGCAGCACTCGGACAAAAGCTACAGACTACAACGATGGCCACATTAGAATATGAATCTGACGCTACTGTGATTCTGGCACTTAAAGAGCCCCAAAAGTCAAGTGTCAACTATTACGTGTCATCAGCGGCGACACAAGGTCAGCCAGTGGGACAGATGAGGTCAGCCATGGCGCTCACCCTTTCTCTCAACATGCACCATTAAACAGTCCCATAGTGGGCAAAAAGACTGGCTGTCATTTGGCTGGAAAAAAGGTTCACTGGTGACAAGAACATATTTTCAACATTTTACAGAGACGAGAAACAGTACTTTTATAGAGGTAATGTCACTTTTAATCCAATTAGTCAAACAGAAGTAATGAGCAATGATTTGATATTTTACATAATATTTAACATGCATAGCCTTTCCCAGATGCAGCTCATTCCCTCTGATTAACTTTTAAACAGGTACAAATAAAACGCACATGCAGGCAACAGAATGCTGAATGTATAAAATGCCTGAGTTGTTTGCTGCTAAACCGGCTCTGTAATTACCTGAAGCATGTTTTAATTGTTGCATGTTCTACTCTTAATATTAGTCAACGCTTTAGTGGCGCTCCAAGTGAGATTGATTGGATAAATCAGTCGGAATTATGGGGAAACAGGAGGCATGCCAATCAGTGGAGTGTGCTGTGTGTCTGGGTGCATGCCAGTCTACGAGCACACACTTACGTTTGTCGGGATGTGTGAGTGCAAGAGTCTGTGTGGAAGTCTGAGGCTGACAGCTGGGCTTGTTCAAAAGGCTTACTGAGCATTCTGTCTGTTTGGGAGGCAACAAGCGCACTATCTGAACAGGGATCTAAAACCTGTGTCAACAGCAGAGTACGACTAGTGTAAACAGCCCCAGAGTCAACATGTTCAAACTCAAATAACCATTCCACTACAGTCTATTGTAAAGAAAACAAGTCAAACATTTGAAAAGTCATATTTGTAATGAAAATGGACCAAATAAAACACACTAAATACAAATACCACACAGGCTTGTCAATAAAAGTGGAATATGTTGTTTTTTTTTGTATGTGGCTTCTTTCTTATTCTCTGCATACATCCTGCCAATCTATGAAGCTGCTCTGTGTATGTGCACAGCAGTATGTCAGTCCATCAGCATGTCGGCATCACAGCCCTTCACTAAGTCCCAGATTAACAGTGACAGGCAGAGATCCCTCTAATTATCTCTTCCTGGACCACATGCAAATGGAAAAGCAGGCAGAGAGCAGTGATTGGCTGGGGCAGTCTGGGCGCTGCCACTGGGCTAATGAGGCTGGCGACAGGAAACAAACTTGTGATGCACCACCAAAACAAACTCCTCCGTCACACATGCTCATACAGGAGTAAAAAAAACAGACAAGTGTTCATGCTCAGCTGATGTCCTTCTGAATTATGATGTTTAGTTTGCTCTTTACATGAACAGCAATCAACCTATATATTGAATAAACAAATGCATGCATATAATATATGCATGCAATATATCATTATTATTTTCATCTGCTTAAGTAACAATACCATTTACGACACCACTTGTTGCAGTTTTGCTAATAGATATTATGTGCCTCTTAAACCAGGGTTAATGGTTAGTGGGAACTCTAGTAACTGTAGACATGGAATTTAAGTGTAGTTAATTTTAAAAAATGCAATGATGGACTGGAACAGACCTCCTCACTCTGCTTCTTGACAATGGTCAGCTGAATAAGTAGATCAGCAGCAAACATGGCAGTAGCGTAAAACAGTCCAGCATGTCCTAAACTGCATCCCAGTCCATCTCAACTGGGTGACAACGCAGCTTCCAAGGAATATATTTTGAAAGGAGATTTTGGAAAATAAATAGGAATAGGAATACGGAAAGAGTAACTCACAGATAACACTGTCAATTCTTTATCAGCATGTACTTCAGTTGATATTATTCCAGTATTTCACTACAAAAGTACATTGACAAACAATATAATGTTGTCAATGCGCTCATGTTTATTCAACTCAAGACAAGAAGAACCTTGCCAATCTTCCACTCGGACTCTCATGTATAAGTTCTTTGTAAATAGATAGCTTTTTTTTTTTAAGATAAAATGTTGAAATGGGCTCTTTGGACATTACATGCATTATCAGTACAAGGGCCTATATGGTATTTAGGTAACATATATCTAATAATGTTCATATACAAAGAAGTAGGGGCCGAACCAATAAAGCCACCGGTGAAGATAAATTATCACTGACCCTGAAGTAAGGTTTTGAGTTGTATGAACAGATGCACTTACAGTGGAGGTGAGAGAGAGGAGGTAAAGAGAGGATGCAGATGAATACAGCAGAGGGGAAGCACTGGTGGAGGGGTGAGAGAGGCAGTGCAGCCTGCTTCACTGGCTGACAGTTGACTCTGTTGGATGTGACTTTCACAGTCTGCTGGCGGTTTGTGTGGAAGCCATCACATCTGTGACTGGCCGTTTGATTAATGAGCCTCTCAGCTTGTCTGTGCAGTTTGAGAAGGGGCCACGGCCTTATCCCAGGCATCACTGATTTATTCGCCTTCAGAGCAAACCCCCAAATATCACACACACTGAAACGTAAGAGTACAACATTCACACGCACACAGTCAGACACATGTAAGCTCTCCACGAGATGAATACAGTATACAAGTTGGTGCTGCACACGTGCATGTAAACTGGCAGACATGAGAACAAATGGCTGTGCACAAGCCTCCTCCACCACCTGCTTAGGGCTAATGTGAACCTAAAAGTGTCACTTGCCCAGGACTAGTACAAAGAGAACAAACCATGTACAAGTATACAGATAAAAGATGTCTTCTGTCTCCACAAACACAAACACACATCCTCAGATGTCAGTCAGTGGTGGAACACACTTAAGGGGATCAACATGAGGAGAAAGAAGCCCTTGCTCAATGACACATCACACTTTGTTTAGTTTTTACTTGACAAGTCTTTTGAATTTCTGGCCTTGTATGATGGAAAGTCTGATTATGTTTTTAGCAGTAGCCATGAAATGTCACTGTGGCTAACCTTGAAGCTCTACGACTGTGTTGTTTAATGTTGTAAATACTGGAGAAACCACATGTTCAAGATGTGAGGGCAACATCACTATTCAGGAGAGATAAATTGTAAAATACTTGCAGGTACATAAACGCACATAAGTGCATGCTTTCATTTAGGCGCACAATACCCCACAGTGAAACACAGCCTCTCATTCCCTGAAGCATAAAGTAAGACCATTAATCCAGACACACTCAGACACAGCTTCTCCCCAGGTTGATCAGCGTCCATGGAGGAAGACGAACATTCTGACATATTTGTTTTTATTTTATTCCCTGAGAAAAAGGCCTGCCATATGGCAGCGCTGGTGAACAGATGGCGTTTGCCCACTTCCTGAAAGCACAAGCGTCTATCGCCGCAATTTAAGGAGTTGCTCAAGCAAGAGAATGCCACAGACTGGCATTTTTCCACAAACTGCTATTGTTATAGACCTGGGGCTAACTGCAACAACAAGACAATGCAGAGAAAATGCTTTAGTGTTCAGTACTTACAGTGTAACTTACCATATTCAATTACCAAATCCAACAGAAATGTGACATAAAAAAGTGATAGAAAATGTATATGGGCAAAATGAAGAAGATTATACAGCTCATATCAGTTACCTTTTTAGAATGCAGGCTACACAGCCGTGGGCAGGCTTGTAGACATTAGCATGAATGTCCTTGGTTGAAATCAGGTTTTTATGATGGAGTAGAAGAGCTGCCCTGTGACACACAAAGCTTCATCTCTCATACTTGGCAACACCTTATCAACGAGGTCAGACGACCTCCATGACACAGACACACCGTGGCAGCTCCAAAAGTCACCTTGGAACAACACAAGTCTCCTTTCACACTTTAACTCTGCTCTGTACTTCTAATAGACTCAAAGGAGAAATGACACAACAGTTATAGTTCACAAAGGCCTGGTCTCACAACCACAATCATCATCTTAGGAAAGAAAGGACATTTGTACCATTAATTCACACATATAAAAGGTTATGTTGCTTTTGATAGCTTTATATAAAAATATGCTCTGACAAACTGAATGAATGTTCAGTAAAGAAAAGAAGATTTCAAGGGGTGATCAAGGACAAAGCAGATGAGTTAACCATTCATAGGTCACTAGCTTAAGTGAAACTATTCAACTGAATCATTTGGAACTTTGAGTCTATGCCTTTACAAGGCATCTATCTGAGTTAAAAAAAAAAATAAAAAAAAAAAATTATATATATATATATATATATATATATATATATATATATATATATATATATATATATATATCATTGTGGACACATTTCCATTCAAGCAAAAAGAAACTTTCCTTTGCCGCCAAAAAGCAAAGCAATTTATTAAAAGGCACTCCAACATAAGCATAAGCTCAGAAAGTCTTAAAAAAGTTTGGTGTTTAGTTCCTTCTGAACAGGCTGTCTGCGAGGAGGCCAGGTCAGCCCGTCAAACAGGTAACCCTGGGGGTCCAGGGGGTGGTATTAATCAGTCTGGTTTCTGCTGAAAAGCTCAATCTGCAGATGATGGATGAGCCATCGTGGTGAGGGAACTCAAGTGACAGGTGACAAAGAAGGGCACACACACCTGTATAAATCCACTGGCTCCTGTCTATGGGCCACAGTGTAACAGTGTGGAGGCAGCAGGACAGTGTTTATGTGAGCAGAGTGTCTCAGCATGTGATGCTGTCCTAATGAAGTCATCTGAACAGTGATTTAATAGCCCCAGTGTAAAAGCCTACCACCCTTAACTCATAGTCCTGCTCCATTAGAATATGACATAAACCCCAGGGCACAATAACCATCCTTTCACTGGAACAATAGATATGAGGTCAATGGATCACAGCAAACTGTATCTGTGTGTGTGAGGAGAAGGTGAGTCATTAAGGAGAATACATTTTGTAACAGATATACCTTAAGGCACAAGTACCAATAGTTTGGAACCATGTTACTTTTAATACACACTTGTTTTTCGTAAGAAGAACTGTGTTATAATACCTAAATTTACTCTTCTTGTCCCAAAAGGGCAACTAGCAAAATTTAAGGCACGCTGAGATTTGGGTAAATTACACTTTGTTTATGTATAACTCTTGTCTATGTCCTTCTGCTTTTTTGATCTCATTTTGACAAGCCCAATCTCTTCTGAAGTCCTACTCTTATCTGATTTTATATTCCCTCCATTCAGCTCTTATTCATGGCTGCTCCAAAACTAATTTGCTTCAGTCAAGCAATGACAGTATCTGTTTTAACATGCAACAAAGCGGCGTACAAAAAGAGAAAGAATAGCCGACATGTGTGTGAGAAGAGCAGCAAAGGCATTGAGGCGACCAAGCTCATCAGAGCAGAGCACTTCACCCTTATTAGACCTGTGTCCTTGGCAGATGCAGAGCTTGCCCTTTGTTAGAAAGGTGTGAATGTGTTACAATGGTGGTGATTTAGAATGGATTGGGTGTAGGCGTGGAGACAAGGTGCAGTAGCCCCATGGCTCCTGATAGCTGGCAGTGTGACAGCTGTGAATGGAGAGCAGGGAAAAGCCTGAAGTATTGCCATCTAATATGTGTCACATACCTGCATAAATATTTATGCCCATTGCAAAGCTGAACAGGAGAGAGTGGGGGGGGGCTGATGGACTTGGGCAAAAACTCTTCAATCAGGTGACCAACATCTGAGATAACCACTTTTCATCTTAAGCCAGTCTGTCTTCTTCTGTGGCTGTGAGGTGTTAAAGGGACTAGAGAGCAGACCTTTCTGTGCTCTCATCAATCATTCCGTCATGTTAAAAGAGTGTATTAACATAGACACTTCATTGTAACGCATCAGAAATGATACACACTATGTCTGTGTTAGGAAGAAGCATTCTGAACAACAGGTAAAGAACAGATGTAGCAGTGTATTATACAAATAGACATACAGTGGAAATTCTGATTATACAGTATGTTGACAAAACTATTCATAGTATTAATAACTTTAGGATCATCTTACTCGCATCAAAGGTCACATCACAGCTGACCAACAGTGTCCAGCTGGTTAGAACCATTACAGACAATCATATATTCTCACATTCAGTCACTGTGTGGCAACTACTAATTTAACTTTACACACAAGCACCATAGACGCAAAATAAAACCAGGCAAGGGCACACCCCTTCAAGCCTGATGCAGGTTTGATTAGTGGCAACTCTGTGGTACTGCAGCTTTAGTCCAGAGAGATCTCATTTCACTTAATTTGTCTTTTGTCTGTTTTTTACCTCCGCCAAGGAGGTTATGTTTTCGCCTGAGTCTGTCTGTTTGTTTGTTTGTTTGTTTGTTTGTTTGTTTGTTAGTTTGTTAGTTAGCAAGATAACTCAAAAAGTTATGGACGGATCTTGATGAAATTTTCAGGAAATGTTCCTAATGGTAAATCCAACAGATGATTAAATTTTGGTGATGATCCAGAAGAAATCCTGGATTCTGGATCACTTTGAAAACTGAGCTGCTTGGAGGAGGTCTGCGCTCTCTGAGTGCTTTTCTAGTTAACTTTGTGAAGCGTCTTTGAGTGTCAAGAAGAGCGCTATACAAGTGTTATGTATTGTTACTATTATTATTGCATTATAACTATCTTCTCAAGTGTGATTCATTTTTTGTAAAATTAAACTGCTTGTGCTCACAAGCCAACATAAACTTTTTTTCAGTTTGAAATTCTCAAAGCACCTTGTAATTTTTAGGGACCCTAGCTCCACCCTAGCTGCCAGTGTGCTTTTTGGTCAGAACTGATCACGGGGTCAGATTTCTGTCTGTTAAACAGATTGAAAGCAATACAACCACCATCTCTGGTTCATCTTTCTTACTATACTACCATGACAAGCACCAGAAAAAATAGGTATCAGGTATCGCCCCACCCAAACAATGAATCACTTTTGTGTTTTGCTAAGCACAAGCTAAGCATAGCAGAGACCCTGTTCAAATAGTATAACTTAATAAAGCAGAACCTATTCAAGAGACCATAGCTCCGAATAAAACTTTGAAACCCCAATGCCCTACTTCCCCATGTGGTGTAACAGGTAAAAAGGCTGTTTTACCTGTTCGCCAGCAGAGTTTTGAAGGTGACCTCACTCATGCCCTGAGCCATTGGCAGCAGCCTTGGCCAGTCCCATGCCCAGTCGACAAGCGCGCTCTGTTGATATATGAGGATAGTGTATGGTTAGTTATTAATCAGGGTTAATACCATCAGTGCATTACCTCTACAGCTGGGACCCACTAACAAAGAGGAGGGGGTCCCCAGCACTGGCCACTGACACTGTGAGATCAATCATGTCCGCACAAGAAGGTTTTTATTCCAATAAGACAGCAATTAATTTATAAATCCATTTGGGTGGATGTAGTCATCATTTATAGAAGATAAATCAATTTTGGAAGGCAGTTGTTTCTCTTATGATTTTTCTTCAATGGCAACTGGCCAGACCTCTACTCCTATTCTTTCCTTTCTTTCAGTCTCTCCATCCAATCCTTCTCTCTTTCTTATTTAACACACACACTTGCCACTTGCACCACTTTGAGGAGGCAAATAAAAATCAGATTGCTTTGATTGCCAAAATGTCACTCTTAACTCCGGGCTGAGTTTTATTGACAAAAGAAGGAGAACTTGACTTGCTCCCTCTATCTATCTATCCATTCTGTGCTCTTTCCTCATAGGTGATTGATGGATGTAACTTCTTCCCTCCTCCCCCTGTTTTATTTGACAAACAACACAAGCACCTCAAGCGGAGAAGGCATTTTAATCATTCTCTTAATAGGATGTTTCTATGCAAAGCTATGCCTCGTCTTGTGATAAGCCCAAAGAGACAAAACAAGTCTTGGGGTTCTAGAAAAACAATCACGTCATTAAATGTATACACCTAATGCACTCACGTAAATAAGATTAATCTGCATCCTGAGGGGTCAAATTTTGTTTTCTCGCCTCATTTATTATTACTGTTCTTTTTGGGCTGCAGGTGGGGGGGGGGGCCTTATTAACTATGGGGTTTAGGTGGGGCAGACGCCAGGCAGTGGGCATTTAGTTGCAGTCCTCATAGAAAAAAATATCTTAAACTATAAACACATTAATACAAGAATAATAATACATTTGATCCATTATTACATATCATTACAAGATAAATCCATTTAAAATGGACACATTTAAATTCACATGTTGCATTTTTAGTTTTATATTGGAACAGTAGGGAATGAACTTGTACTAGTAGCATGAGAAAGTCAAGCATCATTCTTTGAGAATAGCCAGTTAGTCAGTTACTGCCACAATGACTGAATGATAAGGATGTGATATTGATAACTATACCTATACCAATGTGCTCCTCAGTATGGCAGTAACTAAACCTATATAGATCTAAGATATGCTTTTTAATGTGAGGGGGAAAAACTATTAACAACAATCAAGGGAACATCATAATGTCACTCCTGGAAAAAGGTTAAGAAAAACACTCATCATTTCATCTTTTCTACATGAAAAGCTGATGACCTGAAAGACCTCATATGTTCAGACACAATATTACCACTTCACCCATCTCACTAGGACCTTAAGACATACACCAACCTTCAACAGTGGGCATAAAGTTAAAGTTATAACTTCTACACAAGCATACACAATGAACAATATTACACCAAATCAAAACTAGGCATAATTTAGAGAATGACAAACCTGCTCAAGTTTCTTCTTGCCAAGATGGTCACATTGGTAGAGGGGATTAAAATGTTGCATGTCTGAATGGTTTTCTTGTCCATATACAAAGTTCACCAGTGAAGAGTCTGAATGTCCACATAATTTAGATATCAATAGATCCTGCATTAAAAGGAAACAAATGTGTTAGGAAAGTGCAATTTACAGTATTTATTTATTGAATTTATTCTGTGAGCAAGGAGTCAAAATAGTATGCAGCAGTTTTGAGTGTTTGTGGGCACCCCAGTGTGAATGCAGTGTACTTCCATTGATCAGCTTGGCATGGCCTCTGAACCTACATCACCTCATCTCTAGCCCAAACACACACTTACATCTTATGTTTTCTTACCGAGACCTTGCTTTTAACAATTTAAACAATTAAAAAATTAAAGCTACATACTGCATGATAGCCATTAAAATAGTTAAAGTTTAAAGGTTGATCAAAGTTTATAATAATTAAATATATAATGTATGCGCAAAGCATTTAACTGTTACCACAGAGTTTGCAATAAGAGGAGCAATTCGATGTCCATTATCTGTTCTTAGAGCCTTGAGCAAAAAAACAAAAACAAAACAGAAACAGAAACACTGAAGAGAGATAAAACTGCCACTTTAAAAGTAGTTAATTTCTCTCTTATATAAATACTTGCACTGCATCATTACTTCTTTATAATCTTTAATTTCTGAATGAGCTGTAACTCCACTCAGCTCTCTCCTCTCTGTGAAATCTACCATAGGCATGGCCCCTTGAGGTCAGCCCCAGAGCAGAAGATCATAGCACATACGCGTGTGCACTAGCTGCTGTCCTCTTCCCTCTGTCTCTCCCTGGTGAACAGCCTGCAGCCTCAGGCCAGCAGCCACCTAATTGCTGGGGAGAGGGAGTGTTTCCCTACCTCATTGCCTTGGATGATGTGATAGATCTGCCTCAGGTAGTCGCTGCCACCTGCTTTGTGGCAGACCTCCAGCAGCATCAGGCCTATTTTCTGCTCAGTCAGTTCAGCCCCAGCCACTCCACTCTCCTTTTGCTCAAATATACTGGGAAGGAATGACAAGGAAGAAAGAGACTATAGAAGAAGTTACAATGGGACAGAAAATACGAAAAAAGCAGCAAGGAGGAAGATGAGGCATTTCAACAAGTGTATGAATATACCCCAGGCTAAATGTCTTATTCCAGCCATGAATTTGGAATAAAATTGCCAACTTGCTGCAAGAAAATTAACTAAACATGTCTATTGACTTTTACCACCAATGCTTTAATTGTACAGACGCCATTTACCCTAGGGCAAATGAATTTATTTGTTGCCAGTTTCTCCACAAAACACACTTAACACATGTAACAAACATGTTAGAATGACAATGTTTAAAAGTGAGAGAAAGCCATAATTATTGACTGACTGATAACAAAACAATTCAATGTTTTCATTACCATTTATGAGATACATAGAGCATTTTGACTGAAGGATGTCTGTGCACTAAAAATGATTGGTGTGTGTGTTTTAAACGAGAATGGTGTGTGTGTGTGTGTGTAATTGTATGTCAAGGTCTTCATGCATGTGCGGCATGGAGCCCTGGCATGCGCCTGCATCATTTTCCTGCCCTTCCTGTATGGATGGATATGATACTATCGTCCATCAAACATCCTCCTTCACATACAGTTCCTGTCATTGTTCTCTCTCTTTTCCTGGCTCACCTTCTCTTGCCTGCACTCACTCCCTACACCTTTGTAATTATAAGGTGGCAGAAACACTGTCGCCTGTCAGGAAGCGATTGGCTGCTTGACATTGAGAGCAAGAAAAGAAAGAGGAGTCCCATCTTGTCTGTACATCCCTCTCATTCTTTTGCTTGGCGGCCCGGCGGTGGTATGTCGGTGATGGTGGCTGTGCATCCGTGTCAGCACCTGTGCTGTATCCTTTCCTGTCCATCACTGTGCAGGTGAAGCAGATGATTGGATTCAGTCAGCGGGGTGATTAATGAGGGCCCCTCCGGATTTGGGACAGCCTATCAATCATGTCATTAGGGCCAATGTGCCCTGAAAGAGGCAGACCTCCGCCAAGGAATAACTGCATTCATCTTCATCTGTGTATGCATCCCGTCAGCCCAGCCAGGGTCACCATGATGGAGAACAATAATCTTCTCCTCTACAAATTACTTTGCAAAGACAAGGTGGGTGGCATGGAGAGGGGGTTACAGTTGAGACAGCGAGGGTCGGTAAGTGGAAAGAGGAAACAGTGGTATGAGCACTCAAACAGGGCAGATGTTTAAGTGAACATGTATCCCCTACTTATGGGATGAGAATTCTTTCTATTCATTCAGTGTAGGATAACTGACCGGTTCTCAAGATATTGTGTAGTTTCCATCTTGAATAACCACATAGTACCAGTGTGAGATGCTAGTAAAAAGCCTCTTTTTTCAATTAATTGTATTGGCCCATCTCCCCCTTCTTTCCCAGTGTGTTGTGATTGTTTACAAGCCAGGCGTCACTTCCCTGTGAAGGTTAGTTTAATGAATAGTAATGATCCCACTGACTGCCTCCGACAGGTGATACATAATCACTCTTTTGCCTCTTTCCCACTCAGGCCCCTCCTCTAACCCTCCATCAGAGCTGCTGTTCTCTGTTTAATATAATCACACCCTTTCTTACTGTCAGTTAAAATAGGCAGTATTTCCAAGAAGCAAGCATAATTTTGTGAGTAATTTTGAAAATTTAATTCTTTATTTTTAATTGTGCATGTTGAGCACCGTAGTGGCCTTTTATGAGGATGGATGCACTCAGAGTTTGTTATGATGAAGTGGGGACCAGCAGACACAATTTCTGGGAACAGGATGCAGAGCGCTGAGCCAAAGGTCACAGAATAGCCCAAAGTGAAAGCTGTTTTCCCATCACTCCAGTCTGCAGGGCACTCCATCAGACAGCATGTCCATCATTTACCCAACATGGCAAAATATTGATCTTGTTTGTGTTTGTTCTTTGAAAAATGATTACACAAACTAAATTACTCCAGAATTTAATGGCCTAATTAGAAGGATGAGTAATATTTCTGACTCACAAGCTAATAAATAGCATGACATTTTTCAGCAACTTTAGAAAAATATAGCAGTTTTACATGTGTTACATTTGAACTTTGTACTGTGAAAAAGGTGGAGTTAACCAGTATCTTGAGTTGATAAATGTAGCTATGGTTTGATTTGATCTGTAGTCATGCAAAACATTTTTACAAATATTCCAAAAAAATATTCTCACCTCTCAGAATACAGTTTTTGAGCTTTCTGAAGTTGTATGTTTATGGACTCAGGCATTTTATTTTCATTGATCTGCAGAACAATTTGAATGGCAGGTTTGGGTACACCCTGTAAAAATATAAAACGAGCATTAATTATAAAACACATTCATTTATTCTATTTTCCAATTAAATATGCAGAATAATGTATTGCATTCCACTAAGTAATAATAGCACAACCAATTTACAGGACTTACCATGTGTGGGACCCCTATGACAGCCTTTAGACATTCTGCCAATAGTGACAAACTCTCTATTGCCTGCTGGTTCAGAGCTAAACCGGTGATCTGTTCTAGTGTCTCTGATTGTTCTATACTCTGGATGAGACATCCCAGCAAAGCCCGTATCAAAAGGCCTGCAGAACGGAGGGACTGGGCATACTGAGAGAGGTGCTTTTCTGCCTCATGGAAGAGTAACCAAATGGGAAGAGGTACAGCTTCAATGACCTGGGGCAGGCTGGTGAAGACTAGAGACAAGGCTTGGATGATGAAGGCAATGAGAGCTGAAAAGTGGTACAAGTCAGTTTAGAAATACCTACTGTACATTATTTTGAGTTCAAGTCTCTATCTCTACATACATTTGTCTTTTCCATTTGGTTCCCGTGTGTAGTTCCACTCTCTAGGTACTATAGCCAAGAGGCACTTTGGTATGTCCCATTGGTTCAGGTCCACAGGAGGATCAGCTGTGGCCTGCCAGCCCATCACTATGGAGACCAGATGCATTAGGAGGCCATTTGTGGACTTAATGACACTTTCTCTAAGACATCTGATCACTGCTGGTGCCGATTGTGGAGTATCTAAAAGAGGGAAACAGGTAAACAAGTAATCACAGTATGTGGAGTTATAGTTATTTGATGTGCAAATGTTTACTACTACTTTCTAGACTGATTTTTAGTCTTACTCAAATACATAGAGTATCCTTTAGGTACACTATGTAACTTTTATGGTGGGGGTATGACGCCTGTTTGTCTCCATGGAGATGACATTTCTTTGACAGGAATGTTCCATAATACAGCAAAGACGTGATAGACTTTCCAATCTATCTTATATTTATTAATTTAGGCCTATGTGTATTTTGTTGGTAAAACAATATCTTTTAAAAATATGCTTTCTTAAGGTGCACAGGTTTGCCTGACATAGTGCACTTTTAAACCAAAACACTCAGAAGTAAAAAAAACCCAAACAAATAAAAAACATTTAAATAATTCACTCACAGTACATTGACTACTTAATAACTTGCACAAAACTGAAATAAAATCACTGTTACACAATATTCTAATTTTTATTGTATGCAACTGTACAATCACTTTGTCTCTTAAATGAAACTCTTCAAAAGGACTTTAGATGCTCTTTGCCTTTCATTGCTCTGCCCTTTACTATCTCCGCATTAAGCTACGGCACCTATAACATATTGTTGGAAGGCATAAACTTTCTACAGTCTGCAATGTCGACTGTAAAACCAAAGGCTACAGGAAAGTGATATAGTACGAATAGGGCAATAGGAGCACAGGGAAATCTCCAGAGGCGCCTAACAAATGTGTGACCTACAACCCCAGCAAAAAGTGGGGAGTGGAACAAAAAGTGATATAGTTTTTCAAGAGAAATATTCTATGTCAGGTGAGACCAAGGCATATTTTTCAAAGTCACCCGGTTTTCAGACTTCATACCGCCTGCTACTGTACTGACTGGTGTATTGATTTGAAACAAGCAGCAACTGTGTGATGAAACAAGAGTGTAAGTGAAGAAAGAGAGAATTTGGGAGTGTTATCTGTGAAAGTTAACTCATGGAAGACTTTTAATGGAAAAGGGGGGCACTGGGGGTATCCTGTAACCAAAATGACATTACAAAGATTTGGCACATTCCAATAATTAAACTAATTGCCCTGTGAGAATTTTGAATCATGATTGGATGACTTTTTGTAGCACACTCTAGTTCTTGTTCATCCCGCCTAGATGACATTTTCATTTGAATAATTATATAACTCTCATTCTTAATAATAATTCCTAGCAATAGGTGAATCAATACCAAATTATTGATATATCAACACTGACGGAGGAATCGTATAGATTCTCATCAAAAATAAGGATACTAATACTGCTAATACTAATACTAATAATAATACCATATTGATACTACTATCACCCAAGATTTGTAATAGAACACACATCATAAAAAGCTTTGAAATGAGTTACAATAACTTTGTAATAACACTGTAAAGCCTAGCTGATAGTTTTATATAAGTATCAATACTAAAATTTGATTTGTTAGCATGTGGCAGTGCATGATAGAGTTACTAGATTCTAAAACAAGTTTATAAGGTATAAAATGGCCATTAATTTACTCCCATTCTAAATCATTCAAAGCAATGGTATGGCATTTGGACTTCTGAAGGACAACTTTACTAAGGCAGCTGATTTACTTTACCTGCCAGTGTAAAGAGATGCTCCCAGAGCTGTGCCCTTTCCATGTATGGCTCAAGAGTCTGAGTCAAGGCCTTTGGAGCATCGTTTAAGCAAATTAAAATGTTGAACAACGCAGCCATGAAGTCATCGCCGGCCTTACGATTTTCAGGAGATGTAGTAATGTCAGCCTCCTGCCAAAAATCTGGAAATAAAATTTTAAAATAAATACAAATTAAAAAGAATAAAAATAAAAAATATTGCTGGTGAGGAACACAACAAGAAGAATGTGTGCAAAAATAATGAGCATAAAATAAATGAATCACCATTTTCACCATCTTGATAGCGTTTTTGAAATTGTTTTTTAAAAACAAATGAAATGGCTTTCAATATCAATTTCCTGAACAGTCCTAAATAAATTGCCTAAAAAATAATCCAATAAAAAACAAACTTAATAGCAAAAAATAACAAAGTGAAAATGTCAAGGCTGCCCGATCTGACACAAGAGAAAGAGTGAACAAAAGGCATTGTGGAATAGCAAACGAAAGAAGCACATCTGTGTTACATGAAAAAAACACACACACTGAGAGAACAGAAAAACAGAGAATGAAACCCATTTCAAAGCCCCCGGCTGTGGGATCTGCAGCTCATGGAGACAGGAAGTGAAAAGGAAGAGGTTTTGACAGGGTGTCCTTGTGGGGGTTGTGTCTGAGCAGAAGGGCTAAGGATGGAGGTGTGTGTGCATGTGTAACCCATATGGATGTCTGTGTCTTCTGTCCTTACGTGTGTGTGTGTGACAGGGGTGGCTGAGGAGAGGCCCATCGCTCCAGAGGTGGCAGATATCCAGCGGTCTGTCAGTCTGCTGTGTAGGAGATGACAGCTATTTGAATAGGAGACTGTATGCAACGCAGCAGTCAGTGAGGGGGCGCTGTGATGGAGGGCAGCAGGATGTGGTTCTGACTAATATTGGACTATTTTAAAATGACAGAGCTAAAATAGGTGCTGCATTATAGGGCCAAGGGTATCAGTCAAACACCCACCTGTGTTCTTAAGATGAGTTACTCGCACTTTCTCTGATAAGAATGTTTTATTTTGTACTCAAAAGTTGTTAACCACTGTGACCCATAATCAGACTATATTAAACTACGCTGCAGGTCACATCGGCGTCTTTCTCTCTGCTTGTCAGGGAATTGGTTAAGTGTAAGTGTAAGCTCCCACTATTGTGGCACATAAATAGCACTAATGTTCAAAGAATTTGGGCGACTAAATAACTTGTATGCAGTCTAAATAAGTGGAAAAGGTGGAAAAGGTGACACTGCTCTGACAAGGGCACAACTTTGAACAATACAAGTTTCTACCAGAGTAAGCTAATTTACACCATTTTAACAGACATGGCAAAAAAACCCAAAACAACAAAATTTGACACTCACAAAATCAAATATTAAAATCTTACTGTTTCTTACTGTAATTTCAACACATACATTTTTATTCAAGATCAAATATAATTAATTTCATATTCTGACAAATCTTACTATGTATTATCCTGGTTAATTAGTAAATCATCGTGATAACACATGAAAGTCAACGCTTCCAACATTGATTTACTGCAGTGTGCACAGAGAAGCATTGCAATGGCTGAAGCCGGACTCAGAGCAAGCGCAAGAACAAGACAGTGAAAGTTGTTATTAATGAGGTGGGTATAATGTGAAATAATGTGCGAGTGCACAACAGTCTTTAAAGGTTAGACTGTTTCCAGAGAAGAAGAAAGGGGAAATCTTTAAAGGTCAGCCTACATGCTCTGCCTGAGCCTGTTGAGTGTTTATTACTCTACTCTATTGATTTAGTGATGATGATGACCAAGGTAAAAATTATGCTGATTAGAACTTCATAAAACAAGGGAAACCTCATATGAGGACTTGATTAGGGCCTTAAAGTACAATATTGCCCATATTTTACCATTTTTATGCAATTTTATATTTTAAATATCTGTAAGTAATGGTCAGTAAAATGTTCACAAAGAATACTTTTCTCCTATATACCTTATTAAGGAAGGACTTACAAGAGTTTTTCAGAAGTATTCTGGGCAGGTGACAGTCTCTGTACAGCAGTATCCGGAGAAGCATCTTGGGATCATTTCCAGGGTCAGAGGTCAGCAACCTTAACTGACATGTAGAGGCTGCCTGGTCCTTGAGGCCTTCACTGAGAAAAAACAAGAATAACAAAGTTGACAGTTGTGCAGTGTCAGGTGAGTATCCACATGGCAGTCAAGTTAGCAAAAGATAACAATAGATCTCTCTGTTCAAATTCTAAGGATTCTAAGGCTAAGTTAAAATAAAAGTATATTACGATTACTCAGTCAGAACTTTGTAAATGCGTTGTATCCAAACTTATTAAACAATAGAGAGAACCATGACTGAATCAGTTCTAATCTTGGCCAGCTAAAAGCAAATTAACATTTGGGAAACGGCCAAATACATGAATATACAGCAGTGCCCCCCTGCTCCATCTTTTGTATAACCAAGAGGCTGCAGCCAGCTGTGGGTAATGAGCCGTGTCCTTGCTGTGTGCTCTTGTAAGTGTGTGCACACAGGCTTTAGTGGTTATGTATGAGAGCAAGTGTGAACACATGCTGATAAGCGACGGCCTGCATTTTACTTTTTACATCTCTATAAATTCTAATGACAAGAAAAAGCAGGGTTTGTCCAGTGTCTAATAGCTAAAAAGGGCTAGTGTGTCAAGATATTAACCTATTCTATTGGAGCCAAAAATCTGTGGAACCCCGCAGCTTGACTGAGAAAACTAGGCCTAAATCTGACAGTGCAATTTATGGTGTCATTGGAACTGCAAATCCCCAAGAAATCCTCTTTTAACTGCTCTGATAAATCTGTCCCACTACAGCATAGGGTCAGCTTACAGAAACACAACACCCAGATGTACTTGGTATGTACACATTCAAAGTCAAAGAGAAAGTTTAACATAGCTACAAATGTTAGGCTTAGATCTTAATCACTCCTATAGAATTTGCTGATGTTTCTCAATTTTATTACATTACAAAAACAATAGCATTAAGTTACTGGCTATGCAAGGAAACCTTGTATCTGGCCCATATTCTCTGGCCGGCTCTGTCCATGCTGACAGTAGATGAGAGAAAAGAAATAAAAAGGTTGTAAAAATAAATACATTTCAGCAGTCCAATACTTAAAAGTTACAGAATGAGGGTTAGCTTGATCTGTGCTCCATCAATGAGCAGTGACATCACCTCTGGCTGTGCGGGAGATGAGAGCTTAGCCGGGTGAGTTTGAGAATGATTGCACCTAAGAGGTCAAACCCCTAGAGGTAACTGTGCACACATGTTAAGCATAAATACTGTGAATCACACATTTCTGCATGTAACCATGTAGAAACCACTTTTTATGGTAGTTAGCAAACAAATAAAACATTTATGTCTGTATCATTCTTTCCTTGTGAATTAATAAACTAACTTGAACTTTATCCTGGTAGTTCTACTTACCCCATGACTAGATCTGTGAAGAGGTCAGGATCAATAGCATTAAGCCATCGGACAACAGGGCTATAAACAGGCTGCTTAGTAGGGCCAGGGTTATTAACAAATGTTCTAGGGAAATAGAAATTGGAGAGTGTGTAACATATTCCAAATGTGAACTCTGTAATATCTTGTTTTATCTAAGTTTGGTCTTATAAAGAAAAAGCACTGACCTATACAAAGAAGAGAGAGGTGAAGTGACAGTAATGAGCACAGTGAGCAGTCTATTGCATGAATTGTGGATAGCGTTTAGCCACTTTGAGGAATTCATTATAGCGTTTGTCTCTGATGAAGGAGAAATGTGTGCCAAGGCCTCTGGAGTTTCACAGACACTCCACATCAGCTCTTCCACATAAAGCAACACTGCAGTGATGTCACACCTAAAAGATGGTACAGAATCATGTTTAATATAGGAAATGTCGGCTTGATTTAAACAAAAGAAAGCTTTATAATAAAAACAATGTAGAGCTGAATTAGTTGCTAGGATAATTTTGTTGGTCATATTAATCAAGACTGAAATGACAAACACTGAATGCAAAATATGTAGCAAAGCGATAATATCCAGAATGGAGAGAAATAAAGTTGCTCAAAGTCACAATTTCATGAATTATTCATTCACTCCTCATACTGGTGGTGGTAATCTACTTCTGTAGCCACAGCTGCTCTGGTGTAGCCTGATGGAAGCCAATCTGCATTTACAACATAGTGGTATAATTTAATAGTTTTATTCTTTCATTACAATATGAGTAAATGTTAGTGGCATTAAATTAACAAAATATTTCAAAATATTTTTTAAAATACCTTCAAGTTATGAAAATTCATATAAAAAGATATCAGGATGTTAGGATACATACAATTGTACAAACCTACAAAACATTATACATTGAAAGAAATGCATACTAAGTTGCAATGACAGCTGTTTCATTTATGTTTTTGCAGGTTCATATTACACTTTAGATACGATACCTAATCCGCAGGTGTCTCTTGTATGAGGGCCGGGCCAGAGCATATCTTTGCAGCAGTAACTGTAGAGTCTCTGACAGCACATTCCCCAGCAGCTCCTTAGACAGCGCCGCAGGAAGGACAGGCCACAGATCACTGCGGAGCCCACACAGGAAGTAATACCACATCTGCACTGAGAAGGAACACCGCTCCCCCTGTAGATGAGAGGAAAGTGGAAAACGGGAGGTTAGACGGAGAGACAGATTATCATATGGACCTTGACAGAGAAGCAATGCTAAGAAAACTAAGGCAGTATGATAAAAATAGTCAAAGGAAAAGAAAGAGGAAAGAAAGATAAAGCTGGGTCTGTCAACAGTACTTTTTCTCAGTGGTCATGCCACCTGCATTCTGCACCTGGGTTTCTCCTCTCCAACTGGGAATTTACTTTAAAGTCCTGAAGAAGAGAATACATCACAACAGGCCTGCGCTATAACACAGATGTCCGCATGAATAAGTACAGAGAGAAAGGGGGAAAGACAACCAAAACATAAGCAAAATAGAAGATACAAGCATCTTACACAGTGAAATGGGGCATTATCAGGACTTCTTTTAGCAATTAGGGATGACAATTGTCATTATTTGGATCACATACATGTCAAAATAATATTTTTGAATTATGCAATTTATACTCCAAAAGTTAACATATGTTCATATCACATTAATGTGAATTTATCATGCAGAAAGTTAAATTTTATAAAGCTGACCACATACTAGACTAGAGAAATGGTAATCTATTAGACAATGTGAATGAAAGAAACTTTTATATTCTGGGTGAATAATAGTAAAATTGTGAGGTTCCTTCTCACAATAATTATAACACTTGTCACAGTATCTCTAGGAGCAATAGAAAATGTCCTAGCATACCTTCACACCACATACAAAACCCAACAGAGAGACATTGAAGATCACACGAGGAAAAAACTTCAGCTCATTAGGCCTTTGTTGTTGCCTTCCTCTCGCCCCTCAAGCCAGTCATTTAAGGATTGGTGGCTGATTAGGAGCGTGACCAAAATCTATGTCCGGGATTAGACCGCCTTCTCTGCCTGTGGACTCGCCAGAGCAAAGCCAGACATTGGACACAAACCAGAAACATGCAAAAACAACAAGTGTGGTTTGGGTTTTATCTGTTCGTGTTTAAATTTAAATTGCAAGGTCAACTATAAAGGCACTCCCTGTAGGAATAACTGACTGGCAACAACTAGGCAACAGGAAACGAGTGCTGCAAAACACTGCAAGGAGTTGGATTTATGTTGGATTTGTTGGTACCAAAAGACAAACTTTCTAAAATAATAGCCAGTGTCAGTGTGGTTATTATTTGTGAGAGAGGACCACAAGAGAATACAAAGAGAAATTGAAACATTAGGGTTAGTTAGTGTTTGTGTTAGTGTTTAAGAACTGATAAAATGTGACGCCTGAGAGAGGAAGTGCATCTGACATTAAATAAAATAAGAACATGTTAATAAGAGTTTTCAAAGTAAAGATGTGACCATTAAACTGCACATTTGATAGCATTACCAGAAATCCAACAGAGGAACCCTAGGCTGTCATCCATAACATACCTGGGTAAAGATACTATACAGGTCTAAGGTATAGACAGCTGCTCCAGTTCAGTGACACATGCATTCATGTGTACAGTGCACACAGACGTGGCTGAATAAAAGCACACACCTGGACTCAGCAGGTCTGCCTGACACCACTGACCCAGTGCAAGAAAGAAGAACAAAGGGGGAAAAAGGCAACAGTGAGGTACAGTAAAAGAGAGAGGGTTTAGATTGGTTTAAGGGCATAAAGGTAGGGGAGTTCCAGGGGCCCTATGCTGTTTCCAGACAGTCCCAGAGTAGACTGCAGACTTCAGACAGCTGAATCCCAGGAGCCCTGAGGGCAGTAGAGAAGCCACAGATGTTCTCAGGCAGCACAGAAGAAGGTTTGCTTAGAAAGAGGCAGAGTGGGAGGTGAAGGTGCATTGTATGAATGAAAAAAGCAGATGCCAGAAACCTAGAAAATCTATAGAGAGTTGTCGCTAACCCACATGGCATTCGAATTCAAAGTTGGAATGGAAAAAAATACAAATTAAGTAGAGCAACTACTGGGACTGTTTTGTGGTTTTGTTCTTCAGTCGTTCTGCTACACAGTGGGTTTTGAAGATAAACTAAGTGTTGTACCTCATGGAAGGGCTTGGGGTCATCCCAGTGGTGACTCTCATCCTGCAGAAGGCAAGTGGAGCAAACCTGGATGCAGTAGGTTGTGAGCTGTTCTCTGATAGTCTCTTCTACATCTTGGCACTTTTGAATAGGCAGCAAGGTCAGGGGTCTAGACACGGAGGAGAGAAACAAAACCTTGAATGCACGAGCAAACAGTCTGCAAGGGAAGACAATCTGCCAATGAAATTTAAAATATTGCATAAAAGACAAGGGCAGTGAGGGTCAAGTGTGTCTAGAAACATTTTGGTATATATAACTAATCTATAATTAATTAGACTTTTTCAAAGAACAGAACAGTTTAAAACTAAGGACAGATGAATTTATTTATTATCCGTTAAATCTTTCTGGTGTTAAAAAAAAAAGTTTCCAGAGGGAGGCAATACTTAAACAGAGGTGCTGAGGGCTTAAAACCAAGGGAGCAGGGCTGTGAGGTTTTATGACCAAAGGGGGCATAGAGCAAGTGCAGGCGGGGGTGCAGAGGGCCAGAGGTGGAACAACAGGGGCACAGAGGGCACATGAGATGCCTTTAGAGGAGATCTGAGCGGAGCAGAGGTTAATGGGAAGGATTATGAGGCATAAAAAGCCACCAAATGTAGACACAATATGGCTGTCATTACGACCTGCCACTCATTTTTACGTCTTCCCCCATCAGCAGGATACATGGGCTCTCATTTTAACACATTTTCCGCCACAGGCCCTTTATTGTAAAAGAAGGTAAGGGATAAACAAAGACTTACAAAGGACATATAAGACCTTAATATCAAACTGCTGATGGGCCTAAGAAATGGGCCTATAGGTAAACTACCAAGTCCAAGTTATTGAGCAATCTCTTACTTAGCGAACGTTTTTGGAAAATCTCTAATTATTCTTTCATAACTTAGTGGATAGAAAGGGTTGCTCCAATCCAGCTTTTTCAGTTCCCATACTGATTTCGATATTATTGTATATAAGTATCAGTCGATACACGTACAGTAAATTTGCATTTATTTCCTTAACCTCCTAGGACCCGAACTCTTGCACAGCATGCTTTATTGATTTCTCTTTGTTATTTGGGCTGATTGGGACCTGATGAGTGCAAAAACAAAAAATTATCTTATTACATTATGTAGTTTCTGAGAAAAAATGATGTCCGCATATAAGGATTGAATAATGATTTACAAAAACTATTAAGTGCCTGAACACAGCAACATTTTTCCTGAGTGTAAAAACAAAATGGAAAAACAACAACTGTGCCTCTTGGAACAATGTGGCAGGTACAGGAAGACATATACCTTAACAAAGTAAAAAAACAAAAAAAAAAAAACAAAAAAAAAACATTCTGAACATTGTGTGTAGAATCCCTCAGTCGTCCAGGTAGAATCCATAGCAAAAGGAGAAATTTAATTTGTCAACTGGACAGAGTTTATTTGGTTGAATACGTTTCGCAGCTCATCCAAGCTGCTTCTTCAGTTCTGGTCAGATGCTGGCGGACACTGCTTTATATCTGCTTGACGGGAGGAGCTGTAGTGAAGACTGCAGTGAGCGCTACATTGGAGAAACAAAACAGCCACTTCACAAAAGGATGTATCAACACAGACGGGAAAACCAGGGTGGGCCGCAATCTGCCGTACATCTCCACCTAAAAGCCACAGGCCACTCCTTTGAGGACAGCGAGGTCCAGATCTTGGCCAGAGAAAAGAACTGGTTTGAGAGGGGAGTTAAAGAAGCTATTTTTGTCAAGAAAGAGAATCCTTCCTTGAACAGAAATGGGGGTCTCAGACATCATTTGTCTCCCATCTATAACTCTATCCTCAAACCTAAATCAAAACAAACTGGGAAAACAATGGGACTAGCCAGGTCAGGTCCAGAGGTGTGAAAACACCCATCATGGCCCTGAATGGATATGCTAACTACTCCCCCACTCCCACTCCATATTGAATAGACACACCTAACTAACAGAAACTATAAACAACTCCATATTGAATAGACTCACCTGACTAACTGAAACTGTATTTAAATATGTGTTGTCTCAGAGTAATTTTCATTGTAATTAAGCTCCTCCCTTCAAGCAGATATAAAGCAGTGTCCGCCAGCATCTGACCAGAACTGAGGAAGCAGCTTGGATGAGCTGCGAAACGTATTCAACCAAATAAACTCTGTCCAGTTGACAAATTAAATTTCTCCATTCTGAACATTCTAAACTCTTATATTCTACATTGAACATTTATTGCTGTTCTAAAACTGTCCACCTATGTGTGAAAGGCTTTGTAACAGTGTCACAATGTAACAATGTGTTGTACACATATGTGGACGCCAGGTCGTAGGAGGCTATAACAAAATGAACTTAAAGGCCACCACACACTACAGGATTTTTCAGTCTTAAATTACTTTTAAACGTGCGACAAAAAGCGCAAGGAGAATCTTATGAGATTTTAAATCTCCGATTGCAAAGACTGGAGTGGGATATTGCTGCCTACCTGATACAGGCTAAAAAAGTTGGGAGCGCACCTCGCGTCAGCTGTTTCTTGTCTAGAGTAAAACACTCGCTCTGAGACTCTTAAGTGTTCAAAGTATCAGAGCACTGCACTTCTAGTTTAGATGAAAGTCAAAACTGTGTTATTATTGTTTGTGAAATGTGGTGCAATACTTCAGATACATGATTTTAAATGCACAGAAGGTTGGCGATAAAGTACACAGGAAGTAGAGTCACTATCGCTAATCTGTAGCTTCACCCCGATTTGGCACTGCATGGATGTAAACAGATACACGTGAGGAACTACTCTCGCCTTTTTACTTTTAAAGAATGGTTCAAACTGGATTAACAGCTCTGTTTTGTGGACTGAGTGTCATTATTTGCATAGGACAAATTCTATGGACAGTGTGGATGAGATGCTGCAGTTTAAATTTACAACTTTACGAGAGGTGAGTAATAATTATTTTCACTATTTCCTGAGTTTGTATCTTGTGCCTCTGTGTCCGTCCCTCAGTCTGCCCCTGACGCTCTGTTTTATTGGCTGTTATCGTAGCATTGCTAATGTTTGGTAGTTACGATCTGACAGAGCAGCTGAGAATCACACTGACACCACACATGTGATGAGCCCAGCGGTTTCAAAATTACATATGAAGACAGAAAGTCGGGTCATGCTTTCCCAAACTCAGGGAGTAGCAAATCGCAGGCTAAATCGGTCAAATTCTCCTGTAGTGTGTGGCGGCCTTAAGACAAACTGATCCAAATGTCACTGTATTGTTATTTATAGACATCAATGTATATGCCCAACCAAGATATCGGCTGAACTGATATTCAGCCGATACCCGATCCAGCAAAGTTTTGTTGGATCAGCACTGATACAGTATCTGATACCTGTATTGGATTAGTACAAGACAGAAAGAGACAGATGCATGTGATTATATATAGATGTTTGTTTATGTCACTTTAGGTCTTATAGAAACTGACTTTGGTGCTATACTTACACTTTGGCCACAGCAGTATTTGAGTCCTTGAGTTTGGCAAGGTAGTGCTGCAGTTGCTGGTGCAGGTAAATGACAGTGGCCAACAGAGCTGGCAGGTTCTTCAGAGGGGCTGAGGATGGTACCTCACTGGCTCGCTCCTGAATGCGGTCCAGTATAGCAAAAGCCGCAGTGCTACACGCTTCCACAAAAGTTATTCGAACCTCTAACAGAGAGCTGTCCCTGCAGGCTGCTGCCAAGGGTAGTAAGGCATTCAGCTCCTTCATGACGGCTCCACAGAACTATGAGAGGAAGGAAGACAGATATCAATATCAAGGAAATCTCTCAGAAAACATGGAGGAAGGGAGCTTATTAGGTGTAAATAATGTAACACTTTCTTATCAGAATGACAAAAGATTTGAGATTGAGCTGGATATTATGCATGCTTTTTTCCAAACCTTGTGCAAGCCATTATAGCTGAAAGGCAAACATGAGTACAAATGTAGAATACAGATGTAGGCAATAAAGACACGCTCGCCAATGTGCTGCTGAACATGCATACGGCGTATCGGGTCAAATAAAACCTTTACTTCAGAGGATACATCAGCACTTGTCTAATTCCATAACGGCATGCATCACGTTAGTCACATCGAAGCAGAAATGTTACAGTGCGTTGGCAGAGAGGTGGAGAGTCAAACGTGCTGAGAGGGAAGAAAAAGCATGCGGGTCAGATAAAGGTGAGGAGAGAGAAGGTGCAGGCCATTTTATGAATTTGTAATAAAAATAGCACTTATTCTGTACACTTCTACAGCAACAAGTCAAACATACATCAACTATACACATGCATGCAAATAGGAGTAGAGCCAAAGGACAACACTACATTTTCAAAAGGAACTAAATTCTGAATATTAAAAATATTTTAATATAACATAATACAACATTTCTACATCTGCGGTATGCTCTATGGTCAAGCCAATTGTTTTAATTCCTAAGAAAGTTGTAAGCTTCCTCATCATAAGTACAAAAGATCAATTCCCTAAAACCTCAAACCAGTTTAACCAAGAAATTGATGCACAATACAAGATGCAGCAAATTAATTCATTCCTTAATCAGGTATCATACGGTTTGTAGTTTTCAGATTGCAAAAACGGAAAGGAAAACAGCATGTCACCCTTTTTTAACTAGGTACAAATAATCAAATTACTAAATCATGGGCTCTTATACTCAGTAATAACACAATATATCAATCAATAAAGCAGCATGCAATGCTGTTGTCAAACAAACCTCTCCATTACTGGACACAGACTGGGCATTCAATGAGACCTTCGACATTCTGTCAGATCAGGGCTCCAGCATGTGCACACAATTGACAGCCTTACAGTCTCTTTACACTATTTGCTCCATAAAAGCATCCACTGGGGGTTAAAAGGCCTGGGAACAATGGCCGTTTGGACAATTAAGTCAATATCTCAGTACTTGTAGTCATTAGGAGCTTAGCTTAGAGAGGGAGTGAGATGGAGCAGGGGCAGACATAACACCCTGCATTAGCTGCCTGATGGAGAGACCCTTGAGAAGTATCACCCACAGCACTGGCACAGAGCTCAACGTCCACTGAAAAACAAGCAAGTGCACATCCTTGTCGAAGTCAGACTGAGACCTTAACCAGCTGAGATCAAAGCCTAAATCCCAGGACTACAGCACCATGGTAAAAAAGATTGTTTAAAGTTTTAACTGCTACGGAGGC